>JAHXMQ010012340.1:59255377-59294254 GCA_020466415.1 Ammodramus savannarum pratensis
CCTCATGAGAGTTCCCTTCCACAAAGTAAATCCTTCTTTTGACCTTAAAAGAAGGATCATATTGACAGTCAATCAGGAAAGCATGTTTTCTTGCTGTCTGTTCTCCTAGGCAATGGCCTGCAGGTACAGAAAGCTCCAACAGCATCATTCTTTGCCCCTGTTTTGAAGACACCGATATCCAGATCAAGAATAAACACAGCAGGACCAGAAATAAAGGCAATCACTGCACAAGTGGCACTCCCCTTGTGGAAGCATCCATCACATAACACCAAGAACTCCTTTCTTCATACACAGACTGCTGCTACAGCTGAAACACAAAATTGTGCAGGATTGGGGACCTATGGTCTCTTAGTCTTCTTAAATTTGAAGTATTTATCATCACTACCTGGAACTAAACGGCAATGATTTGAAGGCAACAAAGAACCATTTCCACTCTTATCTCTCTTTCTGTGATCACAAATTTAGATTAATAACTTGACAATTACAAGTATCTTGTTACAGGCAAGAGCTGTGCGTGTTCATCATTGCTAGGAATGAGGTGACCTTTAATATCATTCCAAGATCATAACCTCTAGAATATTTGGGAAAGGAATTCAGTCCAGAATTGTAACATAGCTAATGTTTTATGCAGGCAAATCTAAGGGATATGATATCTTACTGCCATACCCATGCAGATGACTTAGCAGAACTTGGGAAGAGCTAACACATAGCTAGTGATGACACCAACAAGAAAGATGTCTGTGGTCCAAAGGACTAAATAAAGCCTTGTCTGGTTAGGAGACATCACATGAATATAGGCAGTATACAAATAAAACACTTAAAGATCAGCTATATATTCATAGCATGAATGCTTCTAGTGCATAATACCACATACAAAGGCTGAATATATAGAAATATAGAAAAGTTAAAGGAGAGGATGATCAGAATGAAGCTATTTAAATGAATATATACATAAGAAAAAAAAACCCAATGGTATTGCCTGGGATCCTTAGATTAGACAAAATTATGTAAAACCATATAACATTTAATCTTAGCCTGGAAGGATAGTGCCCTCTGGTGATTAAAATGCCCTAATATTTGAAAGTGTGACCCTTCTAATCAGCTGCATTAGACTACTCAATTGCCAAAGCCTTGATTTTGAAATACATTTAATTAAGAATCTTTCATCTGTAGCAAATATATCTCCTTCTGTGTGATTGAAAAAATTAAATTAACATTTTCTTACCTAATACAAATAGCTGCTTACTGATTCTGCTGCTTTGCAATTCTTAGTATTCATTAAGGTTCACAAAAACTTTATGAGCATAAGAGGTACATACTTACTGGTTGTGCCTCTTAAGAAGAAACAGAGATTTAACACTAAGTCACTGAACTGCTCCAGGCCCTGTAAGTTCATCCAGTCAACTACAGGAAAGAAAATAAGGATGTATTCATATTTTTTCCTATTTACAAAAAAATATTCTACATTCATAATGGGTTCCGCTAAATATCTCACTAATTCATTCTGGTACAAGTAAATATGTAAATTTGAGTGAAAAAAAAAATTGCAAATAGTCATAAATTGAGAAATCTTGTCTATTTCTGACCAAAGTCAATTGATGCAGCATTCTACTCATGACAGAGGAGTTCAGTGCCAAAAGAAAGAGAACATTGGGGGCCTCTGTTTCTTCCTGTAGGGACTCCTGCAATTGCCTGCCATTCCTTATATTGCTACATCTCATTTTCAAATTATAGCAATATTACAAATGGGTGGGTGTGCTAAATGAGATATGTTTAATATCTTTGCTAGGTTGCAGGGTTGAAGTCTAGAAGAGTCCTGCTTTTTCCTGGTTCCCTATTATCCTTTTCTACCAAGATGAGAAGATTTTAGTGGCCAGGTTTGTTTTACTAGCAATCACTATTCCTGCAAATATTCATAAACCTTATGTAACCTTCTCGTAAGGCTGAATACTAAAACACTAGAAAAAGAAAGAACACACACAAGAGGAAAGAAGCTAATGAAATTCTTCTTACCAAGTTGGTATCTTCAGCCTGTAAAGATATTGGAGGGGGAGACTAATTCATCATATTGAGGCTCCCAGATCCTGGGTGCCATGGGAGCATCTGCTAGGAAGACTAGCAAGAAAAACGCCATTTGAAGTCTTTATACTAAGAGGCAGCAGCAGTTAAGACAAAATTATCTGAATGCTGGTGTGAACCTGCCTGTGCTCACAAAGAGGGAAGCTGACTGATGGAGAAACCCCATAGTGTCTGCCAGACACATTTCTAATCACTAGCCGTGCCTCATACTGAGTATTTCCAGGCATTCAGGCTGAAATTCCTCAGAGATTATTTTTTAATGTTTTTCCATAGCTGTGTGCCCAGAACAAGAACCCTCCTTGAGGAAGAGATTAAAGTAAGCTAATTCTGCCTTGGAAAAGGGTGGAAGCGTGACAGTGAATAACAGGAAGGCCCTGCAGAGCTGAACCATGCTGCCATGGCAATTGCAGGAAGCATTATCCACCTTCCCACACAGCATTTGCCCTTAAACTGCTCAAGGACTGCACACTGCCTGCACCAGACATTTTTTCTCCACCACATGATCAAGTGACCCAGGCAATTCCTGCCCTGTGCCTAAACTGTGTCACTATTGCCAGTTCTGTCAATGGAACAATGAATAAATTGTGAAGAATGGCCCTGAAGCCAGAATACATTCAAGGTTTTAAGCAGCTCCCCTCACAACAACATTTGGGAAATAAAAGCCAACAGCAAAAGACCACTGACATGAGAGAAGGTTAAGCCTCATTTCCCTTTTCAATACAAGTCTATCCAAATATTTGAGCAGATGTATCTGTCCTATCGCCTTTTAAGAGCTCTATACTTTGTCAATAGTTTGGTTTTGAGAATATGAAGATAGGAATAGTAAGAAAGCCAACTTGATCTAAATCTATGGTAGGGAACAAGTTTAAAGTAGCATTCATGTTCTACTTACAGTTTATACAAATTTAAATCCTTATTATTTAGTTTTATGACTTTCTGTACATTGCCTTTCAAAATTTAAGCAGGGATTATGTGTTGGAAGTACACATGGAATGCAGTTTAGAAGTTAAAAATAAGTTGCCAAAAGAAATTTTTATATTATCCCCTGAGCAGAAAATTATTTAAGTGAAATCTGCTTCCATTTAATCAGTACTTCTTAAAAGTGATCTTTGTGAAGTAAGACCCAGTTCCACAAATTAGTCTGCAGAAGTATCTTAGATGTTTGCACTTTTTTCTGACAAAATAATTGAGTAAGTTGCTTATGATGTTGAGCTGTAAGGATCATAATGTTAAGAGCTTTAACTAGGCATTTAAATTGTCCATGAGCATTTGAAATTACCAAAATTTGTCAACGTTTAAAAAAATCAAGTATTATTTACTGAATTTCTCATTGAAATAACAGCAAATACAGGGGGGAAAAAAGTATTTGAAGTTCAAATCATCAGCAACATCATATACTAAGCACCAGAGCTACCATAAAGATTTTTGTGTTGTCTACCAATCATTTTGCTCTAGAGAGAGTTGCTACATGCATGGCACTTCTGAAGATTAGACATTTGCTTACATACACAAGTCTTCATTGGTCTTCATTTTGGAGTAGTTTGGGTATATGGAACAGCCATTGCCAGAATCAAGCTAGCTACTCCTAGGAGAAATAACCATCCTCCCTTCCATAAAAAAATAACCTTCCTGCCCCATTTCCAGCACCAGAAACAAAGCACGTTCTGTGCAGCTCATGTCCTTGCTCCTCTGCCCATGCCGTGAGTGCAGGTAAGATCAGGCCTCAGCTTCCCACTGACCTTGTTAATCCTGGTGCCCAACCTCCCTTTCCAGTTTCCAGTTAGTCATTGGCCCTAGGATATTCTAAACAATTCATAGTGAAAAGCTATCGACTTAAAAAGAAGAGCAACTCCCCAAAACTAAGAGTCAAGAGTGCAAAAGAGAACAAGGTTCATATGCCACGATCTCACAATGTGGACAACCTACATAACCAAGAGTTATTAACACTTTAAGTAGCATCGTTGCATATTTAATTAAGAAATTCTTTGAAATCAGGCTTTTAAGGGGAGGAAGAGTGCTACCATCAAAAAGATGAGGGTACCAATAAAGGGTGCTTATGGGGACAAGTTTCCTTCCATGGGATCTAAGCTTTGGCAAGACAGGAATAGAGAGCAGAGAGGTACCGTGCTTGAAGCAATCCAAGTTTGCTCTGAAAGTGATACCTCACTGCCAGGGCTGTTTAAAGTTATTGTTTCACTTTTTACATCATTATCATTGTTATTTGTGGTGGAATCACCATCCCTGGAAGTGTTTAAAAAAGCTTGGGAATGGGGCACTTGCAGACATGGTTTAGGGTGAACATGGTAGTTCTGGGTTAATGATTGGGCACAATGATCTCAGAGTTTTTTCCCAAACCTAGCAATTCTATGGTCATTATTCCACTCAATATAACATTTGAATACATTCCAATTATTTGATAATCCAAATACACAGAAATAATGGGGAGAGTTGTCTCTGATTTCAACCATCAAAAGAAAAATCAGACACTTTAGGATTTGCTAAAGTACTAAGCTTCCAACTGACAAGGTAGAATAAAATGAAAAGGAGTTTCATGCGAATGGGTTGATTGTCAGCTAAAACATGCAACTTTTAAAATGGAGGAGAAAATATAATAGCAGGTTAAAATGCTTAGAAGACTGCATTATATGCTCTGTTCTTAAATATTTTATTATCTATCACTGTTCCTACAAAATATATGGATGAAGGACATACTGATTTTTTTTCCTCCCATTAAAATCCACTTACAGAACAGCTCCATTTTTTTTTCATATTTGCTACCGTATTTAATAGTCTTAATTTAACCCCTATGATTTACCCTTTCTCAGCATATCAAAGATTTCAACAATATGGGACACATTCATTTGGACATGAATAAGATTCCTGGAAAAACTGAAGGCTGGAAATGATCACAGAAATATAGTCTGTCTGATGTTCCTTTAAAAATCTCTGTGAGCTGCTACATGGCATAACTCAATAGCAAAGGAGATGAAGGAAGAACTTCCTTCTTCAGAAGTTTTGTGGATTTGGAGGTGGAGGATGGGGAAGGAGCTGCAGCCAAGTTGCAGACTGCTCTGGTGCAGTCTCCAAGGGTGTCATAAGATACTAATAATAATTCTGGAAGTTCAAGAAGTTTTGAAATGTTTATAAGCTCTACTTTTGAAAGCTTAGCTATTGCCTCAGATTTTAGCACCTGTCAGCCCAAGCACATCAGAGCAGAAGGTGGCACTGGTGCAATGGCAGTGGGGAGTGTGAGCCTCTGCAATATCACAGAGCAGAACCAACTGAAGGAGGTTTCTTTCCCAAATAGGAACTGAACATGTGAAGAGGACACCTAGACATTTATACTGAAATAAAAATAGTGGGTAAGTTATGTCTCCACAGGAAGGAAGCATAACTGAGTGTGACTAATTTTTAGGTGCTCTCTGAATATTTTGTTAATTTGTGTGTGGTTTGTTTGAATTTACAAATTTTGTTTGTTTTGCCTTTAAGGAGAATGAGCATTGCAGGAAGCAGCACTGCAAAATCTCCAGGCTGGTCCAAGAGCACCCCAGGCTGCTGGCCCAGGAGGAAAACATGACACAGGATGAAGGATAGAAATGGAGGAATTATAAGAGATAAAATTATCAGGATGATCAACAGCTCAGGACAGAAATGGACAGCATGATGTGGGAGCAGCAAAAGAAGGATGAAAAAGAGGAAAGCAGGAGAAAAATATTTTTTAATTATAACTAATTACTAATGCAACTAGATTTTTTTTCCCCAAAAATGGAAATTTTTGGAGAATTCTTGGAACTGCAAGACTGGTTCTCTCTTTTAAGTGTCTGGCATACAACTCACTTTAGCTCTCTGAATTAATTTTTAAATCTGTATAATCTATCACAATAATTGTTAAAAGGCTTTTAGATAGCAAGTATTAATTCAGTATGTTCCACCTGCACATTCCCACCAACAAGCTGTCTGTCCACTGTCTCACTAACTTGCACTGCACTCAGAAGAATGTTTTTTACCTAGATCACAGTTAGTGCACACCACAATCATCATTCCAGTCTGGAGGTTTTTCCTGCCATGGTTAATTAACCATACTTGAGCTTAAGGTTGTTGAGGTTTTATTAAATTTCACTTTGTGTATATTACCTGGCGTCAACATTAAGTTGCCTATATCTGTGATGGTTTTTAAATCCCACTAGAGATTTCCAGGTCATTATACTGGATAATTTTACTTGGTTTAGCTAAAGCACTGTGCAGTTTACTACAACCATTGCTACTACAATAGTCAACACGTATTTTAATTCTACTGTTTAAAGGACATCACATAAGCAAAACTAACTAACATTTCCTTTACAGTAATATGTGAACTTTATCTCAAAAAAAGCAAAAAATATTAAACACACATTTAAAGGGTAAATCTGCTCCAAGAAATTCTGCAGAAACTATTATTAATCATAATTTAAATTTTAAAAGAGTGTTTAATTATTTCTGACAGGCAAACAGCAAAAAACTTATGCCAGCCTGGTTTTCTTCCCCACGACTGCTTCATCATAGACTACTAGTATTTACAAATTCTCTTGTCATAAAAAGAGCATATGAGCCCTGATTTAATTGCTGAGACACACTATGCTGACATATGCTCTGGACCAAAACTGAGCTGTTTTTCAACAAGAGACTGTCACATCAGTTTTCTGCAGCATACACACACACAAAATGCCAAACTCTACTCTTCTCAATACGAGGCCAGTGGGAAGCTGTAAGATTATTCCTACTTTGCCCTGTAACTTTCGCTAATCAAAAGAAATCATAAGTATATTTTTTAGGCACTTACTTCTCTTTACAGCACTACTTGAGAGTATATGTATAGAATAGAACCAGCCTAGAAAAGCAGATTAATTTTACTTTAAAAGCATGTTATATTCTTGCAAATACCAAAACACTCCCTGCATAAATTAATCTCAGCAAGTCTATGAAAAAAGACACAGAAATCTTCAGAGAGGGTCACTCTGCATGGAGATGTACAAAGCCCTGCTCATCTCCTGCATCCAGAGCTGCTCAGCAGAGCCTGGCAGGAGGCACTGGGCTGCTATTCTTCAGGCACATGCAAAGAGAACCTGACAGTGATGAAAAGCCAAAAAGCACTTTTCAGAGCCAGTCACACCAGTTCTTCCTAGCAACATGTATCTGCTTATTTCAGACCTGTCCCTTCCTCTTGCTGTCCTTTGTGCAGGTTCCTCCCTTCTGTCTCGTACCCCACCCTCTCTCCACTGCCCCTCAGCGTTTGGCATGGCAGATCACTGACACACCTGGTGAGCAACCAGGGGTTTGTTGTGGTTTTTGGCATGGCAGATCACTGACACGCCTGGTGAGCAACCAGGGGTTTATTGTGGTTTTTGGCATGGCAGATCACTGACACACCTGGTGAGTGACCAGGGGTTTGTTGTGGTTTTTGGCATGGCAGATCACTCACACGCCTGGTGAGTAACCAGGGGTTTGTTGTGCTTTTTAAGTGAGCAAACACACTCTCTCCACGTTCAGGAAATTAATTTGACATGACAGGCTTTATGTCACAGCCTTCCTCTGCCATTTCAGGATGCTCTGGCCTCAGCAGCAGTGTCTGGCTGTTTCCAGCATCCAGGGGAGCCAAGGAAGGGATGGATGTTGTCCAGTCTTAGCAGCAGCTATTCCTTGCCTCAGTGTAGAAAGGTACCTGCTGTATTTGCCAAGTCCTGATTCAAAAATCCAGACTGCTGAAGCTGTCACAAGTCTTAGAGAGCAGGGAAATAGTTTTTCCTCCTTCCTGACCCCAAAATCCATTTTCCACCTCTTCCCTAGATCTATGAAAAGAGCAAACAGTGAAAACCCAATGAAAACCCAATCCAGTGATTTGGGTACCCTTTTTCTGGTAAGAGGCATTTCCCCACCTGTTCCCTAAAGAAAGAAGAGAGGGATGGCTCAAGCCATCTGCACTGTAGGTCTGGGTGCGACAGCTCCAAGCTGAAGGAGCCTCCAGGTTCTTCTCTCTCACCCATATACTTTCCTGAAATACAAATTTCCCCATTTTGGTTTTGGGCTCAGAGAATAGAGTCCTCATGTAAATTTGGAGCTCCAAGCACAAAAGGTAAAAATTCACCAGCACACAGCTGAACTTTTCAGGAAGCACTTGAATGATGCACACAGAAAGGTACATGCAGAGACAGGCTTTGCATACATTCTAAGGAATTTCTACTCTTTCCCTATAGGAGAAAGCACACAAGAATGCAGGCAGTTAGGAAATAAACTACCTGGCTATAACATACACACACTCTGTTTGCCTTAACCTGGAAGGCAAGACACAATTGTATCTGTGATAGCAGTGTTTAGAAAAAATTTCCTTCTATCACTGGATCTATAAACTAGGACAGGGTGGAGTTTGGGGGGTCTTTTTAGCATTTTCATTGATTTTCTTTCACTTCAGTTCGTAAAGTGGGGACTTATTGAATCACCAAAAGTCATCCCTTGGTCCTAGGAGCAAGGGTCTGTAAGGATATAGTAAGTTTAGTGATATCATTGTTTGTTCTCAAGCCAGACATTTTAGCATTGTATTTAATAGAATTTGAGAAATATTTCTGGAGTTCTGTGGAAAATCTTGATGAGATTTGCAAAACTATGCAAAAATTCTGCATTTCTGTTGTTTAGTGAAATCTCCTGTTGGAGAAGCCTTATACTCAACAGTGGATGATTATTGTATTCACATCTTCAAAACATTCTGATTTTTTATCCCTTTCGTGTGTCTGCCTCCTCTCTCTTCAATGCAGAAGACCTCCATGCTGTTTAAAACTTTCTCATGAGAAGGGGGGACTCAAATCATGTGATGGAACAGACACAATTTTAGTAAAGACATAATGGTAACCTCAGATTTTCTGTTTGCTTCTTTCCTACTATTCCCTAGCACTTCATAGCACAGAAACCAGCGATGATAAGATCTTTACTGGGTAGTAACAGATAGCAGAAAGCTCCTGAGCCATGCACAGAAAGTGATAACACAATAGCTGAGACTTTTTGACAGTCGCCTTTCATCTGATTGCTTTGAAAATCTAGTGTCATAGCAAAGCTTTGCCACATCATTCCTCAGCTCCCAGGATTATGTATGAGTAGAATGAAATTATTCTGTACATGCACAGATTTTTCCTACACACTGCTTCCATTCTCCTCTTGTTAAAAATGTCTCTGTCTCTCCCTTTCCCTCCCTATTTGTTAATTTGTTCATCAAAGCTCTTAGATGATCTAAAGACACTATAGGACAAAAAGGCAAGTTTTCTCACAGATCAGGAGTTGACTAAAAACCAGGCACAGAAGGACTGGAATAAATGGATGGAACTTTTTGGTACAAGTAGTTGAATGTCCTCTGAGTGGCATTTACTTGCTTGGTTCTAGCCCTTGCCTCAAAAGAATGACCAAATACTTTAAGCCAACAAAACCTTCTGCTGTGCTTCCTTTTTGTTTTTTGTTTTTTTTTTTCTGTAAGCCCTCTTTAACAGCCCCTTCTCTTAATTTGTCTGATTTTTGTACCCCTTGCTGATGAGCTGATGGTATTTTTCTAGTCCTTTGTCCTCCCCCACCTCCCCAGCCCCAACCCGAAAATGAAAAAAAAACTTATTTCCTTTGTGCTTCTATTACTAATCACAATGAAATAATCATCAAAACTGAATTATCTCTTTTGTCCTGCCTGATGAGTGTGCACTTGGACCATTGCTAGTCAGGGGAAGTGTATTCATAGTACAGCAATTGTCATAGCAACAACTGTATGAAAACAACAACATTCACAGGAGTAGAATTTCCTTTTACTTTAACATTTTTTAAATTGTTTACTTCTACCTAACCCTATTATGTCATTTTCTATCATTGACATATTAGGAATCACTGAAGTATAACAAGTAATTTGGAGTATCTGTTCAATCCACAAATGAAAATCTTAAAACAGACAATGAAAGAACGTTGCCTTCTGTAGCACACCAACATTGAATTTCTGCTTCAAAGCCAAGAGGAGTATCAACAAAAGGATTATTTGTAGCAGTCAGCAGTATTAAACCAGGACATATCAAGATACATAAAGGTCGCAGAAAGTCTCCAAGTTGTTTGTTAATGATACAATTTCTACAGTTTGGAACAGAATAACTATATTTTACTGGCAATATTATTCTTAGATTTGCAATGCATGGGACTCTAAGCACCTTAACTGACACCACACAATTCTATTCTTGTGTGTTTTTCCCATCTGTGTATTGCAGGATGGAAACTTCTGGAAAAACTTGCCTCAGGGTTTCCAACCGAAGGTCTCATTTTCAATGCTGATAAGCTTCCTGCACTCTATGAGCCTGGACTAGAATTTCCTGTGCCAGGAGTGTGCCTTGGAACACAAGGGAGTGCTTCTTTTCTGTGTGAAGGGATGCACAGTGGGACAGACAGGTTGTGAATTTTCCTCACTGAGGATATCCAAGAACCATGAGGCCACAGCCCTGTGTGCCACGAGTGACCCTGCTCAAGCCTGAACCTGGTGACCCACTGTGCTCCTGCCCACCTCACCCATTCTGTGATTCTGTGATTTAGTTTTGTGATTTTTCCATTTGGGGAAAGTGAAAAAAAAAAACCAAAAAACCCAAAACCAAACCACCAACCAAAAAAAGAGCTAACACTATAACACTACAGGATAACTTGTGTTTCACAATTAAGTTTTCATTAATGTCAGCAATGCTATGCCCTTCAAGTTACACATTGCTGTCTTTGCCTAATCTGGCTAATGCCATGCACACACACAACAATAAACTGGTTTTAATAAACACACATCCACGTGTTTTGTCTCCCACACGATAAAATAGCACTGTCAGTTGCTATGATAAAAAGTCTTTTTCCTTGTTATATTAACTTTTTTCATGTGTGCCTCATTATTTCCTCATGTTGATTACTCAGTGGAAGAGTTGAATTCTATTTAAGGCTATGGAAAAGGTCATGGACAAAAGGGAACTCGAGTCTCTGTTTGCCGTTTAAAAAGAAAACTACCACACTTGTGTTAATATTTGCTTTCACTTACAGCAGGTATACTCAGGCTATCTGAATAGCAAATCGTGGTGGGCAGTGTGAATGAAAAAGTACTGAAGTTATTGATCTCAAGAGAAAGATGTAGACATGTAACAACTGATTTTTTTTCAACAGAAATCTCTGAAAATACTTGGGATATTCCTGTTCTGATTAAAAGCTGTTCAGCTACCCAAACTTATCAGCTAACCACTGCAGAGAAGAGAAATGGCATTGTTTGTATCTGATATCCAGAGAAGTAGAATAAGTAATCAGAACATGCAAGGTAAAAGAAAAGTCTATTAAGATAAATTAAACTGAATGCAAAGTAAAAGTTGCTACCAAAAAAATTATTTCAATAAAAATAAAGTTACATGAGCACAGGACATGAATGACTTCTGGGTCTGGTCAGCTGGTTGATTACTTTTGGTGGGGGGAATAAAAACATTGTGAGAAGAATTTTGGTTGCAATTCTAGTCTCATTTCACCAGACAGACAGACAGACAGACCTTTTTAAATGCAAATATTACCGCTGCTTTCAAGGAATGGTGTCAAACCAGGTTTTCTAAGAGATAATAAAGGTCAGGATTTGAGGTTTGCTGTCTGGATCCATCAATAACATTCAAAAAAACATCATATTTTATATTGTGAAAAATTACTTATTGAGAGGCAACATTTCATAACTTGCAGAAGTGTTTGATTGCTACTGGTGAGAGTTTGCACCGGCTGTAAAAAGGGCTCAGTCAGGTCAGGATCTTCCAAAATAGGCCCTGACAGGTACAAGCAATGCTTACTTTGCCTGCTCTGCCTTGATATCTGTCAGAAGTAACCAATGCAATAAATCCCTTCCAGCACGATATTATCTCTTTCCTCAAAATCATTATCCTTTTGCCATCTTGCCCTTCTTGTAAGGGGGAGCAAACAGAGAAATTCAGCACAAGAAGATCAAGTTTGTCCCTGCTTCCAGTTAGGAGAAGGGCTGTAAGCAAAATGGAAAGTGCACTGAAGGAGTGTGCAAAAGAAGGAATGTGCATAATTGCAAAAATGCGATTATTCTCCAAGTAGAAGAATAAATGGCAGGAAGCTGCATCTTGGACAAGGCGATAGGGAATGGTGTTTCCTCCCACACAGCTTTGGTAACAATGTGCTAATACTGTATATTTGACAGTAGTCTGCTCTAGCTTCTGCATCTGTGACAGCCAAGGCATGAAACAGCATTTAAAATAGCATTTGCTTATTATTTTTAAAGTGTTATCTAAGTTCATAGCTACTATGGTATTAAAATATGACTCAGATAATCACTAGTAACTGTTCCAAAATTGCAGTTAAGCTGGAGTTACTGATATGAAAATGGAATCCTAGCACATGTTAAATTCTGCCTTCAGACGTGCTGTCCAAACAAACATCCTGGAAACAACACTCCATACATGGCAACACATCAGGAATGCTAAGGAAGGTTGCTGTGTCTGAAGATTGCAAGGTATGGTCTTTTGATTGGATTAAGGTCGGTGTTGTTTTGCCTTTTTAACACAGATTAACTTCTTTTTTGCTTTTATAAGCTTTTAAATATCTATAAATGACAGCTTGGTTCAGCTATTCACTGCAGATTGACTTATTCAGTCTAATTACTTCTTTTCCTATGTTATATGAAAGCATTACTCATAAGTTCAAGTTTGCTGGATGACTGATCTAAAAATATACCTGCATCTCCAGTCCATTTTACAGACTGAATGAACAGATAAACAACATAATTCATTTTCATCAAGGTATTTTTTTAAGAAAATTGTACAGTTCCACGCACAGAATTAAAAAATTAAGTTGTACTAAGTGATTAAAAAGCACGTAGATGGCTTTGAACTCTGCAAAGATTGAGACTGCAGAAAGCAGCTAACAAAAGTTTCAGAGCAGAACCACCAACCAGGGAACAGCGTGACATGGGGTGCTAGGGGAAAATTGAGAGTTCAGGATTGTGTCAGAGGCTGCTCCTAGTGACTCATTTGGCAAGAAGAGAATTGTTCCTTTGTATTAATCCTCTGTGCATCTCAGTCCACCTAGAACAGGGAATGTTTTCTGTAACCTGCTCAGAATGCATCCTATGTCCTTTGCCATGGGCTCTCCCAGAAGCACATCACCAAAATGTGCCCTGCCCATTCAGCAGAGCACCCTGGGGAGCAGGGCAGGAATGAGGAGAAACTGTCCACGCCCAGAGAGAGCAAATGAAGTGACGGTCACCATGTCCTCTTCAAGAGGAACCCAGAAAATAAACAAGTTTCTGTATTGCCTCTTACTTTCTCCATCCCCAACACCTTTTGAATTGGCTGCTTTCACAAGGCATACTTTTCACTATACTGATATCCACATAGGCAAAATGTGCAGAGCAAAACCACAGAGAGGGAGAAACATCTTCATACATTTGTCAGTGCCTTCTCTTAGCTGACCAATATAGCAATGAAGGAGTTTCTGTCCAACATCAGTGGTTTGAAATATTTCAGGATTAAAAATAATCTATTTCCAAGATTCACTGCACAATACTTTATACAATTCTTTTAGTACCTCACAGCTTTTATCATCTGACATTTTTCTTCTTTCCAAAACAAATTTCAGCTTCCTTAGTGTATTGCTGCTTATTTTATTGCTTTCATTTCCATTTTCTCCCTTGGACTAAGATTCCACCACAGAGATTACATGGCCATTCATATGTTGAGCAGGACTAAATACTTACTGGACAAATCCCAAACCATCTTGCTGCCCAGGGGCCGAGAAAAGGAGTTTTCACATGTCTGCAAAACCATTCTGGATTGGAATTATTGACCTGGAGAAAGTTCATATCATCATCTTTTCCTGCTTGCTAATTGCACTGCTCATTTCCAATCAGCATGTTCCATCTTGAAATAATTGCACTCAAGAGATTACTTCTACAATCATGTGTTCAATCTCAGAAATTTCAATTACTTGCACCCATCACAAACAACTTGGGCCCATTTTTTATGTCACTGAAAAAAAAAATTCTTGGAATTTCACTCATCTTTCAGAAGCAAACCACAGAAAAACAGAAAAAACAACCTTGTTGTACAAACTACTGCAGTACCAAAGCACTGTCACTGCACCACCCTAAGAAGGGAATAGTGTGGCAAGTGCACAATAAAAAATTTAAGTTTCTTTCTTCTTCACGCTAAAATGATTGCTTGCCTCACATATTTAAAAAACACAGTATGTAAATTGCAGTTAGGACTGATTTCCCAAGCACGAATCCCAGAGTTTGACAGAACCCCTGTTTCACATTGCAGCTGTGTGTTCCAGGCTGCAGGAAGCTCAGACCTACAGCCATGGGACCACTGCTATTGGTGAAGTTTAAAACACAAACAGCTCTTCCCACCCTCAGCCCTGAGCCTGCCCTCCAAGAACAGTGAATTCCTAGATGGGCTCCTGTTCCTACAAACAGGGAGAGTTCCAATCGTGAACACTGCCTGACTTAAGAAGAATTTTGAACATTTGCAGTGTTACCAAGACCACTTCCTTTCTCAACCAAGTGTTTTCATAGAATCATGGAATCATTTAGGTTGGCAAAGACCTTTAAGATCATCAAATCCAACCCTTAACCTGGCACTGCCAAGGCCAAGCACTGAACCATCACAACTGCAGGAGATGGTGACTCCATCACTTACCTGGACAAACTGTTCCAAAGGTTGAAAAATCTTTCATTGAAGAAATTTTTCCTAATATCCAGCCTAAACTTCCCTTGGTTCAGACATTGAAGGGAGAATGGTAATGTAACACAGCTAGTAATGGTAGATTTACAAAGTTGTAAAAAAACTAAACGTATTAAAAACAAACTTAAAGAAGCACTGAGCTGATATTTTGACTGTCTGATGATGTGCAGACATAGGAAAAAATACATCACCTTTTAAAACTGAGTATTCACCTCTAGATTTATTAACAATTTCTTTTAAAAGCATCCTACTGAGTATATTATTTATAAACTAGCATCAATATAAAGAAGAGATTGTCTGGGAGATGTAAAATTTAAGTTACTACTCATTGTAAAAGTAGTAACCAACGATCGCCACCTTCTTTCAAAGGCTGCTGAAAAGTCTGAACACAAAGACAGTGTTTGGACAACCCTTGTAAAATGGCCACAGAATTCCAAAAATTATCCTTTTAACAGAGACAGAATGTTGTGTCTGTGCAAGCCCATGGATACCTGAGGACAGAACCATTCCTGCATTGCAAGTCAGGCTTCCAAACCTTTCCATGGCCTTCAGCTTTCAATGCAGTCAATGCACTTAAACATTCAATCTGCTGTTGCAGTGTAATTTTTATGTGTTGACTTTCTTGTTCTCTGTGACATTTGCTTTTCCCTTCCTTTATATATTCTTCCTCTGTCAGCCTAAGGCCTCCCTCACATGGCTACCTCTTTCCCTATGCCATTAAACCCCCTTTTCCTGTGATTCATTGATTTTAATTCTTTTCAGCTAGTAACTGCATATTTCTATTTTATATGAGCAACTGTCCACAAAACAGATTCCTGATTACATTTTCTGCTGAAAAACAAAGCAGATTCTCCTTTATTCTAATCCATCTTTTCTTTTAATAGAGCTGAAAATTGGGCCCTATATTAATATTTTCCCCTGAGATAATACATTCACATCAATATTTCACTAGATAGTTGACTTGAATTTGGGGATTCTTTGTTTAGGTAGGTCACAGTAGATACCAGTGTTCATCATATTTTCAGAGATAGAAGTGGCTGCTAGAAATCAAAATGGTTTCTTTCCATGTCTTGCCAAACAACAAGGGGGCACATTGAAATGGCAGGAGGACAAATGCATCAAAGATCTTTTCTGAGGAAATATCCACAATTACTGTAACGTACCTGATCCAAACAGACCAAAGTAACAAAGATATATGGGTTGATTTTACTGAAGATAAGACATAATGAAATCTGGTATCTTTGTTTAAAAGGAACACACAAAATCCTATTTCTTCAGAGTACAAGAGAACTCAAAAGGAAACAAAAAGTCTTTTCTAAAATCTTCAGCTTTTTCCCATTGGTCAGTATATCTAAGCCTCAACACTGAAATCCAACATTTCTCTCAGAGGTTCTGTGTTCTGTGCAATTCTGTACAAAAAAATTTAAGTTTTCTACTTTTCTTTGTCATTCCCCACTTTTTTCACCTATACAGCAAGATTCCTCTGCCCATATAGTCCTACTTTCTGAAGGGTCTGACCGTGCCACAACTAAGCAGTGACACGTGCAATTTAAGATGGAACTTGCTTCTATTTAAGGAAAAATGGATTTTTCCCATCATAACTGGCAAAAGATAGCATTTGCACATGCTGACTTTAACATCTCTTGCCCAAAACAAAAAATCTCCAGTAACTATTTGGAATTACCATGTTAGATTTACAAGTGAGGACAACAAAGCTTTTTAGACTCAGTATGAAACAGTGCAAGTAGGGGAGATAAAAAGTTCCTCTACCATTTACTCCAGTAACAAATCCATGACTTGGCTGCTATTATTATTACCTCAGCATGGGACAGCTAACCACAAGTCTTTCTGCTTGCATTGCAATAGGAGCATGGACTTTTTGTTGCCACCATGAAGTAATGGGAACATCACTGCTCTAATTCAAGGATGACAAGATTGATATTTAGATATTTAGTACATGTTAGCCTAGAGACAACTCAGCTCTTCTGAAAAATGTGCATTCCATGTTTGGTACAGCAAAGTGTCTTGCGGTTGTAAGCTATTAAAAATTTGTGTAAAAGCTTCTTTTTAGCAAAATGCATTGAAGTCACTTGAAAAATGCCTGTGGTTTCTGGTAATTATTGCAACCATTAGTAAAACAGATACAAATCCCCACTTCTCAGCTCTACAGCAATAGTGGCTGTTTTGGTCATTAAACTGCAAGTCAAATATTTGTCAATTTAAGCTACACATCCTTGACATTTGCCAGGGCCATTCAGAACTCTCCAGTCTTGTGCTCCCATCCCTTTGGTTCTAGGAACACTTCAGTTTTGTCAATGGATATAGGGAAGGCAGTCTAACCCTTCAGCTTTCTCAGCTGAGATCATTGGCAAGCACTCTTTCCACCACAAAATGGGCAGATATAATTAGTTTTTAAAGCAGCATTCTATTTAAGAAAAAATGGTACACGTGCAGTCTGAGCAAGTTCTGAAGTTATCAGTTCAAACCAATGTCAAGCCAAAACACCCTGTGCCAATGGTAAAATGTTCCATTCATTTCTCCTCCTAGACCTACAGTTATCAATCTTCAAGAAGAAAAAGTCAATTTCAGGGAGATATGAAAAGATAATTATTTTTAATTATTATTAATTAAATTAAGTACATATTATTATATCCTGTAGATGTTCAACCTTGTAAACTAGTTCTTCTCTGAGAAGAAGTCAGAATGACACAACTTGCCATAACACAGCTAAACTCTTTGGCAGATGAGTCATCATGTCATAAGAATGAAGAAATTCAAGTCATGCATTTACTATTTTTTCCAGAATTAAAGAAGCAACAAGAGTGTGAAATAAAAAACTAAAGGTAAATTAATGAATCAAAACTCTTCTAGAATATTTGTTCCCTAATACCAAATACTATCACGAATATGATGCAATTTCAGAAGTTCTGTTGCTTTCAGTTAGGATTACAATTTTGGGCAATTTCAGAGGGGTTTTTTAGCTCTTTGGCTTAGAACATGATTTTCACCATGGGTATCATTGTAAACTTTGGAAATATGCAATCTCATAGTTAGAAATCATCAAATTTTGTTCCCTCTTTAATATCTATACAAGTTTAGTTTTATTAAAATATATATATATCTTCCCCAAGTGAAAGAAAATTGGTTTAAGACACAGACACTTAAGAAAAAAAGGTGTTGTAAGGAATCTAGACTAGAGAAATAATGATTTCCTAGTTTCATAGTTTCTAACTTATTCAGCAGGATTTTCAAGCTTCTCTCAGATCCCTGGGCAATGGAAGCTTATGTTATGAATTTGAGGCATGACCTTACAGACTCCTTACTCACATATTAGAGAAATTAATCTGGCCACACACACAAAAACCCAACCACAGCTACAAGCACTAACCAAAAGAAAAAAGATAGGAGAGCCAAGCGGGATAGAGATCAGTTGTAAGTGGACATAAATAGTTTTTGGAAATTCAGGTTAGAGAATTGGCACCTTCCCATCATGTTTTTAGAACACTTTACCTCAGATAGCAAATGCACTATGTTCACCACCTATTTGGATTCCTACCTAGGAAACATTGGCAGTGAATTCAGAACTCTCTTGATCCCAGGAAGGTCATAGGAGAGCTAGCTACCTGCTTATGGAACATTCTTGTACCAATAAATTCATTTAACATCTGCTGTAAGCTGAAACCCTCATGGTGCCTCATTGAGCTTCTCCTGCTTCACTGCACTTTTGTTTATAATATTAGGCTATATTTTCAAGTTGCAGCTGTGTCTAGAAACTCCACACAAACTAAAAGGAAACCTAGAAATATAGAATATTGATTTTTTTCCCTTTTTTGCTTTTTTTTTAAAAAAAGCTACCAGATTTTATGGGGAAATTATTTAGAAGAAAAACACTGCAATTTCTTAGATGTCCTAGAAAAGATGAACAACATGATTAAAAGTAAGACATTTCTGCTATAGAGCATGATATATATATTTTGTAGTATTTGTGACTGAATTTCTACTGACCAAAAACTAATGTGACTGAATTTCTACAAACCAAAAACATCTTGTCAAACCTGTGACAGGATGACCTTCCAATTTCCCTTTCTCAGCCAGTTGATATCAACTGATATTTTATCATAACCCTTTAAGGTGTGGCAAATGTTCATTTCCATAAAGAAATGCATCCAAGCAGCACTCCCAAAAGCTGATCAAAGCTTGTATTTCTCAACACAGGCTTCATTTTTCCAACAACCACTGAGAACTTCTGCACATTGCACAGCTGCTCGATGCATCCCAGCTGATGTAAACACCTCCGGATCTGCAGACCTTTCCCAAAGGACTGGTGTCCTTGCAGAGACACTCTCAGGGCTGTTTCAGAAGCAGAGTTATGGAGTTCTGAAGTGCACAGGACAAGCTGTTCCACAGGACTGCAGCACTATTCTGGCACATTGGAGCTGGTGTATTCCAGCAAAACGCACAAACACTTCTCAGAGCTGACACATCCATGCCAAGATCCACTCCCAGCTGGCAGTGGGGACAGGTTGCACCAGGTTTGGCTTCCTCCCATCCTCTGAGACTATCCCAGACAGCTTCACACCCCCAAGCACACTTGCATGTTCTTGTGCCAAGTTCCAGGTTTCCATGCTACACAGACATGTCATTTCACAGGTTCTGAATCCATCGCTTCTGCCCTGGATTGTGGCTGAGTGGGACTGGGGCTCTGCACGGGGCTTGCAAGAGATTTATGGCAACAACTACAAGTAAGCTGTGGTGCTTGGCCTCGGTTCCCTAACACACTCCCTGGCTCCATTCCACCTGGAACAGACAGAGGCTCAGATTTCTTCAGCCTTGTAACAAAATGGTAAGAAAATCAACAATATGTCCTGCTCTTTCAGAGATGCTCCCCTCATTCCCCACACCAACTTTCCCCTACACCCTCAACATTCATGAAGGACAATGGACTCTATGTTTTGCTGTCCTTTGTATTCCTTCCTTCTTCATCTGTGTTGTGAACTTGGCAGCTCTCAGGTAAACTGTGGTGGTTTTGCACTGACCGGTGCAATTGGCTTTACTGCAGCCATCAGCTCAGCTATTCATTCCCTAAAGGAACAAAGATATACTTTTTTTTTTGTCCTTTTCTCCATTGATTGGGTTTTTAGCTGTTGAAGCACTCCCAAAGCCACATATAACAAACTGAATTAATTCACCAAAGCCCTTAAGGCACAACCTCAGCATACAAAAGAAACCTGCCCATAAGAAAACAGATTCACCACCAGCAAAACAGGCAACAACAAAACAAAAGAATCTGTTGTACCAAATAAAAAAATGTAGAAAACTCCAGTTACATCCTTCTACTGAGATTAAGTACAGCCACTGGCAAACCAGTATTTTAAATGCCAGCATGAAAAGTGCATAAAATGTTAGAGTACTCCTTTTGCTATGAGGTTTTAAGAGAAAAGTTATCCTTTTCTTTCCACCAGTATCTGATGTCCCAAAACAAAGGGGGATAAAACCCAAACACTCATAGAAAATAAAACATGCCATCCATCTTAAAAAAAAGTCATAATAATAAAGCTTGCAATTTAGAGAAAAATATGTTTGGGCAACATGTATTTGAAGGAAAACACCTTCAGTGTTAGCCTAGAATAGAAGTCTGAGAAGGTCTCCTCCAGCCAGCATCAGTTAACAATGTGAGATGTACTCACTCCACCACTTCCAGCACAGCTGGCTGAACCTGACACAGCAGCATTGCTGGGGCACTGACTAATTGAAACAAATTAATATTGATTTTATTCCATTTTTCACAGCTCCACTCAAGGTTTTGTTTCCCTAGGTTCTGCAATTACACAGCTCTGCTTTCCAAATTAATCAGTTTTATAACACTATCCCATATAATACAGGTTCTTAACACTAGTCCCTGTACAAGACAGAAAGAATAATCACAGAATCATGTAGATTGGAAACAAATACACCTTTTCTCTTCATGAAACCAGGAAAATAAAAGACATTTGTAATAACATGATTTATAGATCACTTTTCCTTGCTTTTCTCAGGGGAAGATCAGAAATAGCCACAAATAGACTTATAGGCAGACTAACCCATTTAAATGTTAAATTGCAATCCAATCTGGCATGAGCTAGAACATTAGTGCCTGGCTTTCCTATCTATTGACACCCCACACAGCAAAATCCTCCAATCAAAATGAAATTGCTTTTCTGCTGGTGATGCAGAAGGGAGTTTGGGTGAGGTTTTTTTTAATACCTTGACGCTAACATTTTCCATTGGCCTGGGCATCCCTGAGGAATTAACTTTTCAGTGCTCCGCTTTTTCCCTTTCCATGAAGAGTTTTGTTACAATTGCTGCAGAGGCTTGGATGAGCAGGTTTCACAATTGCCTTGCACTGCTCAGGTGGCAGATTTCAGTTCAGAAAATCTCAAGGATTGAAGGGTAGGTGTGCCCAATCCAGACACCATTCCAGGGAATGGCAGACTGTTCAACAGGTTTGTCTTCTGTGCATTGTTCACAACACCTCAGAATGCTTCTCTCCCAGGTACTTTGTACCCTCAGCCACTTGTATGGGTGGGATTTTGTGTGGTTAACCACTGCATTGCATCTATCCAAAGCTGGCAGTTCAATTAAATGGATAATTTCAGGTATTCCGGAGAGAAACCTAAATATTTCAGCAAAAGTGTCAATGATGCAAAATTCCTTTACGGATCACCCCTGTACTAATTTTAGAAATTCCTTGCTAGCTAGTGGAGGTCGGGGAGGATAGATTGGGTGTGTTTGTCCAGGAGGCTGTAGCTTTCAGCACGAGCTTCCTTAGTAATCTATGCTGAAGCCTCAAACCTAACATTTAATAGTGTCTGTAATATTTAGACCACAAGCCATGAATCCTGGCAATGACATATGCAGATAAAAATTAGAAAATATAATAAATAATGAAAATAAATAATAATAATAAATAAATTAGAAAATATAATAAATAAAGAAAATATAATAAATAATGACTACAGCATACCTGTCACTATGAAGCCAAGAACCTCAGCACATTCCTGAATAGTTTGCCTAAACAGTTTTATCAAATGATCTTTTCCCTTCCAAGGGCTGTACTAACTCAGCAATAAGTGTTGATGTGATGAAAAGACCTACTAGTAAGCCCTAAAAATATGCTCCAGTTTCTTCCCAACACCATCTGTATTGACATGGGATTAGTAGTTTTTTAAACATATTCCAGCCCACATTTTTTCATCAGTTCTCTTGGTTTTCCATATTAAACTTTCCTCCTCCTGCTCTCAGTTTAAGCATCCCCCTACTGTCCTTCTGCTCGCTATTTTTCCTGGTGTCACCAGTCTATTAGAGGAAATCTCTCACTTGTGGAAATTCTTCTGTTATCAAGTCCCATACTGGTACTTCTCTACCACCAAAAAACACAATAAAATATGGCTATATTGCATAAATACTCTGCAGCTATCTTGGAAAATCATCTTTAAAGAGAGGCTATGCTAAAAAGTAAACAAAAATTAATTAAAATTAAAATATAAGTAATGTCATTTCAACATTTTTATATGAATAGACAGAAAAATTAAACACTTCCATTTATTTTCCTTCAGTTCAAGAGATTCATCTCTTCTTGTGCCAGTTGCATTACTTTGAAGTTTTACTTGCACACAGAGATTATTTCTACTCTCTTTACACTTCCCCCTTGGTATTTTGGCTCCCAAAAATATTAATAAAACTTTGTATAGATAAGTGCAAACACCTCTGGCAGGAAACAGAATCTGTAACTGTCCTGAAGGTTAATAAGCTAAAAATAAGACATTGGCACTTTGTATGGTTATGTGAATGAAATAAACATAGCATTCCATTTTCCATCTCAAAATGGCAAAACAGACATCTACAGAATTAGGGCTACCTAGTTTTTATTGCCCTTAAATGAACCTGCACAGTGGTGAACATCTGGGGGTAGAGATGTGTTTCAAGTGACTCATCCCAAGTCACCATGAAAACAGTGACTATTTTATTGCTGTGCAGATATACTTGCTGTAACTACATGTGAAAGTTACTGAGAGGGCTAATTCTTAAAGAAGAAGGAAAGGTAAGAATTAAAAGGTCATTTTTGCTCTTAAGAGGAAGTACTGAAACTGGAGGCAGGAGTTAGGGGGGCAAGCAGGGAGAAACCAGTCCTGCAGATAAGCTGGGCCAACTGGCTTCCTTTCATGAGGTGGGTGAGGAGGGACCAATTTAAAAACTCAAGGTGAATGACAAAACATCTACAAATAAGTTCAAGATGCTGGAGGTGCCAAGCGTGATCTCACCATCTGGAAGACATCCAGCTCCTGAATCAGTCCATGGGGGCCTGTTCAGAACCCTCCCAAAGAGCATTCAACCATCAGAACACACAGACAGCACTTATATCATGAATACCACGGCTGCAAGCCTTGTTCCTTAGAAAGGAGTGCAATACTCTGT
This sequence comes from Ammodramus savannarum pratensis, assembly GCA_020466415.1. Classification (NCBI taxonomy): domain Eukaryota; kingdom Metazoa; phylum Chordata; class Aves; order Passeriformes; family Passerellidae; genus Ammodramus; species Ammodramus savannarum. The sequence goes on from JAHXMQ010012340.1 coordinate 59,278,663, forward strand.
GTGTGCATACATTGAAAACCGATGGGAAAACAATGTGCCTTTTTGATTATTTAACTTGACACTGCACTCCATTGTATCTGAACCTAATTCATTAAAATAGAAGTCAATGGAATATTTATAAGAATAAAAAGTGTTTCTGTTTCATTCCTTGTCAATGCGCTTAACTAGCGCCAGACAAAACAGACCATTGTGTTAGCCAGAATGAAACTAATTGGAGAACTAAAATCCTTCCTGTTACTGGAATAGAATTCATTCTAATATACATCATTTGTAAATTAATCAGCATGGATATGCCATCACTTACAACACCAATCCACTTGACAAAATGACTTTGTAGTTCTGGGCCTGTCACTGAGCCATCTCCCAAGCACTGCAATTAACTCCCATCAAACACACTGGCTTCCATTCAACAGCAAAGTCTGGAAATGTCTGACTGTTTACTTTGGGACTGGAAGCATGTTCCCACTTCTAAGGACACCAAGAAGGGCTGATGGAGGAAAACGAGTGAAAAGAACATCACCAAAGCAGGTCAGTCAATATAGTAAACTTAAAACCCAACCTATTCAATCTCAATCTGATCAGCACACAGGGAAGATTGCTGTCCTTTTTTCCTGTGGGAATTTGTACATGGGCAACTGCTATAGAAGAGGTATCTTGTAGGTCTTTTCTGGTAATGTTTTTTTACTGACAACATCTAAGAAATGGGATTTTCCCATATAACCCACATGAGAGAATCAGTTCAAGCTACCAAGACAGTCAGAAATCTGTTCTGTGTAAGGCATCTGAAAGGTAAAAAACAAACAGTAACTTCTTCAGGGACTTGGCTGAAAAACGTAGGAGTTACAAGGGCAGAAATAATAACGTACTTTTTTTATTGTAGAAAGATCATCCTAGGTGTAGATACACTATTTTTATAATGGAAGCTGCATAATACTGCATTTACATGACAATTTTACGTGGTCATGAATATTTCCTATCTTTGTCAGTTTTTCATAGGATTAGCTAATAAAAAGATCTGCTTCACCCACCAAAGCTTTAGACTGAAAATTCCACAGAACAGCTTATATAGCAGAGATGAGGTCATGAAACAGTCACTGTTGCTATTATAAGCAGTTGCAGAACTTACTTGAATGTTTTAAGTCATAGCCAAAAATTTGGTGTAAGATTTGGGAGTCATGCACAGATATCTATCCATATCTCCTTCACTGGAAACCCTTTGTGGATATTGAGCAGTAACAAAATGTTAGATAACAAATTGGATAAGCCTGGGTAGGAAAATAATTGAGTCTCGTGAGTTTAAGAAAAGTGGGCTGCATTAGAACCCAATTACAGCTCTCCATTTTGTCAGCATTAGTGAAATTCTTGCATACTACAGCAAGAATAAGACTTTGGGAACGTGGCAGCAGGAGAATGGCCCTGGAGGAACTGTTGTGTGTTATAATGTTATGAATGATAACACAGCTCACTTTGTCTTGTCTTTGAGAGCTATGAAAGGGAAAGCTCAGGCTGAATCACAGAATCAGTCACCTGGTGCAGCCTCCCTGCTCAAGGAATCCTGAACAATTGAATCTCAGCATTATTGGAGCCAGCACCTGTGGATGGCATTCCAGGCCAGGAGCCTTGCCCACAGTGTACAGCACACAGGAACCCCCACCCTCACTCAGCAAAGGTCATCTGGAAAGCTGAAATTCATGTGCTGGAGATTGAAAGATACTTGGATAGAAAATCTGTTACTCCTAGAGGTAAGAGGTAACTTAAATCCCTATACATTTGAAAGACCATTTCATTTCTGCTGTTGTACAGCTGTATTTGTAATGAATGGTTTTAAACTATTTTGTTGGTGTGTTTTGAAAGCCAACTTTTTCTATTTTATCTGTTTTCTGTTCAAGGTCTTATGCTTCTCCAAGCACACCAAAAATCCCACCATAATGACTGAGCTGTTAAAAACTTTTTTTTTTCCTGTAACAGGAATGCCTATACAGGTATGACACAACATTTTCAAGCTCTAATGAAGATTTCACACATGACCAGTGCTATCTATAGCACATATATATATATGTGCTATTTCATTTTATACATGGATAAGTGCTATTTCAGTTTATACATGGATAAGAACCATTAAATCTGAACAATCATTTCATAACTAAACTTGTGAACTGGTTCACTGAAACAAGCCAGAAAATACTGAGTAAACAACATGCACGCTGAGTGATTTTGCTACAGCAGTTGAGGCAGTGGTCACCTCATCATAAACAAAAGCAAATCAAAATTTTCTCAAAACAATTTTAGCAATACAGCTGAAAATTAGAAAAGAAAAAAAAAGGAGCCAAAAATAAATTTAAATCTTAAGGCCTGATTTGACTAAATTATTATCACAAAAACTATTACCACAACACTATTTATGGCCTAGGCAAAAGCTACAGACCCATTTTGGGAACAGACACGTTAACTCCTTAAACCTTTACTCAGTTTTTAATCAGTACAGCGATGTGATCTGAGGTAGATCCCTAAATGTAGTGGATGTACTCTAAACTACCACTTCAAGAAGAAATTGAATTTAGTCCACTGTCCAAAAAAGCATCAGAAGGCAACCTTAGTTCCTGTGGGTCTGAGGAGAGTGGTGTAATAATCCCATCATAGCACTGAATTTAGACAGGAAGCTCTACAGGGAATGACAATCAGTTTTGGGTTTGTGCGTTTGAAGATCATTGCTACGCTGACACATGTTTCAGGCCAGAATACTGGGATGTCACACTTTCCCCTTAAGAAGCTGGAGAGCATTCTATTGCGATAGGATTACCTTCCTCTCGACGTTAAAACTCGAGTGTTGTGGAAAATGCAGTTTACCAGTTCAGTTTGGTTTTCCTTCTACATCATACCCCATTGAGATCCCCAAAGACTGATAAAGATTTCGTTCCTCTTGTCAAGTCAAGCAGAAAGACCATGCAGTCATGCCAGAAATGCCTCAAGAAAAATTATTTGCTAGCACTAAGTGGCAGCTGCTCCAATTTTTCTCCTGGCCTGTATCCACACTCCATCCTTCCGTTGAGTCAGGAACTATCCACAGTGGCACAGGCAAAGCTCTCCCTGCAGCCACCCCATCACACCACACCCAGAGGAATTTCCTAACAATTGGTCTGCACAGCCAAGCAGGAGGCAGCTTGTACAGAACACACGTGGTGGATTTCTAACCACAGCCAAGAGAGTAGACTCTTCATTTTATATGAAAGATTATCATATGGTGTTGGCACATTTCCTTAATGAACAAAGTTACACTGTATTGCATTAGGCTATTTCTGTTTCTGCTGTCATCAGCAGCATCTACCGCTTGTTATTCCACTTTTTTAGCTGATATGGAATATTGGTTCCCTTCCACACCATATAATTTTTTTTTTTTTACTTGAAGACTTTTCAAGATAGCTAAGGGCTGTTTAAATCTTGCTTAAATCTTGCTTGGAGAGGATTTCAACTAGGATAAAAATCCCTAAAAACTTTGAAACAGAGAAGGGCTGAGGCAAAGAACAAATAGGAATGGGAATTGTGCAGGATGGCAAGAATTCCCCTAACCACCAAAATTCAGATTTGCAGCTGTACCACCAGAGGCTTGTAATGACATTTCAGTCTCTTCTCTTGGAGGTTTGCTCTAAGTGCAACAAGGCTGAAAACATTCAGCACTGCTAACTGCAGGCTGAACACTGACATGAGCACAGAAAATGTCTGAGGAGTTTCATGTTCACAGGATCTTCTGTGCCTCTTTCAGTGTCACAGAGGGGACAATATTTCATTCACCCCACATGGTGAGTTGAATTTGGACTATTTTCTGAACTCATGTGCTTATCAGCAAACTCAAGAGCTGAAGCGCAACTCAGGGTACACAAAACACATTTAAACAATGGCCCTTTTTGCCAGTGAGGAACCCTAGACTTCAGAAAGCAGCAAAAGCTCAGATGTTTCAAAAAGTCAGAAAATTTCTGACACTCAAGAAATTTTAGGCCAGCCTCTGTTCTCTTACTCCATTTTCAAACTCTGCTGCTAATAGGGCATCATCCATCTTCCATTCTTCAAACATTAAGTTATTAAACAAAAAGGCATCTAAGACAATTAGTCACTAATGTTAAAATAAAGAGTTTCCCGATTCTAAACACTGAGGCTGTTTAAACTGACAATTCTCCCAGCTTCCCTGGGTAGATGAAATTATTTGATACGTATTTCCCATATGTTCATGCATATTTCACAAGGTCCACAGACATTTTGTTCTCTAGCTCCCTCCGTCTCATTCCTTTTCTTGAAGTACTTCAGCTGTGAAGCTGAAGCTTTTGTTTTACTCTTTGATGGTAGAGGGGAAAAAATCCCTCGTGTTCAAATTCTGCAGAGCCTTATGATTTTTTTTTCACTTCCCTCCATGTCTACAATATACATTAGACTAATAGTAACAGGATTTCTGTTACATTCAGGTAGCATTAAACTAAATAATGAGAAAACAGATTTGTTTTCCAGCATTGATAGTAAAAGTTAACATTGGTTTATCTTGCAACTCAAGGAAAAAGGGTTATCAAAAGGTTAGGACTCCTGTCACTACATCTGCTGTGAAAAGCATTAAGAAAACAGGTTACTACTTAGAGGATAAAAGGAATTCCAAGTGTTATGGCCTACATAGGAGGAACACCCAGGATGTGACTTGCCACTCAAAACTCAGGCATACCTGTGTCTTCAGCCATGTGTGCGTCCTGACAGTCTGAAGTGAAAAAGCAATCCTTTTCCACATTGAAGTGTACATAGTCTTTAAACAGAGATGCATGAACATTTAGAGCAACCAGGACTTTGCCACATCAGTCTCAGAGCTGAAACTCATTCTGAGACATTCTTAATACTCATCAGCATCAAGAGTGGCAGACCTTACAGGGCTGGGTGAATTCTAAATAATTGTGTTCACTGTTGCATTCTTTAATCCTGCAAGAACTTTATTGATCTCCTATGGAACCACAGAGAAAGTAGCAGCACAGATTTTGGGGGAGAATTTCTAGGTCATGCTGTATTCCAAAAGCCATGTACTGAATACACAAGGAAGTAGATGGGTTTGATTTTAATCAGCACTGCACTTCAAGGAGGCTCTCATCTAATCCTGTTTGAGGATGCAGTCACACTGAATAAGGGAGCTGCACTGAAGGAAGAACAATGCTGCACAAAAATCTGCTGTACAGATCAGGCCACAGTTGTGAGGTATTTCACAGCAGTACAAAAACTACAAAGAAGTTAAGCCACTGGTACTTTAGAAATGAAGAAATTCTCTCCAAATTATTTCCCTTCTTCCTTCTCGGGTTGCACGATAATGTAGAAAACTGCCCTTATTTCCAGAAAATAACAAAATGAGCATTCTTTTTTGTAATGAAAATATCACTGTAAAGAGTGGCCTTGGGTTCTGTCTGGTGCTCGGGTGAATAGCGATGGCATCAATATCAGAGTGGCACCATATGCAGGCCTTGCAGACCTGCTCTCTAAGCTATCCCTCACTATAAAGTCATGGGGCAGCTTTATGTAAATCCTTCTCTCAAGAAGGATTGAAGGGACACAATTGAAGGGAGTCACCAGGACTGTACAAGCACCAGCATTTCCTCACACAGCTGGCATTCACCATGTCACCAGCACGTGGCACCTGGGGCTTGGTCAGGCTGTCTGGTGGCCACACTCCAGGGAGAAAACAGCTGTGCCAGCCCCTTGCCAGCACGGAACCTGTGCTGGAGATGTGCTCCTGGAGTGCACAGGGGAGCACATCTGCCCCTTGTCGTGGCACCCCAGCAGCTTTCCTGTTTTTGTGCTTGTCCACAGCAACAGGGGCCCAGGACTCGCCTCACAGCAGGAGTGAACCCACCGCTGGGTGTGCTGCAGGAATGGGAGCTCCTGCACTTCCTTGGAGACTGAAGAAACCAAATAGCTGTTTCTGACAGGATGCCCTGACAAAGGTTCCTTTCACCTGACACTGAAGCTAAAGCAGGAGACTGAAGGTGGAGCAGGCAGGCTGTGCCGCCCTCACAGGAGGAGGAGGGCAAGCGGTGAGGACAAGGCCAGGCCGCAGCAGGGCCTGATCCAACACAGCCAGCAAAATGAGATGTTACACAAATCAAATGGCTTAGTGCCTGTTCATAGAGCTCTGTGGGTTCACAGGTCACTCCCTCCAACAGATATTTCATGCTGTAAGTCAAACCTGAGCCTTTACATTTGCAGCCATAGTTCAGGAAATCAGCTAATTCAATCACACTGAGAACTGTCTGCAGCCTGACCTTTGCATGCAACAGCTGCTTGGCAAGTGAAATCAAATCCTGCCCTTACCAAAGTCATTGTTGGATGATCCTTTAGTAGAAGGTAATTTTACGTTGCCTGGTTCTGAGTAGTTTTTTATTATATCATCTTCTCTGTTTTGAATGAAAATAATATTTTTTTTAAAGCTATATATTCAAGCTATTTCCCAAAACACAGGGTCAATATATTCTTACTACTAGTAATGAATCTGAAAATTCATTCCGTGATCACAAGTTACCACTATCTCCTTGTTCCTATGGGTTTTTCTTCTTCTTCTAGAGTCAAAATTACCTTTTTTTTCCATTGCTGAGCCCACTCTGCCTAGTACTCATGGTATGGAACAAGCCTTGACTTCACACTATTGGATATGCTGACCTTCAACACCTCTTTTTTCCCACAGAAAAATCTTCAGTTCTGTTTGACATGAGAAGAATTTAATAAGGTCTCCATGGTCCTCACATACATAAAAACCTTCTATCAAAATTGAGTTCTTGTGACCTAAGCCTTCCAAGCCAACAATATTGGCTCTGATATTTGTGGAACAAAGATTTTCTTTTCCCAATTTGTGTACCTTGAGTGTTGTGTTCAAAGATAAAAGCATTGCTTTATCAAAAGCTGAGTCCACCAAAAGCCATGACCTTATGCAATATGCATGTACAATAAACACATTCTGTGGTGTATGACATTAAAGACTTGGAAATATTGAAGTATGCATTAGCAATCTGAATAAGATAGGTCAGCTGGATCTGAGCTACATCTGCATCTTGCAAAGGTTACAAGTGAATGTCACCTTAACTACATCTGCATTGCATTAAAGTAAAAACTCCCAATTACTGAACCAAGAAACAGAAGGGAATCATTCAGATTTAAAGTGGCTCCTGCAGGGCAGGATTGTCATAAAAACTGGGTCACAAGATCTGTGAGTTGGCCAATGGCAGAATTTAGTCTAAAAATAATAAATGTATAAATGTACCAAAAAAAAAAAAAAAACACCACCTTGAATTCTAATTAAAGGCTAATTTTGTATACTACCAAAAACTTTGGTAAAACGCCCAACTGACAAAGCAAGGAGCAGCTAATGAATTAAAATTTTAAAAAAATCCAAAAAGCAGAAACAAGGACAGGCAGTGAAGTGTTGCTTTGGCAGTCAGGGATGGTGTCAGTAAAGACAGAGCCCAGTTGAAGCTCAAGCTGCCCAGGGGCATAAAAGGTAAAAGGAAGAGAATCCTGTAAGCAGCCTAGGAGCAAGCTGAGGTTCAAAGGAAATGTGAAACTGTTGTTTAACAGGGAAATAAGGAAAGGTTTTTCTGCCTCAGTCTTCAAAGCATTTCCAGACCTCCATACCTACCTGCAGTTTGAGGAAAGAGGAAACACACAGGTGAGAGAGTTAAGGACTGTTTGGAGACATTGGGTATGTTCACGGCTACAGAGATAGATGGGACACATGGAAGGATGATTGAAACCTGGGGGATATGATTGTGAAGCACATCATTATATGCACATGTGGTGATCCAGGGCAGTCCATGGAAAGGGGCTAAATAGTGCAGTCATATTTAAGAAAGCTGCAGAGGATCTGAGGAGCTGAATGCTGGCCAGCTTCAACTCAGTCTCTAGAAAGACCATGCAGCACAACTCTTGAGGATCCATTTCCAAACAACTGAAGGACAAGTAGGCAGTGAGAAAAATGTGGATTTACAAAGGGCAGATCAGAGTTGATAATCTGCTTTCTCTAATTAAATTACTTGCTCTGTGGACAAGGAGGCAGCAGTGAATAGGACATGCACACCACAGTGACTCCATGCATCAAAGCCACCAGTTCTATCATTGTAAGAACTTCTCCCATAACGTCTACAAGTCACAAGTATCACGCCTCAGCTGCAAAAATACCTGTGGCTGCTCCAGCCCCCCACAATCATTTGCTTTTCTTTCCTGACCCTTTGAACCACCTGCTGCAGGTTTGCCTGTTTTCACAGCATGATAAAATGGATAAGATTGGAAGGGAACACAGTGGGTCACCCAGTCCCATCTCCCTGGTTAAGCAGGGTTATCCTAGAGCACATGGCACAGGATTTGTGTCCACAGGGTTCTTGAATATCTCCAGTGAGGGAGGCTCCACATCCTTTCTGGGCAACCCATTACAGTGCTCACCCACCCATACAGTAAAGAGGTTCTTCCTTATGTTCAAGTGGAACTTCTTGTGCATCACATTCTGCCCCTTGCCTCCTGTCCTATTGCTCAGCAGCACAAAGAGCCCAAACCCAACCTCTTGACACTCTCCCAGGGGTATCAGCTACTCCCAGCCTTGTGTCCTCAGTGATCTTGCTGAGAAGGCACCAAAGTTGAACAGTACAGGGCCCACTGTTGAACCTTTTGGGATGCCAAGGTTAGCCACACGTGTCCAGCTAGACTATAATTCTGCCTGTTTCATGCCATAGGACAGCCCCCAGATGAGTATTCTGTAGAGATGCTTAACTGTACAAAATAAATCAATTTCTTTTCTTTTCAATTGTCAAACTGTTCTTAGCTCAAACCATGGGTTCTACCTTTTCCCAATTCTCCCTCCTGTCATGCCAGAGGCAGGGTGGGCAGTGAGCAAGGTGCTGAGTGGAGTCAAACCACAGCAGGGTGCAAAAGAGGAGCAATCTAAAACACTCGATGACACCAGTCAGTAACTGGAACAAGAACCAGAGCAGGAGCTTCGTGTATCTGCTGCCGTCTGGAGGTTTGCTCCAGGTAATGCGGGGATGGAAATATTCCCACTCGCTGGGAAGCTGCAAATCCACATTACTATTTTCTCTGCAGTTGGTCTGCTACTGCAGTCCTACAAAAGCATGGAATAGCAGCCAGAGTGTGGTGAAAAGGCTTAGCTGTTAGCATTAAACACTGACACTCATCTCACAAGAAGAATGTCTTCTTTTAACCACAGCTCTGATCCTGCAAGAGATTAGCACACGCATTTGATCCGCACACAGAGCAAAGCAACCACTTATTCCATTGGGACCAAAGCTGCAAAATCAAATTATTCCATTCCTTTGTGAAACTGGAGGCAGAAGCTGTCAAAGTATTCTCTGCTTCCTGCAGGGACATGGGAACTGTCAATTGCAATGGGCATTTCAAGAATGACATCTTTCTGAAATACAGTCCTATCAGCAAATGAAATGGCTGCATCTAAGATTAAGAAGTTGCAGAAACCTGATGTCCTATTTGTTCTGTCCAACTTAATTCTAAGTTATTTCAAGCTCTGCTTTGAATGGCATTATATCATAAATTACCAAACATAGCAATTCAAAAAATAAATCCAGACTTATTTATATATGTTACTTAATTAGGACCAAGTATAATTTTTCATACTGATGCAATTGGTCTACTCTGCAGACCTGTCACTTCATGTATTTAAGATACTCACACATAGGGAACAATTTAATTTTTTGTTTAATCTGCTTTAAGTCTACTTATTAAGATGGATTAAGTCTTTGAAAGCATCCTGCACACGTGTTTTCTTTTCAGTTAAAATCATCTCTCAAAAAACACTCCCTGTGTGTTTATACATGTAGCTTTGCATCATGCCAAAAAGAGCACAGGAAGCAGAGAGATTTTGGTCCACCTCCTGCGGTTTTTGGGACTATTTCCATTTCAGCTACAATTATGCTGGATAACAGGTGCCTGTGCCAGGACTTGTCTTTAAGTTTGTACATTTTCAACTCCTTTTCAAGTCAAAAAGAGCCCTCTACACAAGATCCTGGATGACCAGCTGCAGGTGGGCCAGCTTGAACAGGCTGGACAAGAAAGTCCTTTCCAGAGGTCCTTTCCAATCTTCACCTTCTTGTGACTCTTGAAAAGTAGCACATGCAGTAAAAGGATACTCTACCCTGCAGCAGTTCATATCTAATTACCAAATCCATCCATTTTCTACAGTTACCTATCAGGGTTGTATTCTCCCCTTCCCAAGGAAAATTCTTTCATATCCCTTAGCCAGAAAGAGAATATGAGGTCAGTAAGTCATTTAATCACTTCCATCTGGAGGCTGCAGGCATTGGTTTGTGCAGCTGCTATCGAAAATATCCTGTCAATATATGACTAACACATAAGCACAAAATAAATCAATTTCAGGTATTCACAAAGCAAAGGAAGTCACAGCAGAACATTTATGCACTAAAATTTCAGCATAACCATCTAGTTTATTGTAGTCAGCCAAATTATAAAAATAGCAATCACAGTGTACTTGGCCCAATTTGCTTTTGATGGGCCAAAAATCAGAAAACAGAATTAAGAATTTTTTGCCATGAATGTACTGTATAACCTATTCTGCAAGGGCTACAGTAGTCTGCTCTACCACCCATTGACAGCACAGCTGTGCTTCTGGGGCCCTTTTGCCTTCCTTGGAAACAGCCACTGACAACTGCTTGCTCTAGGGTGCCAAACTGGTTCTCATAATCAAATGAAAGCTCCAGGGTGTCTTACTAGCATTTCACATTAAATTAGCTTCCTGATTGGAACATAGCAAGGATTTTTCTGCTCTGGTTAGATTGGCAGGGACCTCCAAGGTACTTCATTTCACATGGCTAGCTTGTTCCATCACCTGGGCATTTCACTTAAAATTCTTTGCTATTGCAGAGAATCCCAGACACTGTCACATGCTTTCAATCTCAGCTGCTTTTTCTGCCACATCACAGAGCAAATTTTATCTTACATTTTTGTGAGAGAAGTTAGATTTTTCAATAGATGGTAAAATATCTTTTGTGGCTGACATCTCATTCACAGAAGAGACAGCAAAACACTGACCCACCTGAGCAAAGTCTCTGTTAGGCAAGGACAGCTGTGGGGACTAAGCTGATGGCAATCTCTGTTTCCAGCCCCAGCTGCACTCCAGTGAGAAAATGCTGGATGCTTTGCAAATGGTTTCAACTCCAAGGACACTGTGATAAAACTCTTGGTTTCTAAATGACAAAATATACATTCTTCAGAGTTCTGCAGGAAGTTAGCTTTCTCATTCTGCTTTTACAGGGCCAAAACCAGAGAACATTGTCTGCTTCAATGCCATCTCCATTTACCTCCTCCCCTGGCAGATGAGTGGGAGCAAGTCTGAAATGAGAACTTATATCCCCTCATGCTCAAGCCACTGCTCACACCTGGGCTGTTTTGCCCCTCAGTGCAGTGTGTAAACCTCGAGTGGAAGGAAACATCACAGCAACTTGTATGGGAGGGTCACATTTCAGTCCTAAGCAGACTGGCAGCATTGCCTGAAACCATGAGCAGCAACAGCCCCAGCTTGGCCAGCTGTTGGTGCCTCTCCCTGCAGTTTGTCTCTCACATCTGCTCTTGGACACACAAGTGCCAGCAGCTGGCTGCCATGCAGACAGCACCTGTGACAGCAAGAGATCTGAGGGTCGTTCCCTGCTCTTTTGGCCATTTCACAGCACGCCAGAAAAACACCACAAGTAGTGTTCTGTCCACCTATAAACGTCCTGTGAGTTTTCTAGAAAGGTTCAGGTCCTTTACAAAACAGGGCTAACAAAAGCACACCCACGGATGAATAAAGACCAGCAGTGCCATAAACTCCTTATAAAAATACTTCATTAGCCAGGTGTGATTTCTTTGCAGATTAGGATAGCTCCGTTTAAACTGTTCATGTTTCAACTAGTAATGCAAGCTACCCTGTCATGCTGACATATCTAGCAAGGAAGAAGCACAATAAAAAAAGAAAAAACAATCTCTCTCCCATGGAAGCACTTGCTTCAGGTCACGGAGGATAGGGCCTTAAAACATTCACAATTCAGAGCCAAGACTCAAACATATCTGTGCTGTTACAGAAAACAGCCAAATCCACACCAGCTCATGGGATGCAGCTGAAAAGGAGCTCACACTTGAATGCTAAAAACACAAAATCCTCTTCTTTGGTACTTATTAAATGCAAGGGCTACTTCATACCAATCTAGTGCCACCTAAGCTTTTCTGGGTCTCTGTCTCGCTTCAGCTTCTCACACATGCCTTCACTCCCTTGCTAAGCTTTTACTCCCAACCCTATAAAAGCAATGCAGTTCCATCAGCTATCTGTGGACTATGAACTCTGGCACATGTCACCGGCATGTCTCCTGAGGCTGAAAGGTTGGTAACCACAAAGAGGTGAGTTCTAGCCCAGAAGGAAGTGCATGTTCAGGGAGTTCAGAGGCTATCCCAATTTTATTTTGACCCCACTTCAACAACCATTGTGGTTCCAAGTTATTCTGCTCACATAATTTATACACATGCTTTGAAAGAGGTAAATCCCTTGAGCAGCTCTCTGTTCCCAGTATTCAGGAAGTGAGACTATGACAGGGCTGCCATGCCTGCACTTTGTAAGACACAGGTTCCTTTTCCAGAAAAGTATATTGGTCTTTGGCCATTATCTAGTCAAAAAAACATTCCCTAAATATGAACAGTTCTAATAGATTAAGCTGACTGCAAATCATCAAACATACATATTTCTCTTCAAGAAAGCCAAAGAACAGCCTGCTGCTTGTTCCACACACATTAGCCAGCAAGCAAAGCCTTACCCTGCTTCATGGCAACAGCAGCACACAGCTGGATACCTCCAGGCAGTCAGAGAAAAGGATGGAAGGACACAAAAATTGGACAATCTGTAGGAACTGGGGACAGCCTCCCTTATTAAAGTATGTGGGGATTATTTTGCTTAATTTTTTCTAAAATCAATTTATGGAGGTTGATTAAATTGTTTATCTTTTAGCACTGCAGTTCTTCATTCATACAAAAGCTTACAATATTAGGAACAATCTGCTATTTTAAACAAGATTTTAGATTAAATTCAGAGCAGAGCAACAGCTTCATTAATTTTTCCATCTGTTCTGTTCAGGCTTGTTGGCTTTCATGTAACATTTAACTTTTGTATGAACACAAAATGCCAAAAGCTAAACTGAGCTCAATTCTATTGTGCTTCACAATCTGACAGAAGGTAATCTAATAATTTGCCTCAGATTTGGTTGAATAGGATAGGCTTCTCATCACTGTTCACCAACTATTCTATTTAAGCAAGGAAAAGAGGGAACATTGAGAAATGCGACTGCCCTAACATTGATGGCAGCCACAGGGCCACTCATTGATGTCGCAGTTCCACACCCCAAGATGTGAAGTTCTAGGAATTTAACAATATTTGTATTTCTAGGCAACTCCACATGCCTTTAAGCAACTTAACTTCAACTTTTGGCTGACCCTGTTAAATCTGTGTCTAAACCTGGGAGTTATCCCATCCAAGCAAGAGAAGACAGTCCACGCTTAACAATCCAGTACTTTTTCCTCAGGAAGAAGCAAATTATTAACAGTTGATATTAAAAAAAAAAAAAAGAAGAAAAAAAAACCAGAAAATACAAAACTGAGAGTAGCTCAAAAAAAAAAAAAAACCAATCCCAGACTCTCCAGAAAAAAGAGAGATCTCGAAGCTGTATGGCAACAGATCAAGTTACTATCAAGTATTTCCAAAGGTTCTTAAGACACTGACTGCACCAGCCCCAGTCCTGGGAAGCAGGAGCAGCCAAGAGGCCAAGCCAGGGCATTTATCAAAACAGCTCAGAATCAGCAAGAAACCAAACAGCTGAGACTCGATGTCTTGCTACTGAAAGAACAGAACACTGTCAAAGATTCTTTCCAGCATACTTAAATATCAATGTGGATGGCAACAATTCTAGTTTTGAGGTCCAGTCAGAAATACTCCAGAGTTTAATACATATTAAACTATCATCCACATTTTAGATTATGGCTTCTATTGCTCTAAATGGCTTGTTTCAAAATAATTAACCACCATTTCTCTTCCTGAACGAAGGGCAGCTCTCACACTTACAAGGTCCAGAAAACTTTTACCTAATCTTTAAGACACTGACAATAGGAGCTTTGTGTTGTGGGATGATCTAAACACATCAATAGCATATACATATTATATATATATATACACACATATACATATATATATATATATGCCATAGTCCATAATAAAATGGACTCGAGTTCAGGACTTAATGCACTGGAAAGAGAAGAAAAATTCAGATGGTTGTGTAGCATGCACAACCTGTAAAGGTGTGCAGAGAAACAGGCAGCAGGCTAGAACTAAGCACCTTATAGACCAGGCACTATATAAGCACTATCAATCACACTGTGCTTTTCTATATGTCCTAACAGCAAACACAAGAACATCAAAAAACAGGAACAGCTGCTATATTGCTGTGAGCTCCTTCCGATTTAATGATCCTGGTAAAATTTTAACTTCAGAATCTCCCATGTTGCTCTCTGAGACAAATGTATTTCCTAGATGGCAATGCTCCAGTTTTACACATATTGAGAGAGGAACTTCAGACCAAGAGCAGATCTTGCACTGCTCTCAAACCCACCAACATGAAGAAAGCAGCACCTGGCTGCTTGTTCCCCTACCTCCGATTTGCCATGGATAATTTTCAGTCTTTAAGTTGCCAGTCCTTTAGAGAACACTTAGCACTGTTTTATCCCTTGTTCTGCAGGTTAGCTCTTCCAAGTCTTTTTTCCAAAAATATTTGACCAACTCTTCATCTGATTTTCAATCTGTTTCCAGCCAAAATCAAATGTTCAAAGGAATCATAAATAGATCAACTTTGAGCGTCATGAATATTGCAGATTGGTAGAAACTCTTCCCCAAGAAACCCAGCAATACAGACACTTGCAAGGACTTTGAATTGTAGCAATTTATCTTTTTTAAACCACTTTCTCCCATAGCACAACCCTCAAAACACATTAATTTGAAATGTTGATCAATTCTCAGTGAACAAATGGCTTCCTTTTCCTATTGTAGTGCACCTGACCCACGCCAAGGTGCAAGAGGTATTGGATCAAGAAGATGAAGGAAATGTTACAAATCCCCAGGACTGGATGGCCAGAGGACACTGCTAACAACCATTACAGACTGGCAGACCACTGCCCACGTCACTCTCATCCACCAAAAGGGCTAATGAAGGAATCCTGCAATTACACACCAATGAGTCTGATCTCAATCCCTGGTCAAATTGTAGAGCCTGTAATAAGAGTTATGAGCCTATGGATAGATATGGACATTTTGGAAGGAATTTACATGCTTCTTCAGAAGGAAAATCCTGTCTCACTAACCACTTCCAGTCTCTGGAGGAGGTGAATAAGCAGAAGGAAAAAGGTGATAGCTCACACATACCTGGATTTCAAAAAAGTATTTGGCAATGCTAAATACTTGATAAGCTAATGTTGCTAAGAAATTGGATTAAAAAGAACTATTAAAAGGTGAAACCTGGTTAAAGGGTGTTGTCAA
>JAHXMQ010012340.1:59294354-59338920 GCA_020466415.1 Ammodramus savannarum pratensis
CCCTCCACAAAAGGGTAGGAAGGAAACCACAAAAAACCCATTCATTATCATGACTTGATGATGAATTTATTTATAAGGCAAACTACCTAACTAGCAATTAAACTGGACATATTTAGTGTTACAAAAAAAGCAGTTAAAGTAGTTAACTAATTTAAATTCATTTAAATTCATTAACTAGTTAAAATTAGTTAACTACTTTAACTACTGGAAGTTAAATTAGTTTGATACCAATTATTAAAGGAACAAAAAAAATGAACTTATTCTATATTTTATCACTACTACCTTTATTTCCACAGTTGATTTCAACAACTGACAGAAACCAGCCCAATAAATACAAAAGGTGAGAGAAAAACATATATTTTATTTGTTTTGAGGCAAAAGGAGCTCATCTCATTTAGATCAAAGAAATGGAGAGTAAATGATTGAATCAAGTTTTTAAGAATTTACAGAAAACAGAAAAACCATCTTCATGTTTATCACACCAATAAACAACTGAATTTCCTATGAACTCTCTATTCCTTTAGACTTGGCACATTTTTTTATTGCCCACTACCACACTTCACATCTTTGCTTGTCAAAATGTCATATTACCTATGTAAACATCTGTTTTATGTGTAAACTTCAACAAGTAAATGGGAAAGCCTACTAATTTATCCACCCTCCAAAAAAGCAAGCATGAACTAAAGATCAAATTAATTACATCATATTCTATGTAATACTGTTTCAACAAGAACTGAAGCCTGTTGAATTCATAACAAAAAAGATGCAGAAACAAAAAGCAGATGTGCAGTGTCATGCATTAGTGTAATAACATTATAAGGCAATAATAAAAAAGGTAAGTTTTATTTTTAACTATACTCACCAAGACAAAAACCAAGCCTGTTCTCTTAGTTCATTTTGGTAGTGTAGGCTTTCTTCTTTGCTCAAGCTGAAAGTGTGAACTTTTAGCATATTCACCTGTTACTGTGTTTGATTAGAGATACTTTGGTCAAAACACATGTGGATTTAAATTCTGTGCAACAATGGAGTTTATATGTTTTTAGTTCAAAATCTTTACGTTCAAATAAAGAAAAACTCTGTTCCCAAAGAATCCAATTGGGTAAATGGGAAGAAATACTTGAAATTAAATACCCCTAAGCAGTATCTCTGCAGGAAATAGAAGTTCACCAGCCTAAATCAAAAGACTGAGTTGATACTATTCTTATAGGCTTTTTGTTGTTGCTTTGTTCACTTGAGGCTCAGATTGAGTGAACAGAAGTAATCACATGGCAGTCTGGAAAGCCAGACATCACCAAAGATTTCCTTTATTGTTCAATGGGCCTTTGTGCTGCAGAGCATAATCAACCCCAACCATTTCAAACAAGGAACTGAAATCACAAAGTTGTTGCAAATGATCTCAAAGTAATTACAGTATCACAGTAATCAAAATGACTGTTATTTTTCCTCTGCTTATAACTTAAATCTAGTACCTCTAATTTTTACAAACTGCAGTTCACATTAAAACATTTGCTGATAACAAAGCTTTTCTTTGAAAACAACACTGCTTTACATCTAGTCAGGCAGCTTGTGCACATCAGAGCACTCTGTCAAGAGAGACATGGAAAAGGGTAAAGGAGAAAACAGCTGAAATATGGCTGCAGTTTATCTGTGCCTCTAATGCACTGCAGAATTTCAGGCAGCACTCGAGACAGCGAGTTTCTTCAGATGATCCATAAATACTTGTAAGCTGACATCATCAGTGAGAATGGGTGCTCCAGACTCCTATGAAATAAGGGAAAAAAAGAGAACTGATTATACACATTGTGAAGAAAAAGCATTTTAAGACACAATATGTTCCACTGAATAAACATTTTATAAATTTAGCAAGATCCTAGAAGCGTATCATTGCTGAAATTCTGACAAAAAAACCCAGCAGACTGTACATTTACATAAATTTTCATACATTTACATGAATTCAAGCATAAACCACAACTACATTCTCTTCCATTAACACACAGAGCAATGACTTGCTGTATAGCAAGATCTTTACACCAGCCATACAAAACTCAATAACTGCCAAATATTAATTTACAAACTTCTGCATGTAAATAAAATTTCCACAGCACAGTTGCTGCATCCTTCCTGCCTCAGTAGAGCAAAAAGGAGAGAAACAGTAATAGGCAAATGACACAAGCAACAAATCAGTGTCTGTCAGTGAAGCTCAGACATATCAAAATGGGGAAAGAAGGAAACAAATCCCCCAAGGGTCTGATCTGACACCAAGCAAAGGTCATCAGCTTTCCCAAAGAGAGCTGGGCCTGTTCTCTCCTGTGCCTCTCTACCACCTCAGACAAAGACCAAAAGCAGCTGGAACTCACGAGCAATCAAATCACAAAACAACCAAAAAAAACCTTTTGGGTGGATTCTTGCAATTTCACAAATCCAGGAAGTTCAAAACTGTGATGTTTTAATTACTATTTCTAAACAAATTTACCAAATTTAACAAAGTCAAAATAAACAAGCAGTTGGCAACTCTGCAAATCTTACACAGTAACTCCCTTAAGTCTTTTGAGACCAGTCTACACGTATTTCCATTTACAGATACAGGAAGGATTCCTGTACAACTCAACAATTCAACCTTTTCAAAGGCACAAAGCATCCATATTTCCAAATAAATCCAGAGCTGAGGGAACTCTTGTAAAGTCTTCCAAAACACAGACACAAAAGTCCTAATGAGGATGCTCAGAACTCAAAATGAGATGCTGTTTTCTGAGACCTGGCCAGAAACAGCTGTCAGTGAACGAGCAAGAGACAAATCCAAGTGCAGCAAGATTTCTTGGATCACTACAATGCACAGCCACTCTCAGGGAAGGCACACTAAATCAGCTACCATCTGATAGCAGCAGGATGAGATCAAAGGATGCTCTACTTCCAAGCCTGTCAAATGCTAAGTCTGAGCTCTCTTGTATAAGAATCATAGAATCATTTAGATAGAAAAGACCTCTGAGGCCAGTGAGTCCAACCCTCTAAGGCCAGTGAGTCCAACCCAGCACTGTCAAACCCACTGCTAAACCATGTCCCTAAGTGCCACATCTACACAACTCTTAAACACCTCCAGGGACAGACTCTAGCACTTTCCTGGCCCTCTCATTCCAATGCTTTACAACCCTTCCTATGAAGAAATTTTTCCTAATATTCACTCTAAACGTCCTCTGGCATATTGAGGCAATTTTTTCTTTTTGTATTGCTTGTCAGCTGTGAGAAGAGTCCAGCTCCTACCTGGCTCCTTTCAGGTAGCTGTGCAGAGTGATGCAGCCTCCCCTGAACCTGCTCTTTTCCAGACTGAGCACCCCCAGCTCCCCCAGCCCCTCCTCACAGCACTTGTGCTCCAGAGCCCCCATCAGCTCCATGTCCCTTTCCTGGACACACCCCAGCAGCTCAGTGAGGGGCCCTAAACTGCACACAGGACTCCAGGTGTGGCCTCAGCAGTGCTGAGCACAGCAGGACAAACCCTTCCCTGGCTCCTGCAATATCCTTGATCCAAGCCAGAGTGGCACTGGCCTTCTTTGCCACACACAGGATCGTGTTCAGCAGCTGTCCATCAGCACTCACAGGTCCTTTCTGAAAATTCAACTGCATCTTCAAACACCAACCACATCATGGAGATGCACAAAAAGTTTATCATTATTTTCTTAAAATGCTTTCTATACTATTAAGGCACCTGCCTGCTAAAGGTTAAAGAAAATCTTTACTTAGAATATTAAAAACCAACCAGGCAATTTATCACCTCCTGAAACCTGTTTTCAGTGGTGTGTGGGTGCCCTCTTCAGGTCAGTGTGGACTTCTAGTTGTGCACAAAATAAAATACCAAACAATCCAGGAACGTCATGAGCAAAAAAGAGCAAGATGCCAATCAGTTTTTAATTTCTCCCAGATATAACACTTCTCATTTCATAATTAGTACTTGATTCAACTTCTTTTCACCAAAAAACCTGCAAATGCTACCATATCAAGTACTAGCATATTACCTTGAGCACACATAGTGCAGTGCCCCTGGGGAGGTTAACACATAATTTCTTATGTTACCCTAGAACTGAATTCTTTTCAGCATTAAAATGGACAGCTATCTTTTGCAAGAGGTCTCAGTCTCACCTGTCCAGCATGAAACACTATACTACAGATCAGCTGAAGATTTCTTTTTTGTATTTACATTTGGAATACTGTTTCATTTGCTTATTAATTAAACAGAAAACAGTTGTCCTGTACTGCTGGAAATGTGGAAACTTCAAAAAATTCCAGGTAATGTTTAAATTAAAAATAAGACCTTCTAAACTACAGCATTTGTGTGTATGTTGAGGGGAAACAAGATGAAGAGAAGCACTAATGAACTGCTGGTTATATTACCAACTTTGGAAACAAAAGAATTTGGGATTTGCCTTCAAATTGTGCTGGACCTGACTCAGTACAAAATTTTCAAGTTTTTTCACTCTGGACCTCAGTGATGTTCATTGCCACAAGCTTCATTAGATCCAATTCATCCCTATGAAAATGTAGCCTGATAAAACTTATTTGACAAAGTAACTGCCATAAAATTGCTATAGAGCCTTCTCACTCATGACTTCAATAGTGTACACCATTTAGCAAAATACTTTAAGAGCACAGTTAATGTGTAGCTTCAAATGTCTGATGCCATTAGATTTGCATGAGAAGATGACACTGCACTAGCACTTACTCACTACAGAAGATAAATGTGGAAGGAGATCATAGAACCATTCAATGCACCATTCAATAATACAAGCTGCTATAGAATGTTTAACTTCTGAATAAAACTTTCTGCCTAAAGACAAGATTTGAAAACTGATTTCTGGTCACAGAAATTCTGGAAATTCTGGAAAACATCAGTACACTGGCACCAGTGTATTTGCCAGTTCTTATAACTACCTTCAACACTTACCTCCCCTGCTGCAAAGAAGTCCCTTAGACTTCACCCTCATCACCAGTATTTTAAGGTATTGATAGCAATGAGATCTAAAGCTCTGTGATACATGTGGACAGGAAGATAACAATACAAGGCTGCAACATGCTGACTCACAGAGAAGGCCCCCAGCCTTTCCAATGGCTCAGCCAGGCAGAAGCAGCAATATTGAAGTGTTACTGTTCTGTTCTGCCCTTGAGCAATTTTCAGCCACAAGACAGCTCAGCCTGACCAAAGCTACCTAAACCCTCATTGTCACTCATTTATATATGAAAAAACACACCCACCAATATGAAAATATGATAAAGTGGCTGCCCTTCTTACATCTCTCACAGCAGCAACAAGGAACACCCTATTTGACTACAGCAGGTTTAAAATTATTCTAATTCCAACATGGTGCAGACAAGAATATGATTCTGCCTTTCAGGCTGATGGGTTTGCTCGTCTCTCCCTCAAAAGCAGAAACACTGTTTGCTAAGAACTGCATCTCTGCTAGTAAGCAGAATGAAACTAAACTTAATTACTGGTAAAGTTAAGCTTAATGAATTGTAAATGGTGTAGTTAGCTTAAATCAATCATTGTCTAGCCTCAGAATATTTAGTACTAAGGCAGTAAGTGCTCTTATCAGTGACTATTCCAAATCTTTTTATCTGTTGCCTCAATAAAATATCTGCCTTTAACTCTGCAGAACTGTTTCAGTCAAAGTCCTTGGAGGGCTCTGTCAGGCAAACATCAAACCCACAGCCTTAAGACAACACCGTCTAAGAAAGTAGGCCAGACATGAAAGCAGCCTGACAGAAGCTTAAAATAGTTAACCAGATCATTTCTGTCTGAGGAAATAAAGACCATTTTTCTTAACTTTTGTAATTTTGGTCACATCAGACCAAAACTGCATTTCTTTTTCAGTTTCAAAAACTTCACATTATTACAGATATGTACCTAATGTGCACTTCACTTGCCTTCTGAAATAAAGGGGAAAAAATCATGTATATAAGCTTTGTCAGCAGACTCATACTCACCTGTCCCCACGCATACATGTTGTTATGAGTCTGAGAGGGATTTACTTTTGAAAGCAGGAATCGAGCCTTTAAAAAATAAAGACAAGAAATTGATCTTTTCAAACAGAATTTTCCTGCACTCAGAAAAAAACTGCATATGTATGAAATATGTCATTTCTAATATCCATAGATACAGACACTGCAAACAGCATCTCTGTAAATAAAGCTACTCACTGATTCCACAGCTCTAATGAAGAACTGCTAAAAACTTTCTGATGCAGCCGAAAGTAAGCTTTTGTGTTTTTCAAGCACTAGCAAAGCAAATGTGAATATCAACAAGACATTAATTAATAATTTTTTTTTTAAATGACACAAATAGTAATTCTGGTATTGGTTCAGAGATGCAGACAAGTACTGTCTTTTCTGCCCTACACAGCTTACACAAAGAATCTGAGACTCCAAGTCAGTATGATTAAAACAATAATACATAGCAGGATTCACAAATTCGGGAGAAAGCTACTTCTAAATATCTTGTTCTGTAAAAGCTTTAAGAGTCAGAACATTGATTTGCAATTATGTATATTTTAGCAGAGAAATTGATGTTTACTACCAAAGATATCTCACAAAATTACTAACATATCATTTCCAAGGTTATATAACATACACTTCACCATACCTGGCTTCCTCCATGCTCTGTATCAATGTATCTGGGCATTGGAAATCTGGAATGGAGAATTTCTTGGGCATCATCTACTGGAGCTTGTAGCAAGTGGTGGAAATTTTCATATTCTGGCATATCCTGGTACCCCGACTTACGCCACTGTGCTATGGTCTGGGGACAGGGACACAAAGCAGTTTAGTATGGTCTGGGGACAGGGAAACAAAGCAGTTTAGAACTGATTCACTAAACTTTCTTAGAGGATACACAGGTCTCTTCAGAGGAGAATGTGCCATTGCTGGCCTCTTTTCTATCACTCATCCCTTTCTGCCCTATAGTACGGAAGTTAATTTTTAAAAGCCAAGATGTGCAGGTAACATGCTACTAGATTTTTTTTCAAGCTCTTAACAATTTGTGGTCCATCTGTACTTCCTCTTTTTTGGTCATCTTTTACAAGTCAAGTATTTTGTTTGGAGGCAGTCAAAGACATTATTTACACTTCTCTAAGATGCATGTCTGTGACACATAAGAAGTAAGTATTTATACTGATACCTTTCAGAGTCTGTAGCACAACCTCCCCACCCTCTACAAGGACAGGATCCAGAATAGTATTTTTCAAATTCTCAGCTATGAACCATTTACACTTGCAAAGAAGTAAAAAGCAGCAGCTCAATTCCTCCAGGGAGGCAGAGCAGTAACAATTCACAAGCACTTGAACTTTATTACTAAGGAATGTCTATCTACCAAACTGCCAGGAGCAGTTCCATTCATCCAGCACAGTACTGACAAAGGGTAACTGTAAACTTGGTGTTCTGACTACCCATCCCTGAAGAACCAATTTAAAGGTCTAAAATAAATGAGTGAAAAGCAGGGAGGAGGGGGAGGAAGAGTATTAACACACTCTAAAGTAGGAAAAATATTGATCTAAAAAAATACTCTGCATATTGAAGCTCACTCATCTCAAACTCTTGATAAGAAACAGGACCAAGATGTCAAGTCACGTCAGGGATGTGCATATAGACACGTTAAACTACCAAACTACAAACACAAACCAGGATTCTGCTGTCAGCCATGCAAATAAGAGGGTCAAGCACTGGAGGTGCATGAGAATGGAGCCTGACTTCCAGTGATTTCCATAATATATCACTCCTACAGGAAAAAAGTGTTTATGTAAGAAATGACAATCTTACCTCTCCATGATAAATAAGGATTTGGAAAAAGGTGTCCATAAGGAGAATGCGATCTGGTAAAATGCTGCTGCTATCCAGAAGAACAGGCTAAGAGTTAAAAAAAAATTTAAGAATTATCAACTGAGGCAGAATTGACCAATCATATGGCATTGCCAGATTTTTTAATCAGTAACTTAGGAACATTTTCAATCACTTACTAAACTCCATATTTGCTCCTTTTCATGTTACACATCTGCAACCCACACATTTCATTCTGAAGTTATCCTGCCTGATTCTATGTCTGATACTTCATGAAAGTAATAAAAAATGTATTCAAGAGCTGAAACCCCTTTCATTATTATGAACTTTACTAGTCTTTCATGCACCTCTGTATTTACCCATACAATGCCATTAATTTGAATTGTATTTCAATGCATAAAGATTCAGCAGTTCAAGTGTAAGGTTTTGTTTGGGGTTTTGTTATATCTTGTTTTCACAGTATAGTAGTACTATGCATATATATCCCCCATACTGTATATAGTAAACACTCATGGTTTATGAAATCTAATGTTTAAGGTTTTCAGTCACCTTTTTAAGGGTAGTGACACTGTTATTAGTGCTATATGATTTAACTGAATCAAAATTACTAGAGATAACAAAAATGTTAACTATTCCAAGAATGAAGAAAAAAATGTTATTCATTCTACACTGAGACATTAGCTCTTGTTTAATCATATTTATCCTTCAATCACCAATGGAACTACTTGTTTTTCATACATGGGAGACTTGCAAGCTGCTCTTCACAAACCGCCTTATTACTTTCACTTGAACTCCACTTCTAAAAGTCTTTTTTTTTATATCTTTATGAATAATCTAAAAATAAAAGAATCCTAAAAAAAGGTTAGAAATACAACCTGCCAAGATCCTCAGCTACTATGTTTGTTTTCATTGCCTCGCTCTCTTTTATGTAACAGACTACTTTTGTTATCTGCTGACACAAACAAGTGCCTGACCCTTCTTTCAGAAGCTCCTTGGAATACTAGCTTTTTATTTTAGCTTTATACAGAATGTGCCATGACAAGGTCAGCAGGAAGGTTCTGTACTAAATCTACACATAATGGGACCATGTTAAAATTAGAAGCTTTGGATTAAGGCAATAAAATGAAGGAAATTTTTTACATTAAAAACTCAACTTTTCTTTCAGGTAACAGTGAAAGCACATTTTTAAATAAAATCATTTTTGTTTATATTTACATTCTGACTCCACAAAGCCAAACAAAGCTCTCAAAAACTAACAAAAAAGTACCACTCTTAAGTTTAAAAAATAATCTCTTTACAAAGTGACTTTTATTCTCAAGACTGCTACATCAAAATTCGGAGATATGCCTTATTCATAGCTGCTTTAAATCAAATTAATGTTATTTCTAATACAATAAATTTTAAACCAATACATTTTATAACATGTAACAGTAAAGACAGCAATCAGCTCTTTTTCAACAAAGCACTGTGGAGTTATTTTACTGATACCTCTGGAGGCCCATTGAAGGAGTAGGCATAGAGAATTGGCTGAACCATGATGAGTGACTGGGTCAGATCCTGACGCATGAAATGGTGACGGTAGTAGGAGCTCTCGTCAGGACTGTTGTTAAAAACTTGCAGGAAAGGAGATCTCCTCAGGTGAAACATGAACTGCAAAACAAGAACCACTGTTGTGAACTCTGACAGATCAAAAGGATAGTTGAACAAGGAGAGAAATATTTTCAACAAACTGCATGGGACCAATGCCACAACAAAACTGGATCCCAGCTCCCTGAACATTTTGAATCTCCATAGGCACCTTTGCTAGTTTTTACACACTCCCATGACAGTAAGAGAGGTATCAGAATGGGTAAACCTACAAAGCAGCTTTGAGGTGCTTCCTTCACTATATGTTCTACCATTCCTATAAGGGAGATTGCTGTTCTACACCTAAGTAAGTTACAGCACATAAACAGAAAAAGGAACATTAACCAGAGCAAAGTCAAACTTTGCTAGTAAAGGCATATGCTTACATTGCTGAAACAAATTCTCCACCTGCTGATTCAATCTCTACACAACACTTAACACCTACAGACAGATTAGTGCATAACTGAAACAGAAATATCATGGCAGTGCGTGAAGAGTCCAAAAGTGAAGTATCTGGAGCTATCAGAAGGGAGAAATTTATCAGAACAGATTCTTAGCAAAGAAACTATTTGAAGTTTAATACAGTCAAGGTCAAGATCTCTTCACAGAGAAATATCTCTTTTCTGGTCCGTATCATAAATCATATGGGAGAGAAACAATAAAGCAAATCCATTTATTCTCCTCATGTTTTCTGAATTTCTTCATTAGAGCAGCCCTTTTAAAAGTGTCATCATATGAATTACAAATTCAGGTGAGATAAGGATTTCATTGTAGGAGAAACAAAAAATATACATAGTTAGACATTTAACTGTAAGGGCAGAGGACAAAAAAGGACACAGCAGCACAGACAACAGAAATCATTTTCCTAATGCCACATGCCAGACAGTAACAAGGTGCAGGAGGTCTGTTCATCCTGAGGACACTTTCTTCACTGAGCATTCTGTTTCATCCCTATAGACAAACTCACCTGTGGATAAAGTGAAAATGTTTCTGAAAATCTGAAGGAGCTTGGATCATCCTTGTGATATTCTCCAAATTTCTGGCACTGGAGTAAACAAGAAAGAAAATCTATATTAAGAAATATACTTGCATGGTCATGCCATTACTGTAAGTTTGGTTTTAACAGGCACATGACTTGTGGTGCTTGCAACTTTGAGGACAGACAGAAACCTAGCAAAAACACTGACACAAGTTCTCTTTTTAACAAGCAGTGATTTTCTTGCATATGAAGCTTTAAGACTTTGTGTGTTAGTTATTTTTCCCTCTAAAATCACTAAGCAGACTTAGATGATTAAACAGACCAGAAAAAATTTTTTAAAATATTATTGTTATTGTTATTATTGTTGCAAATAAAAATTAAAATACATTAAAAACACCAGACAGGAAATTGAACTTTTGAAAATAAAAAAAGAATCCATATGGTTTTCTAGATACTTTGCCTAATTTTTTTGTTAAAAATATTTGGTCTACAACATCATTACAGACAACAGAAAGCAGAGAAAACTATAATTTCTGTTAATCACATGCTAAAATTTCTCTTAATTCCTGGCAATTACAATATGTTGAAGAAACAAATAAATGAAAATACACGAAAAATAAACTGAAAATGCACACCCGCTCTTTTTTAAATTTAAAATAGAAAGTCTTTGTTAATTCTGTATAACTGCATGCGGAAATTAAGCATTCAGTTTATTTTTTAATTTTATTTTAAAGTAAACTATGACTGAGCCATCTGAGCCACTCAGCACAGCTGCTTTACCAGTCGGATGAGCTGCCTGTCCAGCCACCTCAGCACGTCAGGGCCCTCCTCGGTCTCTGCCCTGTACACGGCCAGCCTGGCCATGAGGATTGCAGCAGCCTCCTGGTCAAAAGATGCAGCAATGTTCTGAATCTGGGTCTGTGCATCTGCCCAGCTGGAAAACAAAAATACAAGGATTTGCATCACAGTGAAAGGAAAAAGCCAACCTCAAAACATCCTTTCAAAATTAAGGCAAAGGAACCTTAACAGTTAGCAGTTTAACAAACTCATGCTGAAGCTTCAAAAAATCTGCTAGGCAGATAGAATGAGCAGCCTCCCAGTTAACTATTCTTTAATTAGAAATGCTCCTTATTTGTACAGATGCCATGCAACCAGTGAAATAAAAGATGTCACTAATAGAACAGGTACCATAACTTTTAAAAAATTAATGATGAAAGGTTGTTACAGAAAACACCATCCACTAATCTAATCACATGCTCCCACATAAGCAATTTTCTTGTGCATTTTGCCAGTTCTTTTTAATTTACAGAGTCAACTACTAATCAGACCTTTCATCAGCCACCAGAATTCTACAAATACAACTAATTAAGTTAACAACATAGTCTTTTCAACAATTAGGGCAATGCTTTTTTCAATAAGCTGAATTTTCCATCGAATTAACCAAGTAATGATCTCCTTCAGCTTAGAGTAAATAAATGTTACTGGACACTGAAAAATGTATTCAAAATACTAAACATCATTTCCTAAAATTGTGAAGTATATTGATTCAAGAAACTGTAGGTAAAGGTTATACATGGAATACCAGGTATTTACATCCCTCTGAACTGCAGTTAGCATTCTCCAGTTAAGGTATGAAGTGATTTTTGCCATTCTCTAACCCCAAACATATCCTCAGTTTAGGCCACAGAATTTCATTCACATCTTGCCCTTTGTCTAAAATCACTTGGCTTTCCTCAGAGCACTCCTACAATAACATTATACAGCCACTGCAACCTCTCAGAGAAAAAACAGCCCACAGGACAGGAGAGGAAACTGTCTCCAACAAGAGACTGCGGAAAAAATCTACAAAGTACAAGGCATATACATAGATATACAGCCTGACTTTTCAAAAATTATTCACCACAAGCAAAACTTACTTTCTGGCAACTGTGGTCACTCTGATACGTCTCTGTCCACTGGAATGCTGGTACTGAGTCACAAACTGGATTGCACCACGTCCTCCTTGAGGAATGGGAGCATTGTGCTAAGTACAAAAGGAAAAGAAAATGAAAGAGAATCTCAAGATTTTACAGTATGATTTGAAAATGTATAACTGATTACTAGAAATTCTTTCCAGTAGACAGCCCAAGTTATACTAATGCATTGTCTGGTGCTTTTGTTACACTGAGTGTCTTTACTGCACACAGATAATCAACTTGGAGATTGTTTAGGGATGTTAGAAGCAGTTCCTGGCTTCACCAGATATCCCTAAAGCAACCAATGCTCTCTCCTTACACATGCCCTCACAGAGACAATGTTTTCCAAAGGGCCACACAACTCCTGGTTTCACCACATTCTAACACCATATGACTCACTGGAATTACAGGGTAAGAAAACTGATACTAATCTAAAATGTTGATCAGTGGATCTCCAACAGCACTGTCAAAACAAAGATTGGAATCCAGGTGTAGACTGAAATTTCAAAACTCTGCTCAGTGAAAATACAGGCTAACATGCTATATAAACAATTCAAAAGAGAAGGAGAGTTGAAATCAACTACTACACTAAATAATTAGGCCAGTTTTAGAGCTACCAATAAAATGAGCCCAACATAAATATAAAAGAAGTAAAATCAAAACCTGGCTAATATAAGTTCAAGTTTTCAAACCTTTGCAAAAATAACAAACTATGAAATACAGCATACTAAATATATAAAAACTATGGTCAGCTCAGTTCCTAAGCTGCTTCTTGAAATAAGAAATGGTGTGAGAATGAGTACCACACTTGCTCCTCATAGTTTCATCCTCTTTTTTCCTCAGGGAAACAGGAAATCAGACTATTTGTCCTTCATGCATTTCAATGAAACCAATCTTTGCTTGCAAATACTGAGCAAATGTAACAGGATGTAGTAATTACCTTGTAACTAAAACATCAGAGAAATACTGAAAAGCTCTTTTAAATACACAGATCACAGCATTTCTACATAATGCAATTAAAATACATACAATAAGTAAAACACTGAAAGAAAAAATTTGAGTTCAATTATGAATTCTAATCAAAATTTGTAGAGTTCTTTAGTGCTCATTATCACAAACACAAAGATTAGCTTGTCATTAGGCAGTTACTGTCCACCCCTGAACTTCAACAACACCAAATGGCAGCATCATTTTTATCCCTGCTACTGTGCTTGGGGGAATCACATAAAAATACTTTATATGACTGTCAAATCTTGTTAGATTACTGTGTTTGGTAGACAAGTAGACAAAGATTTATTACCTGGTTTACCACCTCAAAGTACAGTGCAAGTGTAGTAGTAGGATTGAGACCACAAATCTTCCACTGACAAGTGCCTCCTGTTCCAATCTCCTGCAGAAAGATTTTGTAATACTTTTATAAACCACACGTGTTTCCTGGTTTGTGAAATACAGCATCTAGCCATTGTAGGGAACTGTTTGCAACCACTCTCACAAGCTTTCTCCCTGCTCACTCTGTCACCTTCTCAGATAAAAAACACTCCTGCAATCAACTGCAGTGCTGGATATCATTAAATAGGAGTCATTTTAGAAAAAAGAGATTGTAGATATTTTTGTTGTAAATAATTATTACATTAGAAAGATCAGAAGCTGGCATTAGAAAAAGACTGAAAAAGCAAGTCAGAAACAGGAAAATAGCAGATTTTGCTTAAGCAGAGGCAAAAAGCCCATGCAAGTGGAATGATTATTCTAAGGCATAGTAGTAAAACTTTAAGTGATAGCTTCCACACTGTATTTCACTTAGTTACACAGTCTCCAGTAACTAACAAGGGAACTGTATCCAGATAGCAATGTTTTTCAACTGACAAATCCTTTTTGGCATCAAAGCAACATAAATATCCAGCAAAACCAATTAAAGTAACCCATTATCCATAATGGACACAGGGAAACCAAATCAAACTTCTAAGGAAAGCTCTGCTGGCAATATTGTCACTGTGCCTGCACTCACTTGAAAGCATTTGGGCTAGAGGACTTGTCCAGTTACCATTGAAAAGAGCTGCAGGCACTCATTTTTTTCATATTCA
The DNA here is from genome assembly GCA_020466415.1 of Ammodramus savannarum pratensis. Classification (NCBI taxonomy): domain Eukaryota; kingdom Metazoa; phylum Chordata; class Aves; order Passeriformes; family Passerellidae; genus Ammodramus; species Ammodramus savannarum. Next base: position 59,308,814 of record JAHXMQ010012340.1, read on the forward strand.
AATTTGAATTCAGATAATTTCAACAAAATGGGGTTTGAAATAAAAATTGATCATGATATAACTGCAAAGCCAACAGACAATCTCACAAGTGAATCTCTACTACCTCCTATGAAATAGATATGTAGCTTAAATAAGGATATGTACCTTTAATTCATTTTTGAGTTTTTTAATTTTATTGCAATATATTCAATGAAATGAAAAAAATCTGTACCAGACCACCGAGAAAAAAACTGTTGGTTATATTGAATTTTTTACATTCACAAAGATGCAGTTATAAATACAAGGAAAATTTAAGGAATAAAAGTGCTTGATTAAAGGCCATTTGTGAGCATTTTCATACTGGGAAGTGCTCTCCTATGCAGATTCTTAGGAACAAAAGGGAAACTTCTCAAATGTAAGACATTTTGGTCACTTGCAGAAATTGGTTTTTTATTGATAATCAGAAGTTAGTAATATTAAATTATAAGAAAATACATTAACATTTAAGTCTAATATAATTTAAAAGTATTACTTCAGGAGCCTGCAATAGCTAGATCTTTCAATCAATTAATTAAATGTGCATTTGGTGAAACAGTTACAGAAATGGGAAGACAGAGTTTAGATAAAAGGGATGTTTCCAGTCTTGTGTCCTCCTGTTCTGTCGATTCTTTCTAAAAAATGTATTTTTATGGTTTACTTCGGATAAAATGACTCAGCTCTGATTTTAACAATAAAGTATGCTAACTCATTTTCTACTTGGTTTCTGCTACATCATCATATACATTTTGTATAATAATTTTAAAGCAACTAAATCTAAACAATCTAAACAAGTGGACAAATCTAAACAAGTAACAAGTGATCTGCAAGGTCTAGTACAATTGAATCTGACCTACTAATGAATGTAAGCTTGCATGTATTTAATTTAAAATTGGTCAGAAGTGATCATTTTGTTCCATTTATGGAAGTTTCAGCCTCTCTTCAAATCCAGAAATCTTAAATCCTGTTTTTCCATAGAAGGACATTACCTTTATTTTCAGCAAAGTTCACTTACATTTTCTGAGACACAAGGTCCTTTAGAGTTGAGAGAGACACAGGGTCCAATTGCTCCAGAAATCTTTACTTCTCTTGAAGTCTTCAAATTTCAAACAGAAATATACATTAACATGCCATGCTAAATAATTCAGTCTCATTTTATTGTTAGATAATTAAAATCTCAAGGCATACTGCATTACTGATACCTTTGGGAAAGGTTATAATAATGCTTGATACATCTGGAGACACTTTTCACGGGCTCAGTTTCTACACTTAATTATGTTTATTTGCTGTACTAATTAGTATATCTTAACAGCATGAACATAAATTAAAACATGGAGGAAAGCTGCTTGAATTGTAAACGTAGGAGCCTAGAAAGTATATGGGGCAATGCTTCCTTCCTAATGAAAAGATTCAAATATTCAAAGGTAACATTAAAACTGAATACTTTGTACTGTAAGATTAGCCTACACACACCTGATAAAGAATTTCTACTCTATGTCCTAAACATATTTAGCTTAATTAGTTATTTATGTTCTTCCAATGCAACTTTCCTCTTTGAAATGATCTGTATATCCCTCTAGAACTGGGGCTCCCTTTTTACATTTTCTGGGATCCTTCAACCAAATTCACATCAACATGTATACAAAAAAAAGAGGGTTCAAGTATTTGTCCTATTACTAAAAATTAACAGAATTTTACCAAAAATTTTTTAGTCTCATGTTCTACAATATGAGATTGGAATATTTTTCAAGAAACATCAAGGAAGGCAGTGCTTGAACTGTTGAATATCCAGTGCTACAGGATATTCAGCTCTAAGCTTATCACAATGGTGGAGGCAAAAAACTTTAAAATGCCAGAATGGATTCTGGTAAGGATGGAAAGTGAAAGAAAATTTGTCCTGGAGTACACAGAGAAACTGACTTACCTAAAACCAAGAAACCACTGATATCAAAATCTATACATTCACATTGAATGCAAGGTGAGAAGAACTAGCATTATACCTAACTCACATTTACAGAATCCCAGAACTACAGAAATATAGCTAGGACTATGTACAGCTATGTACAGCACAAACTTAATAGATCTGTTTAGCATGTTCCTAAAAATTCCTTAAAAAGGCAGATTCCAGTTTGTAGCCATCCTATTGCATTTTGGTATGCTTACCTTTATTTCTAATGTGCCACCAAATCCCATCTTAAACTGTCCTTGCATATCTTTAGTGAATACTCTCTGAAAAGTTTGTTTGAATAATGATGTATTGAAAGAGTCTCCCATTACCATGTAGCCTCTAGACAACAAAACAAACACACAAAACTCATGAGTTAGATTATCTATATAGTTCATTTTTATTAAAGAAATTAAAGACAATTCACTGTGAGACATATTTTTACCTTCTTAAAATAGACTAATGTTAAATTAGTATTTTGTTACAAAGTTAAGGATGAAAGTTTGAAGTGAGCCCCTTACCCTATGCATCTTAAGGTCATTATAGTATGTAACAAAATCTTTCCCTGGAAAAATACTGTGGTGGACTTTCAAAACTAAGGATGTCTCAAGATCCTGACATACAAAGTCTTTACTCCTGAGTTATTATTCCATACTATAGCATTTTGTGTAGTTCATTCATTACTTCAGGGTTAAAACTATGCTCAAGAAGCATGATTTATTGTTATGCTTAGCCACATTCTGTGGATGTAACTGCAACAGTTACCACTTGTCATGAAATATACCCTGCCATTAGAAAATATTAATGGAAGATATTTTCAGTCATCAAAAAATGTTAATTAAAACATTTTACTAAAATATGTCAATAGGTCAAACATTACACTCAAAAGAAGTTTCCACGTGGATACTAAAAAACAGAAGAAAATAGACATAGATAGAATCAGAAATTCCTCCCTGTATGTGGGATGTAGCCAAAACCAAAACAGAAGAGCTGTAGGAGAAATAAACAAGCTGTACATTAAGGCCACAGAAACAGGGTGAGTCAGAAGAGCAGACAGAAAGAGCAAAACTCTATAAACAAAAACACAACTCGAGTTTGTCTGATGCAGAAAAGGAACAGGAGTCAAATACGCAGGTAAATCAAATTTAAACATAAATATCCTGAACAGTGAAAGCTCCCAAGCTAAGGCTATACACACAGCTCTGAAGAGAACAGGGATTAGCATGGCCAAGCTGGCCTGAAACTCAGGAGCTGTACCTGACAGTCATCCAAACCACAGCTGAACCTATATATATATATATAACACATATACAGATTATATATATACAATATATAAAAGAATGGCATAAGTAACAAAGAAAGAATAACAGAAGGTTTTATACCACCCCAAAGAATAAGAAAAATAAGGACAGGTCCTTATCTTTACTGGAACCTTCCACTTACACAGATACACACAGAAAAACAGAAACACAGATATGTGTATCTGATGAATTGTTTGTTTTAAGGATATCCATATTATTCAAGCCTCAAAAATATCACATTAAAAGAAAACAGCAAACCTGCTTCTGGTTAAACCAAAAATTGTGGTGACAAATCTGCCAGAGGCCAAGATATTCTATAATTCCAGTACAAATGTAGCCAACAGAGCTTGTCTGTTTACTCTTTTTTAAATAGCAGAATTGTTTGCAAGCGCTTCCTGTTCAACAATTTTAAACTGCATCTTTATATCCTACCAAAAAAACCAACAGACACATACCCAGTGTAGTTGGGACAACACTTCATCTCCAGCAGCCCAGTCTGGTCCAATGCACATGCATAGATATCAATAACATGACCATTTGTGGCAGCTCGATTAGCCAGGGCTTCAAAATGCTAAATACAAGATGAAAATACAGTTCATAGCAATTTACAATGTGAACTCTCCTCATCTTCATATTAAATCCCAAAGTCCCAAAATTTTTCTAAAACATTATCAGATTATATTCACATAAAAGCATATTTTTCCTAAAGTTACTAAGACTGGAATTTTCAATACTTGGGGGTTTTTTCCTGATCAGCTGAGAGCTTGACTACCACTAAAGAGAACAATGGTTGCTATTTAAACTAGAAAATTTGATCATCTTCCTTTAAACATTGTGTTTAGTGCTAGATCCAGCACAGAACTGAATTTGCTATTCTAATCTCAAGTGTCTACAATGAGAGATGCCTGCAACTGAGCTAATTGTTTAAGCTCCCATTATAATCAGTCAAGATGACTTCAAGTTTTGGATGCAGTTCACCAACCAAATGTACATTTTAAATTAACTTAGATATGACTAAACTCTACAGCCTAATCCTTCCCCAACTCTTATAGGTAACTTCAAGAGACAGTTTTGAGCACCTGTCTTAGAAGCACCAGCCTTACAACACCAGATACACCACTTGGTCACATAAATTTCTGAATTAAACCAGAGAAACCCTCCAAAGAACTTTAATGTGAGCTAAACAAGTCCTAACTCAATATCCTGACATTTCTGAAGAAATTATTGAGACATACCACTATTCAGAGCCCGGTGAACAAAACCACACAATTTCTGCCTCTTTATACATTTGCTATTACTAATAGCATTTTGCAGTGCCCACCAATTTAAATGTTTACTTTAAAGGAATATGTGTGAGATCCCATGACCATCTCTTACCTTAGTACCCTTTTTAACATATTTTGCATTGTCTTTTTCGATGTCATGCCATGATCTTATAGGTAACTTCAGTTCATCCCCTACGACCATGCCAGGTCCCTGCGTGGCTGGCCCCCCAATGAACATCATGATGCGTGCACCAGTGTTGGGGAAAGTGCACTGCAGGAAACAAAGGACAAAGAAAACCTTTGGGCTTTGCTACAAACTGAACAAAAGAATTAGATATGTGGGTATTTATCCAACTGAGAGGATTGTAACAATAACAGCATTTTTCCCTCCCAGAAGTTAAATCTGCCAGTAATTCAAAGTCTCGTTTTTGCCTTATTAAAAATATGTAAATGTCTATGAAATTATAAGCATGTAAAGGATGAAATCCACCAGAATCATCCTACAAAATTCATACACATCAATCAGAAATGTTTTTACACATTGATTGTGGCAGCTTTTCTGCAGTTTTACCTCCAGGAGCCCCACAGCTATGGACAGGGCCACTCCCGAGGAGCGCAGGGGCCGCTTTCCCTGCGGGACAGGCCAGGGATCCCGCTGCAGCTCACCCAACAGATCAGTAAGGTTCATGTCAATCTTCTGCACTGGCTGCAAAAATCTGCAAACAAATACGTGGAAGTAGTTTAGATTTAAGTTATTTAATAAAAAATTTATCAATTGCTCACTAGCAATATATTAGACATATATTTGCAATATCTAATTCTAGATTCTGGTCTGAATTCAGATCAGTGTCTCTGCTTCATCAAAAATAAAGCAGTTTGGAATTACTACATACACACTCAGTTTAAGAAGCTGAGCAAAGAGCTTGCAAAACTGAAACTTGCAGACTTACAGATACCACCATTATCCAGAAAGAACCTTAACTAGTCAAAAGAACAGAGCAGATGATGACCTATGAATTCCAAAAAGAAACATGTTTCCCTGCTTCAGCAACAATCGAAGATCAGGAGAAAAATTAACACAGTAAGATCTCTTTCATGCTGCTGCAAGTAGTTTACATATGCAGCTAATTTTTAGAGGGCAGAGACAGCAAAGCTGTCTTTCAATAATTTCATAAAGTTCTTCTGCCACAGTGAAATACACAGGAAAATCAAACACCAGCCTGAAATTTCCAACTGAGAGACCAAAGGGGAGGGAAGAGGAATAGAAGAGGGAGAAAAAACAAAGGCACAACTGGCTATCTGCATAAGGGGTACTAAAGCATCTATTAACACTTTCCAGCACACCAGTCAACAGAAGAATCATTATTATTATTATTTATGTATCTATAACATGCCTCTCAGAGCACTTCCAAAAATCATTCAGATAATATATTATTACTATTACCCATTGAGTCAATTCTTCCCAGTACAAACTGCAGGAAAGAACAGTCTACTAGTAAATTTGTGCCTGACCAAGAAGTTTGGCTGTCAGTTTATTGTTTTATTGATCATAAAACCTAGGTTTTCCAGTACATTAGTGGGGTCAAGGTATGTGTTTTAAGATATTTAAAGTAGATTACCTGTTAGAAGGTGGTGGCTGCTGCACCTGAGGACCCCGACCGACTTGTGCAACAGCTACTTTTGTAAGCCCCAGCATTTCCTGTCACCAAGTAAGTAAGGTTTTATTACAAAATTTGTTTGAGGACTATTTCACCATTAGCACCTTAATGATTTCTTTTTGTTTGCTTCTGTTCATCACCTGAAGCTGTTTTGCAGAGAGGTCCTTTGTTCCTCTGAAGACGTAACTTTTGGAAATTCCCTCACAGCCAAGCTCATGCACTTGCACCATCCGGCCAAAGGTAATGAGACCCACCAAAGCTGTTGGTGGCAGCAGACTGAGGGACATCTGCATGGATTCCTTCAGAGCCTGCAAATCCTCATCTTCCATGCACGTATCCACAACATAAAGAAATATCAATGGCATCTGAGGACCACGCTTGGAGAAACAAAATTAGAACCATATGAAAAACAAGTCTTGCAATATTTAAAGGATCAAAAATGAACAAGAAAGGCAAATCTTATAAGTGTTGTCATTTTAGTCATACCAGTAATATCAATGTTTCATCTAACTTAACTCTCAATTGGTAATCAGGATCCAGAACAAAACCCCAACCAAAGTGAATTCTGTACAAAAAGGAAATGCTTACAGCAGAAGAAAAGAAAAAATCATTTCAGGACATCAAGTAATTTTGAAGCATGAGCCAATTATATACATCTTTTAAAATACAATGACCTTTTACTGCCCCAAGTAAACATAACAGTCATAAAACTATTCACAATTATAAAAGATTCTAGCCTGATCACAGTCCATGGCATTTCACCTCCTGATCTTATTCTAGAAATCATCAGTACTTTTTATTCTATCTAAACTAATTTTGCTGTAGTATGTGCAAGCATTCAATTTACTTTGCATTACAGCAGTCAGCAAAAACTACAGATTCTGTTCAGTATTCACCCTCCCTTTCATTAAAATTTGTCACACTTCAGTGAGGATTCAGATTATGATTTGCCTCACTGACGTCTTACAAATTTTAATCCTCAAAAATTAATTTAGAGGTTGAAAATTTGAAATCGCAAATGTTTGCAATTTAGAGTTTTAGGCCCATTTTTTATTTCTATTCAAGTAACCTCTATCCTGAAAAAGGATGAATATTAAAATTCAAACACCTGAATTGACTATGTATTAGCTGTTGTCTCTAAACCAGACAGCACTCGAATTTACTACTCATCATTCAAATACAGAGAATTTAAAAACTTAAACTAAAATGGTTAATGAGAGGTAAATGAACAGTAAAATCTGAATTGAAATTACTTCAGCAAGCAACAGAAGTAAGCAGCCTCCTAACACAAACACAAATTAAATTCATTGTAAAGAAACAGACCTAACAGAAGTATCAACTTTAGAGAAGAACTCTTTTTCTTTTGAAACCAATCTTATAAGCCATCCTAGTGCTCTTATAAAATATTTTCCAATTGATGGCATCAGTGTTGAATAAGCAAATAAATACTCACAGTCACTAAAATAGAGTGAAGAAGCAAAATGGAAATTTTGCAAGGTGCTGGATGTTCAATATTCTATTTAATGATTTTACCTGTACTACATATTCAATGCTGGAGAATTGAGGCAAAAGTTCAGCTGGCTGATTCATTTCAGATATGCCAGCGTAAGTAGGAGGAAACTGCAAATAAAAACACAGAAATTAAATGTAAATAAAATATTGTAATTTCTACAAAGGAAAAAAACCAGACATTTTTCAACAGATATTCACTATTGCTATTATGAAAAAAATCTCAATGCAATGTCTGAAGACAAAATTGCACACTCCTGCTCTTGCTGTCAAATTCAGTTCACAACTGTAATTTGAAAAATCAAGGTTTTCATTTCACCTCATAAAAAAAAAAATTCTATACATTGCATTTTTTATTTTTCTTACCTGGTTTCTCTGGTAACAAAAGTTGCAAGCCCAGAGTTTCGCTCGATAATCCACTTGGCTATAAAAATACAACGGGGAAAGTTGATACAGCATGAGCAATTCATTTTCCTCCACTGTCCCTAGAATACATGTCTTTAGAACTTGAAAAACATATTGACTTTTAAAAAGGTTATTTCAAATATACTTTCTCCTAAATACCCACATTACAAACAGAAAGTTAAGCGTAGCCTTACATAGATGTATCAGGCAAAGTATTGTGTTTAGGGAAAAGAATGGTCTTCAGGAAAAAATGCAAATAAGAAATTTAAAAATACAGACTCAGCACCCATATTAGAGCCTTTGTCCATGGTTTTCACATATTCCCTACCTTTGAATTTTTCATCTTTTTCTGCCTCTATCTAATAGCTGTCAGAGTGTGGGACTAGCCTGAATATACATTATACCCTAAAAAAAACAGGTTCCAACATGACAGCTATCTCTGTAACAAAAACAGCATTGCTTTCAAATGATTAGTCTACTGCTTTAGTCTACATTTTTATTAGTATTCAGAAAGTTAAAAAAAATGCAAATTCTATTTTCACACCACAGAGACATTTTAAAGTCCTAATCACATCTTAAGGGAAAGTCACCTTCATAGTTTTCAATGTACACTTTTTGCTATTACATCTTCTCCTGCCTACAAGAGCAAAAACACCTTTAAAATATCATTGAATCTTCAGGTAAGTCCCAGCATGCTCTAAACAAAACACAGATCTATTGCTATCTAATTGTCCCCTCAGGCTGAGCCTCTGACCACCCTCTCAGGGGAACAGAAACCCAGTCATTACTGGCACAGACAGCACAGGAAAAATGAACACAGTTCACTGGAATGGTGGCATCTGACTCTATAACTTTGTCTTTTCATTGTTTTTCTTCCAGCCTTCAATAAAAGATAATGCTTCTGAAAAAGTTAACTTCAACTAAGTCTGACTCCCAGCACAACCAGCCACTGAGACTGTTTAATACTGAAACACAATTTTACATCTGCTTTGAAGCTGTCTTTTCTCCCAAGCAGGGACAAGTCATTCATAACATTAAATTTATTCTACAGGTTCTCTGACATCATGTCTAATCTCTATCAATCAGGGCCCTTGCCTACCAAACTCCAACCTAGAAATCATTCTGCTTCTTTTCCATACTTCTATGACAGGAATGAGATATAAAATACCTCCTCTGCTGGCAACCCAACCTTACCCATGACTGGTCCACAATCATTTGAGCTTGTGCCAACATCACCCTGAAGCTTAAACAGCTTTCTACCCTCCTTCACGCCTACTTCTGATGTCAACTAAAACAGATAACCTGCTTTGGTCCACAGATGAACTAATGTCAGTAATAAACACAGTTTATTTCACTTGGAAATTAAACTATACCAGGATCCAACAGTTCAAAAGATACAGTATTGTAACGTTTTACCCAAGTCATTTTCCAGAGGCAAAATGCAAGAGTATATGAAATCCCAAGATGTACAGTTGCAGAAAAATAACATACCTAATCAATACTAAGTACATTGAAACGACTCATTAAATGAAAGTTATGCTTTCAGTAAATATGTTACATATGCAAATCTGTGTGCAGAACCTTCTGAGGCCTGTGAGTCTGCACTGGGCAATGAAGTGAGGAGTACCTGAACTTCCGTGCCCCAGATCCTGCACACAGCTCAGCTAGCACTGTTCCCAAGATCCTAAAGCAAAGAACTGGAACAACAATAGCTTTATTTACCACAAGGGATTCAGAACAGCTCGGCACGTGGTCCTGCTGCACAGCACGGGCTCGTACTGAATGGGAGGCAGGTCTGGCCGCTCCTTCAGGGGCGTGAACAGGGCAGCCACAGGCACCACCATCCGCGTGGCTTCCAGACGGCTCGAAGGCCACACGTTCCAGCTGAACCTGACTCCATCTCTGTCCTCGTTCTGCTGGATAAATTCCAGGAAGGTCGTCATGGTCAACTTCTCTCAACACTACAAGAAAAAGATAACTGTCAGCAGAATGGTGAGATGCAAAGACTTCTAACTACTAAATGCTGAATGCAGGTAGTAACAGTCACACATCCAAATACTGTAACTGAGTTACAGTCAATAAAACAAAATAGAGCTTATTAAATCCTAACAGCAATGTGCAGAATTCTAAGGGGAAAGAAAATACTGCAGTATAAAACTTTTTAACAGTTTCTAACCGTATTTTTGGTATCTCATGATGCAGCCTACATGCAAACATAAATGGATAACAACATGACATTCCACAAGTGTGCATTCCTACAGCAATGCTAGGAAGTAACTTTGTAAGAAATACAAGTGCCATATTCCAATATATTATGTACCAAGAAGAACTTTTCAACAATTCTTTGAATTCAAATTTACCATTTTGGCCATTGACTTTAGGCTTTCAAAATGTTCTGCTGTGATCACTCAGAAGCTGGAGAGCTGGGGAGCACAGACACATTTGAAAAGCTCAACAGGTACCTCTGAACACCTGGTAAAGCCAGCAAGGAGCACTCCTTCCCCCCAATCCCAAACTCCTCAGCTATACACACACTGTTCCAGAACATCTGCTGCATGCTACACAGCACCTTGTACAAAACATACAGCACAGGCTTCTCCAGGAACTAGGATATCTAAACTCACACTCCTTAATAATTAAGGATTTACAGTAAAAGCCTACATGAACCACCTAAAAGAAGAAATACTCCTAGGCCTCAGTTTATACTGTAACAAGTTAATGAAGAGCTATTATAAATGCTGAAACCCTCCTGCATTGGAATTTAAATCAGGAATTCTCTCAAGCACTCTGACATTCTTAGTTCTGACCTTACATACATTAAGGAGACTCACAGAAACTCTCAATTTATCAAAACCTATTTCTATCTATCAAAATTATAATGGCATTGCACCTTTAGCTTCTATAACAGCTAAAAAATTTTCAAGTTACTTTAAATAATAGCCTAACTTAACACTTTTATTCTAATTGTAACTTTTAGGAAAACAGAATCACAAAATACATAAAGCAAAGGGAAGTGCTGCGTTTCACAGTTAATATCCTTAAGAAATAAGCAACTGCCAATATTTTAATGGGCACATCTTGATATTAGGAGCAAATCTGCTCCTAATGGCAATTACAACACAGGGAGCATGAGGGACTTTGTGCATAAAAGCATTTTCACCATTGCTTTTACTCAAATTTCTGCAAAGCAAATTTTTGCTCAGACCAAACTGAGCAAAAGAGAGAATACCTGGAAGTTGTAATTACTACAGAGAAATCAGAGACAGAAATTAAGAGAGGAAAGAGAGGAACTAAGAGAGGAAAGAACAGCCTGGCATTTGAAGAGGATATAGATTTTAAGAAATGTCTCTCCCAATAAATCAAAATCCATCCATGTTTTGTAAAAAAAGTTGAAAAATGGGATATTAATGCAAGAATCTGCACAACACAACTATCTCCACTCTAACCACAAATTAAATAATCTCTCAATTTAAAAATTATTTCCTGAGAAGACAGAGAAAATTGCAACTTAGGGCTATTCCAGCCATTCACTGGCAGCAACTATAGACTCACAGAATTCAGCTCCAAACACTGCAACATGTCACACGTTCTCTCCTGCACTTCAAAGCATTTTCTCCACATTTTGCTCTAGCTCTGTTTGAAATGGCTGTACACGGATATTACCTTTACCACCCAGTTATTGCTCCTTACAGGGCAATGTACAAACACCACTGTGCAATGACTAATCACATGCACACAGATACATAAATGACTTGTTAGATTTACTGTGTTAAACACTATTATTTTCTTTTAAGTATGGATTTCCTATTCAGAAGGCAAAAGTGGCAATAATGAGGTTGTCCTCCACCTTTTCTTCTATCCTTTTCAAGAGCCAATAATGCTTACCTATTTCATCATTCATCAAACATGGAACTCTTGGTCTGACAAGTTAATTCAGTACCACTGCTACAGCCATGCAGACACATTTTCTGAGACAGGTGTGGAGAATGCATTGCATTATACAAGAACAACAAACCCTCCTGGCCTACGGGCTACACACCAAATTTTGAGTGCCTAAATGCCACAAAGCACACACTGCTCACCTCAGAAAACCTCAGAGAAGGGATTTTCAGAGCAGCTGAACAGCAACAGTTCCCACCTTGGGATGCCACTGCTTTACCTTTGCTGCAGATTAGGATATACAGAGAAAAACAGAAGCCCTTTGTGGTTTGTTTCCTTCCTCCCACTGCTACGGCTGCATGTACCTCACAACCCCATACCATGAGAATCCTAACTGTGTGTCACAAAAGAAGCCACACTTGAATTGTATTGAGAGTCACTGGTTGAATATCAGCATCTTTAAATGTTTACACAGCACAGATAAATATGTCGCAATACAGAATAACCCCAAAATAATATCCCCTAATCCCTGCATACATATACAAAATCAAAACATTTTTCTCTACAGCACTGTAAGAGGTCCAGCATAGGTAGAAATACATAAAGCAAAGGTAAGTGCTGCATAGATAGACAGAAATCCCTCAGAGTACCATGTATTTAACGACCACTAAGTGAGTACAGCTCACTGCACACTTGTCTTACAACAGACGTATTCTCTCAGTTTATTAGGCACTAACAACCTGGTAAAAGAGATTAAAAATAAACCCTTAATTAATTTTTTATGCCCAAATTACATACCAAATACAAATTTATTTTAGTTCCAAGAAGGAACTTAAATACACAACTATTTAAACCAGCAAAATGGTTTAAATAGTTGTCTAAAGCAAATTGCTGACATTTTCACCACTCAAACACAGTCATCCTCCAAATCTGCTCTCCCAGACCTCTCACCGAAAACTTTTCTTTTTAAACAACCACGGTACGTGATAACCCACCTCAATTAAAAAACCAACACATAATCAAACGCAGCAGGGCCTGCATTTCTTGTAGTTTTACCTACACGGGAAGGCACCGCCGTCAGCGGCACAGCGGCGTCTGTACAAGGGAGCTCCGGGACACGGACACCGCAGGAGCTGCCGGAGAATGAACGCCGCCCTTTACCCCGGCCGTGGAGAGGCCGTGCCCCGCCGGCCCCACCCGAGCGCCGGCACCCGGCCGGGCTGGGGGCTGCTGGGGGCCGCTCGCCCGGCCCGGCCCGGCCCGGCAGGCGCTCCCGCCGCACCGGAGGCCGCGGGCAGGGCTGAGCAGTGCCCGGCGGGAGCCCCGGACCCTCCGGGGGCCCCAGAGCAGCTTCGGGCACCCGGGAATCCCGCACTGCCACGGAGGGGACGCGGGGAGCTCCCGCCAGCTCGCTGCAGGTCCGGCAGCCGTGCGGGGCCCCGCGGCCCGGGGTGCCCCCCGTGTGGGGAGAGGGGCTGCCGCCTCTCCCCCCGCGGCACCGCGGCTCCTCCGGCTCGGGCTCCCCGCGCCCCCCGCCGCCCCCTCAGCGCTGCCCCGCCCGCTCACCCGCGTTCCGGCCGCCGCCGCCGCCGCTCCCGCTGTGCTCGCTCTCGCCGCCCGCCCGCTCGCAGCCGCCGCGGCGCTGCCGACGCAGCAACATGGCTGATGGGAGAGTCCGCGCCACGTCAAGGGCCAGAGAGCGGGGGCGGGCCGAGCTCCGCCGCTCCCCGCCCGCGGGCCGCCCGCCGGCCTCCCCGGCCTCCCCGGCCATGCAGCGGGGCCGCACCGCGCCGTCCCGCAGCTCTGACGGTGCCTTCGCCGCCTTGCCGGCTCCTGCTCGCGTGTGTGTGTTCGCTACTCTGCTCGTCTTTCTTCTGAAGGTCGGCCGTCTGCACCTCGATCCCGAATGCATTCAGGAAAAAGGCACCCCGAGCACCGGGGGCAGTTCCGCCGCCTCTGCCCGCCGGCAGCGCTCGGCTCCCCCGTGCCTGCGGCCCCCGCTGCTCTGGCCGCTGCTGCTCCGTCCGGCACGGAATCCCTCGGGATGGAAACAGCCCTTGAGCTCACCCTGCCTGTTCCCTTCTTCCACCAGGTGCAACTTTTCAATCTGGAATATTGTTTACATGTTTCTTCTGAGCGCCTGGGGAAAAAAAGTATATTGAAATTATATTCCTGAGGGTTTTAGCCAGAAACAATCCTTTATCTTGTTAGTGTGGTCAATTTTTTATCCTCAAACTCAAGTTATAGGGACTCTTCAGTTTCAGGAATTGTTTTTGACAAGCCTGTCATGAAAGACCATAAAGAACAGGAACCTCTGTCTTTCCTGAGATGCCTTGGTGCAGTTAATCCAGACATGGGGAAGGACTGAAAAACGTTCTGCTGACTGACCACCGTATCCTCCCTCCCTCATTGCACCTCGGAACACATTCTGTGACCACCCAGCAAATACAAATGACTAAAACAACCTTATCCTCTTTTCTTATATGTCAAATGTGATTATGATTAGAATTGCTTTGCCATTACCATCTCCAGTCTGGTTTACCAGTCCTCTTCAGACTAAAAACATGATCAGTTTAGCAACAGCAGAATTTACGGGAGGGATTTTAAATTTTCTCACTGCCATTTGTGGGAGTATTGAGCAAGAGCTTGCCAATGACGTGTACCATTCTCACTCTGAACTCAAAAGAAACAAATAGACCAACCCCCAAACCCCACAACAGATACAGAGAAAGTGGCTCAGTGTTGTAATTTCAAAAGCATTCAAGTACCTTGTGAAACATTTTCAGAAAATTACCTACAAAATAGGCAAGACCTGAAGTCCAAACCACAGGATGAACTCTATAAATAAGAGAAAAAGAGGCAGCTGACATTTAAAGACACTCAAAGGGCAAGAAGGGAAAACAGCAAAGTATACTACTCTGAAAGTTCACTACAAATAAAATATATTAAGTGTTTTTAATTAATCATCAGCACAAATTTCATTACATAATTCAATGTGCTAAACTTGAAGCATGCAGCTGTTATGACAGTGTGAACCACAGAGAACATCAAGGAGAAAGAAAAGAAGTAGAAAATAGATATAGACTCATTTACTCATTATAAGAAAACATTTTGTTAGCTCCCTATATTCATATCTAGAATGTAGACTTGAAAGCATTTTGATTTTTCATAATGCAGAATTTATGTGTTACTTTGATTTGTTTTGGTATTTTAGCCAATGGGGCATATCCATTAATGCAGCTCACTCTTTCTTTGGAAAAGTACTCTTCCTTTATGCCCAAGCAGTTGAGGAAAAAAGATATACATTTCCAGTTTCACTTTCCTCTTTCTCCACTGAGTCATATTTGCTAGCCATTGCATCAGCACTGTTGGTAAGACGTGTTAGCAACAATTTTATTACCTGTGGAAGACTATCTGCTTTGACTATGTTGCTTTGTTTAACAAGTATCAATGGAAAGTTACAGAAAAAGTAATCTAAAGATTGAAAGTATATTTAAAGTGGATTTATATCTGTGGATTCTCTGTCGGTTCATAGTTCTGGACTTTACCACACATAGGAAAAATAAGTTCTGAATATTACTAAAGTATTAGAAAAGAACTTTACATAGCTGGACTCACCAAAGTTTTTGTCTTGATCATCAGCCTTTCCAGAGTTAGCACTGCAGGCTTAAGTAGGAAGGTTTTATTTTAGTGGTGACTGCAATTGCTGCAGTCACTAGGACGTTAGATCCGGGTTTGAGAAAAAAAATTTCCCTGGTACACGTAGGTGCTTTTGGAAACACCTTAAAACAAACAAAAGCCATTGGAGAGGAGGAGTTAAGGTAGATGTTTATTTAGAACTACTGAAATACAGACTTGCAGGGGATAAAAAAAAAAAAAAATTGATTTTTTTAAACTTATATCAGAAGTATCTAAAACTACTCTGAAATATTAGATCTAAATAGACTTTGCATGCAGAACTAATTGGAGAGGTAATATACTGATGGACATTTTGTGTAACAGGAATTTCATCATACACAATGTAAACATCATACACAATTACAGCATCATCCTTCTGCTTTTTATTTTACCCGGGAAACAATGCCCCTTTGTGCAAATGCTACTTTGCTTTCTGCCATGTGGATGCTCCCACATTATAGTCTTCAGAAAAACTCACACAGCAGCAACTCAGGCATTGACCCTTCCAGAATGGGAACTCCGTAAATTTATAATCATTAACTTCTGTGTAACTGACTTTAACCACAGATCTCAAAGCATTTCAAGGAAGGGACAATTATGAATACTGGGTGTTCACAGGTAAAATAAGAGCGTACTAATGGTCGAGCTTTCAAGAACCTTTGGCAAAAACTACAGTGTATTAGAATAACGGCACAGAGCCTAATGAAGGACGCTATTAAAGGTTTACACCTGTTCACTACAAAAACAGGCCTAGTTTGATGGGCAGCGAATTGGCAAACCCCTTTCTGGCACTGCTCTTTGCCCGTATTTCCTTTACTCGCCTCCGGTGGCTCCCAGGGCACCCAAGAGGCCCGGAGCAGGCCGTGACCGGCCAGCGGCTCCGAGCGGGGCCGGCCCGCCCTGAGGGTCCCGCCCGCCCTGAGGGCCCCGCGGCGGCACCGCCGGCCCGGCCGGGCCCTGCCCGCAGCTCTCGCGAGAGCAGCGGCACCGCGCGGGCTCTGCCGCCGGGCGGCGCGGCCATGGAGCCGGGCATGGAGGAGCTGATGCCGCGGCTGCTGCCCGTGGGCGACTGCGACCTGGCCGAGGACTTCGACCCCACCGTGCCTCCCAGGACGCCCCAGGAGTATCTGAAGCGCGTCCAGTGAGTGGTGGCGCGGACGGGCCGGGGCCGGGCCGGGCCGTCGCCTCTCCGCGGGAGCAGCCGGTGCTGCCCGGGCCGGGCTCCGTGTCCGGGCGCGCCGGGGCGGCCGTGGGGAGCTGCCCTTGGCAGGCACAGTCGGTGTTTTACACACCTGCAGGAGGGGCGGGGACCGATCTCTTCCCGCTCGTGACCGGCGACACGAATCGAGGACACGACACGGAGCCGTGTCAGGGCAGGTTCAGGCTGCACATCAGGAGAAGGTTCTTCACCCTGAGGTGGTTGAGCATTGGAACAGGCTCCCCAGCGCAGTGATCACAGAACCAGGCATGACAGAGCTCGAGAAACGTTTGGACAGCGCCCTGTGATTTCTGGGCTGTCCTGGAGTTCGACTCAATGATCTTGATTGCTCCTTCCATGCTTTTATGAGTATTTCAGAGACATCCGGTATGTATCGACCTGTTACAGGAAAGGAAAAATGCAGCCCGCTTGATTCTGTTTTGTAGGATTGAAGCAGCTCGATGTCCTGACGTGGTCGTGGCGCAAATAGATCCCAGAAAATTGAAAAAGAAGCCGACAGTAAACATTTCAGTAAGTTTGAGAGCTTTTACGTGTTTTGAGAGGAAAAAAAAGGGGGAAGATGCTACTATAATGATGTTTGTGTTAATTTGGGGGGGTCATTGGCATAACTAAATAGCACTGCTGGATTCTAAAAGCTTCTACAGAATTAAATGTCTGTGTTTGAAGAAACCCCTGCTCAATTGGGTAACAGCAGCCTTTCTAACGGATTCAGCTGATAATCCCCATACTATTCAGTATGCAACAGACTATTTTACTGTCTGAGGAAATCAAATGTTGCATTAAAATTTACAATTATTTAATCATAAAACCTGCATACATTTTAGATGAAAAATATATCCATACCTGTCTATGGGTTTAAGTCTATATCTAGCATAACCATAGTAAGTACAGCTAAGCTTTACTAAAGTTAGATGAAATTCTAGCACTACTTCTTTCCTTTTGGGAAGAATATTTTATTGGAACTTCTCCTTACTTTTCCAACAAATCTGTTGAAGCAGATTTTTCTGCTGTTGCATTGCCTTGCCAACTTGGTTTTTAATCTATTTTCAAATAGTTTCCTTTCTCCAATGACAATGATGTAATCTGAAATTTCACTATTAGATTTCTCAGAGAAAGTTTCTAATACTGATCTGACCTTGTAACTTCTGCAGCCATTCTCTTCATCTGTCTCATCTGTGTCTAGTGACATTCTTAAACACTTGTAGAAAGATTTTGTTTAATAACCGTTTCATGATAATCTTTAAAGAGGTTATCCTAACTATCAAACTTAATTTTCTAGATGGTTTTATGGTCTTCTGTCTTCCTCAGCTTACTATCTTGACAGGCAGAATGCCTAAGATTGATAGTATCTGTCACAGATAAGGAAACAGTGTCCTGTTTTTTATGAGCAGGGAGATTAAAGCAGAACAATTGCTGAAAGGAAGACATTCAAAACACATTTGACAATGTATTTTGAACACTTAGTTTTCCTCCTTATGTACACACGAGAAGAGTCAAACAAAAAAAATTTCTCTAAACCAAAATCTTAACTCAGCCTTGGATATGGTCATGAAATGACCTTTCTTAGATGAAGATTTCAAGGATATTATTTACCTAACAGTAAACATTTACTGATTCTCTTGTTCTTAAGGATTCTTCTCATAAAGCTCTCTTTCCATTATAATTATTGCCAGTGTTTTCTCAGATTTCTGGGTGTCAGCCTGCTCCTGAAGGGTTCTCTCCAACGCTCAAGTGGCAGCAGCAGCAAGTGGCCAATTTCTCAGCTGTTCGTCAGGTACAGGACGGTCTGTGAGGAGCCTTGCACTGTCTGGATAGAACATTTCTGTGCTTTACAGGGGATAACTTCATATCTACTATAGAAGTGTTGTGATTTTGTAGCAGGATAGATGTTTATAGGCAAGTGTTTTAAGTTCTTGAAAGCTAATTGAGCATATACTGTGTGGCTTTTAAACCTCTGATAAAACTCTTGAGAGTCACATTTAAGAAATCCTCTTTCAACAAAAATATGTCCATATTTAGGTTAAATGCTATGGTGTAGTTGAGGAAGGACAAAATCCCCTATGATGTTATGCAGTTATATTAAAACAGTGCTAGCAGGAAGTGTTCTGCAGAACTCAACATGAACTAAGAGCCAAGTGGATTCTAACCCATCAGGAGATTCATAAAGTCCCTTCATGCAGTCAGTTTAGGGACCTGTTGACAGAGGTGGCAACTCATTATGAGGAGACATACTGATTTGGTAAAATGTATTTGTAAGGTTGTAGAGTTAGCACAGATTTTAATCTTTCCTGATACATTTGCACCCAGCTTGAGTAACACAAGAAGAATAGAAAATTAAGCAGTCTCAAAGGGTAAAGGTTCTAAGTTCAGCTAAGCTTTACTAAACTTTTAAACTGAAGGAGGGTTGATTTAGATTAGATATAAGGAAGAATTTTTTTACACTGGCACAGGTTGCCCAGAGAGGGATGGATGCCCCATCCCTCAAAACACTAAAGGTCAGATTGGATGGAGCTCTGAGCCTGATCTAGTTAAGATGTCCCTGCCAATGGAAGAGGGGTTGGACTAGATGGCCTGTGAAGGTCCCTTCCAACCCAAATCTATGATTCTTCTATTCTGTATGCACAGTTCAAACAGTGTGAAATGGAAAATACAATAAAAATGTAGGTAGAGATCATTTGTGACTCCAGTGCTGCAGACAGCACGTTTACAGTGCATTGATGCTGCATTGTAGGAGTGCCTCAGGTACTGAGGGGTGACCAGCCATGAGCTCCTCACCAGCACTGAGCTCTGCAGGAGCTCATCAACCACATCTTTATCAGGGAGGACAATTCAGTGAAGGAGATCTGTACTACTGCATCTACATTGCAAACAGTAACTGAGCTACCTCTCTTCCTGTGAGGGATCACACTGCATCCTCTATATTAGGCTTAGTCTAAGGTTTTAGCAGTACTAAGGAGACTGACATACAAAAGCTTACTCACTGAATAGGTATTTCTTTTATGCTCAAATCAATTGTCTTATCTTTGCCAGAATTAACACTGTAAAATATGAGACTATCCTAAAAAGTATTTTAAAAAGAGCATCAGAATTCACTTGTTCAACCACTGCATCAGCTGCTGTTACTTTGAACATTTTTTGTGGTCTTTTATACAGCTACAGGAACAACCAGAGTGGGAAACAAATTCCTTCTGCTCCAGAACATTTACAGCTCTCTACAAGTAACTGTTAAGCAGGCCAGTTTGTCTAGGCAGGTAGAAGAAATGTGCTAAGAAAGCACACTTGCCTTCTTTCATACAATTCTGTACACCTCTGATACAGATACAGCACTGTTAGGAAACAGAATATTGGCTTTATGTGTGCTTTTGGATTAAATCAAAGTGGTTTTTTTCTTAAGGTTGTTCTAACAAGAAAAGTCTAGAAGACTGTTAAAGCTTACTACGTCAGCTTAACCTTATGTAATAGACTTCAAAATGCCTTCAGCTTTAACATTACTTCCAAAATCCCAGCATGAGATTTTTAATTACATTTCTGCTAAGAGGCATGGGAATTATTTAGCCAGTTGTGCTGGCTATATATCTACTGATTTATAGAAAGTCATGAAATATACTTTTCATGCATTTGTGACTAGGATAAAATACCTGCAGAGTTAAACTGGGATTTGGCTTTGTTTTAATTACTCAGAGCCTGAACAAGCACAGGAATCACTGGCGGTCACAGCATTTGGACAGCAATGTCACTATGGTGAGTGGAATTCATAACACTGCTCTGTGCTTTGTTTTCCCAGTTATTGAATCCACGGTTAATCTTGCTTTATAGTTGCATGCAACAATTTAAGTCTTTTCTCCAGTGTCTTCAGGACACAGCATTACACAGTTTTCATTTATTTTTATTTTCTTCAGCCAAAATCAGAGGATGAAGAAGGCTGGAAGAAGTTCTGCCTCGGGGAAAGAATATACTCAGAAATAGATGTACTATCTGATAATGAAAATTTAGGAATTGATTACTTGAAGGTGAGTAAAGGACTTCCAGTTATTTTCAGCAGCTATTTTCTAGACTAACGACCAGAAACAATCCTACTGTTTATTACTACTTTGTGCCAAATAGAAAGTAAGCTCTGGCGACCCCAGAAAGTCCCAGTGTACATTCTTTTTATGCAGAAACCAAGTGAAGCAGGAATTAAGTCTCTGTTTTCAGTCAAAATTTGAAGACTTCCTTCGTCTCTTACCAGCTAAAGTCATGACTTTGTTCTCACTGAACAGAATGGAAGCTTTCTTCATAGTCTGCTTTAGTGTTTTGTTGCATAGTGCTATGTGGTTACTCTCCTCATATGTGATACCCTACAAATATGTTCTTTACTATGTCATTTTGTCAAACCAAAACTTTAACAAGTAACAGTAGAAGCAAGGTGCTCTGATACTTCACTGGACTTCAACTTTCTTGAAGATACTTTTTAAATAAATTTCAAAGCTCAGAACAGACTTTCAAACCACTACCATTGTCTGAACATCAAATTAAAATCTTAGTATGTTCTAAATTAGAACAAAGATGTTTGTGATAATGTTTGCATTTTCCAACTTGCTTTTTTTCAGGTGGGCTTTCCCCCTTTGCTAAGTATTGTAAGCAGGATGAACCAGGTAAACCTACCCCTTAGAATCACATAGTGATATTGCCTAAATCATTATTTCCCATGTGCTGTAGCAGAAGGCTTACCTGTTTTTCTTTGCCTAGAGTAGACATTTGTTTATTACAAATTCTATTAACTGTACACTCAGAAGGAATGTATTCATTATCTCACATTCAGTTACAAGTAACTTTACAAGCAAAAATTTTTCATGACTAGTTCTGAAAGTATTTTGTTGTTGTAGTTTCTCTATAGCACATTTAATGTTTGAATTTTGTCTGAATACCCCAATAGTTGCTTTACAACGTTTTTAAATTTCTCAGTGTTTCAAGTGCAGTTCTTCCATTTGATTGTGAACTTTTATGTACATTGCAAGGCTAGAAGAATCACACTTACCTTTCCTTTACGTTTCCCACTTGCCACCATTACACACAACCAACCAGTCAGTGTGATGCTTCTTTCCTCATCTGTAGCTACTTACCCATAACTTTTGATTAACAATTAATTAATTTCATACAAATTTCTTTCCAAATGTGGTACTTTAACACTTACTTTACCCTTACATGTAACTTCAAACTGGAATAAATACTGTGGAGTAGAAATACTTTTTATATAATAAATCCTTCAGGTAGAAGAGCAGCAAAACAAAACATTGCAGATACTATATTGTCTCTTTCTGTTCCTCTTTTGAAGGCAACAGTAACCAGTGTCTTAGAATACCTGATAAGCTGGTTTGGAGAGAAAAAATTTACTCCAGAGCTGGTAATTTTTAATTTATTCTAACTACTTGCACATGAATGCATTCAACAAAGAATAAATTGTTTGCAGTTTTCTATTAAATTATTTTAATTTTCTAAAGAGTTCTCTAGATGATTGTATCACATCGTTACTTTCAAAACTTTCTTGATTAGATACTAAAATGAGTATTCACATTTGTTTGAGGAAGGCTAAAATTACAAAACTTAACAGATACAGACATAAAATGACATGATGCTTAGCGTAGTTTCACTGGTTTTTTTCAGTCACTTAAAGACCTTTCATGTTCTGTCCTTTCCTGTAGAAGACTTTTCTTTTTAACCAGTATGTATGTGCAGAGAATGTGCACAATGACTTTTAGGTTCAGAATGAAGGCCACTAGACACTGTGATTAAATTATGAAGTGAGACTGGTTCCAGAAATTAGGTTTGTAAGAAGGCAGTAGAATTCAGAGATGTAAAAGTCAAAGGACATGTCTTCACAGTGGTGCAAATCTTAAAGCAGATCTAACCACTAATTCCATAAAGATCTGAGTTCATGCATTCTGTCTTCAGGAATGTTTTTTTCACAGATTGTGAAGTTAAACTTTAATAGCCAAGTAATAGTTTAGATATTATTATAATAATCCTTCTTTCAGACTATAATAGCATCAGCTATAATAATTTATATCTTAGCCAGCATTAAAAAAATGCTAGGAAACCCAGGAGTAGGGCTCACAAGAATCTTATCTAGAGACACAGAATTCTCTACCATGTAGTGTCTAATGTGGTTTTGAAAATTTAATTATTGCATATAGCACTTCAATGCAGTTTTGAGACATACACTTCAGTCCTGCTTTATATAACATGAATTGCTTGAATCTTCAAGGAAATGCTTAGAATTAAAACTCTGTTATTTGAATCCTCACAGGGTAGGTGGCTCTATGCACTGCTGGCATGCCTTGAGAAACCTTTGCTGCCTGAAGCTCACTCCCTTATCCGACAGCTGGCCAGACGATGCTCAGAAGTCAGGGCACTGGAGGTGAGATTTAATGTAACTTAATTTATTGTGTAACTTAATGTAATTTAATTTAATGTGCAGAGGACTTGGGGAATTTAGCAGGTAAGGAGGATCACTTTGCAGAAGTCTTAATAATTAATTTTTCATGTCTAAAGTTTGCCTGAGAATGTAGGGAAGACTACAAATACACATAGCATGGCTTGTAACAGCTTCTCTATTTGACACAGCTAACAAAAGAATTGCTGTAGTATTTCTCTCTTTTCCAGGAGAGCAAGAATGAAGAACAAATATCAGCTCTGAACTTGATAATCTGCTTAGTTAGTAGGTAATGTAACTTATACACCTCAACCAGTAATGTATGTCCAGCATAAATGTGTGATTATTTGTACTAACCTAAACCCTTGTAAAAGTGAAAGTAAATACAAGGACCCTGGGCCAATGCAGCAAATCTATTTAGCTGAAAGGTTTTATGATACACCTAAGAACAAAGTAAGCTTATTCCTGTCCTCAGAGTCCCCTGAACCACGAAGCCATAATTATTATAGAAACACTAAAAGATGAGCTAGAAAGCAATGGGTGGACAAGTTGAAGTAAGGAATATGTTGCATTGGAGTTTCCTACCATATTCCACTTCATTCCTAGGTACTTTGATCAACGTGACCTGGCTGACGAGCCTTCCTAGGCTGTTCTGAGAACATCCAGTATTTGGCATTGCCACAGCACAAAGAGCATTATCAGAGTTCACAGCAAGAGACTGCATTGTTCAGACCTGGAGTATTACACAATCCCTTCAGAACACCCTCACACTAATGCATTTGGGACAGCTGTGAATAACCTCAGCTGGGTTTTAGCTGAGATTGTCAGTGTCTCCAATACCATCATCACCATCATTGTAAAGTGGTAACTGAAGTGTCCAGCATCATCTCCCAAGCTCCTTTGTAAACCACATTCTTGGTCAGAAATTTCTACAATCTCAGTAATCTATGGACACTGCTATTAGGTGAAGTCTGAGGTTACATTACAAATTATTATTCTTTTTCTAACAGACTTATTGAGGACTTTTTAAATAAAACTAAAGGATTTTAAAGACTGTTCTTAAACATTGTGGTTTTCTTACTCCTACTCCATATTATTTAACAGCAGCCTTACTGTAGAAATCTAGAGTTAGGGCTGAATGTGTTTTTTCAAGTTTTGGTGCCTGAGCTCCAGCACTGCCCAGCAGTTTAACAATAGCCAGCATGTTACTGAAACAATTGTTTCAGTAAAACATAAACATAACTACTTTTTGAGTAATACATTACAGAAGTAAACCGTAGCTAGCAGTTAAAAACAATTACATTAATATTGAATTTATACACAACAAGACAGAATAAATTTCCTTCTTTAGCCAGTATAGACAACCTTAGGTATAAAACAGTCTGACACAAGGAATAGTTGCTAATTTAAAGGACAGAAGAAACTCTTGAACTATGCAAAAACAAGTTTTCTTCTACTGCCCTAAACTACACCACCACAAATGTCTCCACCTGGTATCTTCAATGATGTGTGAGCTGTCAGCAGGCTCCATCAGAGAAACACAAAAGCTGCCTTACAAACAGAGCGGGGATGCCCACGTCTCATGGCCAGCCAAGGTTCTGAGCCAGAGTGGTCCAAAGCCCAAACCCCACAGTGAGGGGTTTGTATCACCCACTTTGCAGCCCTCCTTGCAGGGCTGCCTCCCAGAGGGAATGGGGAAAGGCAGCACTGGGCCATTCAATCAGGCAACACAACACGCATTCATTGCTTACTCAAATTTAGTCTTGGTCAGGATTGTTCTCTGTTCTCAAACTGTCTCTGGTCTTCCAGGCTCTTTTGCTAATTGAAATGTTTTGCTGAATATGTAGAGTACATGTTTTTTACCATGTATAAATTATTACTTTAGTATAGAATAAATTTCATACCAAGAGACAAGCACAGTGTTAAGTTATTTCTATGAGCATTTATTATATATTTTGGAATTACACACTGCTATAATTTACATTTATATACAAGAATAAGCCAAGATACTGAATCCACATACAAAGGCTTTTTAAAGTAGATGCCCAGATTTGAATGTGCTCTACATCTTCTGTATCATCACCTGAAATTTACCTGCAGGAAAAGCAGAGTCAGATTACCATTAGAATTATTTCTCCAAGTAATTATTTTCTTGTAAAATTTTTTTCAAAGAAATAGTAAGGAACATTTCAGTCTTACAGGTTAATTGTAAGCAGTTGAGCCATTATTTAAATTTAGCATTAATTAATTGAGCCATTATTTAAATTTAGCATTTAAATTTTAATTCCACGCTGAACAGCTTCTCTCTTTTCTTTTTGTCTGTAAGTTGACTGTGTCCCACACCACACAAGTTTTGTCAGCTAAACCTAAAATTTGTGCTAAATCTGTGGAAACTTTTAATTGAGCAGCTTATGTAGTTACAATGGTCTTTGCTTATTAACATCCTTAATGTGTCCTATAGAGAAAGAGCTTGTACCCTCTGGACGTGCATCCTTACACATTTGATGCTTCTAAATGTAAATACAACTTTTTAGTTTTACTTTTCACTCAACATCATGGAGGCTTATCCTCTACCAGTATTTTCTAAATACTAAAGGATATGGTAGCAAGCCATATCCTGAAGATCACATGGACTCCTATGGCCCAGCAGCTTCAAACAAATCCCACCTTGAGAAATGTTTCTAACAGCAACACAAAGTCAGGAAAGTTACCTAGTGAGCTAATAATGGAATACTTCAAGTACTACTTACATGCAGGCATTGATGAAACCTCAGCTGTTACAATGCTCTTTATCCCCAGATTGGATAGGCCTCCTCTGATCAGTCCACAGGTGAATGCTAAATACTGAATGAAAAGTTGCACTTCAAATGAGTGTCAACAGTGAAGCTTGTTGATAAAGATTGAAAACAAGTACTCAAGAACACAACACTTGGACAACAGAAAACCATGGAGGTTTTGAGAGACTTGGTCAGGTCTCTAATAGATGAAAGCTCCAGTATTTGGTACAGTGGAGCTCACTACACAGATTGTTCTCATTATTTTGTATTTTGAGTCATCTTCTCTTTCCACTCAACCTGTAGGAACCTAATATCCTTAAAACAATTATTGCCAAGACTTGGCTGAAATTAGCAACTGGTATTGAAGTCAACAAAGGACAAACAGTCCAAGACAGCATTCTTGTGCAGGCCATACCTTAGAATACAAACACGTGCAGATATTTAAAATGTGTGTGGCAAAATAGAAGAACATTTCACCAAACACACACAAATAAAAAATCCCAAAGACACAGCCAGTTGGTAGGACTAAGATCAAGAATTAAGAAACCATAAAATAGATCTGAATGCCCCATTTTTTAATCCACCTGAGCCAAAGTGCTCTATGATAGGTTTTGCAGAGGGACTGATTTTACCTGAACTATTACCATAACTCAGCATCTGCACTCAAAACTATTTTTAATTGGTGCAAGATCTTTCTGAACATTCACATCATCTCAGAACCTTGTTTTATGTAACAAATAGCATCTTCCAAATGTGTTTTGGGGATTTTAAAGAAAGTTTCTGAAGACATACTTCCTGAAGAGAAAGAATCTGTGTGACAGTAGCAGGTCCTGGCAGACAAGCACTTGCACCATGAAGTAACTCAAATATAACAGCAGCAAGTTTCACAATAACCAAGAGCATTTTCTGAACTATAAATCAAATGCACTGTTGTAAAACAGGGTGCCTTTCTAAGGAGCACACAGGTTCTGAGGCAGATCTTCAGGTGCCCTTCAGAGAGTTTGTATCTATGTCATTACCAATGTAATGTTATTAACAGATGAAGGGAATGGAAATGAAACCCTCCCCCACATGGAATCAAAGGTACCTTTGGTGCATGCTCTAAATACTGCTTTCCTGCAGACATCTGTGTCAGGAGACGGAATTTGTTGTCTTGAAGGACGTAAATACCCTGTTTGAAAAGAAAAAACTGAGGGGTTTAGTTAAATGTGCAGTGATATAAACCCCACATTTTCTGTGAATAGATTTGATTGGTAGATAAAATATATATGACCTCAGGCTGAAAAATAAAATTGTAGATTAAGGCATAAGTGATTTAAGTTTAGATTGTATTATTTACTTACTTACTTTACTTAAGGAATATCAAAAGAATATTTTGCTAATTGTGAGTATACAAAAAAAACCTCTAGATAATAATATGATCAGTTACCCCTAAAAAATGTTCATGTACATTTCTTCTAGAAAGTCTTTGGTAACATATCAAATGCATACTGATTTTTACATTCAAATATCCATCTTCACTGGGTTTTGCACATGTCTCTTCTTATTCTCAAACTCAGTGGGAATTATTTTCTTAATAGCAGTACAGGCAACTACACCCAGCAGACAATCAAAGTAAAAGTCTGGTGTTTTCTACAATACAATTCAGGGCAACAATATGCATCTTAATAAATGAAGTATAAACACAGTATGGCTTTAGCTACACCTGCCATGTTAATTTCCTTGCTACTGACTGTGCTACTTCAGAATTCCATAAGCCTTGAACGTAAATTAAGGCTGCATATACAATTAAGAGCCTTAAGCTCAATACTGCCGCTTTTTTGAATTTAAACCCCAGATTTCTAAAGTAATAATTATCTCTTATTACTTGATAAGTCACTGAAAATATTTTATTTGGCACAATCCTAGTACAAATTCTCTTCTTCCTAATTTGACACAACAGGGAAATGGCCATAAGGAAACCAAGTGATTTAATTAGGAAAAAGATGGTTTACTCTAGTGAAATGGCTCCTTAAGTTATTTTGATCTGGCTTTAAGAACTGTGGCTGTTGATACAGGAAAGCACATGGATACAGCACAATGTCACCAACGTGCAAATCTGAGAAGTTTCTCCACTGTTTTTATACAAGTATTTTCAATAGATTACAACTGTTTCAACTGCTGAAAACTCTTAACATTCTTCAAACTAAAAAAATCACCTCACTGCAGCTGTTTTATTTAAATAGGTGTTTAGAGAATAACATCACTTTTTCACTATAATCAACTGTAATCATTACTGTCCTTTCTGTCACACTGCAACAGTGCTTATGAAATTCAAAGCATTTGGTCTTTTCAAACAGGGTGGCAATAAAAACATCATAAGCAATTTTTAAATTGTACTCTAAAGCTACATGATAATATGAATATTGAAAAACAAGCTTTTCAAACAAAACAAATATGGAACATTTTGAGTTTCTTATCTGGTGATTAGTTTTAGACCAAGAAAAATAAAAAATGCACTAGCAACTCAAAACTCTCACCACCTTTCTAAGTTAAATCTTAATCTACAGCACTAGTACCTGGTGATTCGTCCTTAGGTTATCTATTTGTTTTTTGAATACCGTTGTCCAAAAGTCTTTGCAAATGAACTTCATAATATCTAATTCATCCTTGAATCTGGCAGTGTCTTTTGTAAACCTAAGAGAAAAGTGAGAAATATATCAATAATGATGGTACACATAACCTGACCAATTAAACATAGAAATGTTTTTTAATGGTACTATACAACATCATTTTTGAGGTTATTATAGAAATTAGTTTTCCAACCATTGTACAGTATCATTGTAGCCTCACTGTCCATTCATCAAGTATTTTAAGAGCAACACAGTGTTATCTTAGTATCTGCAATATGACAGCACAATAAATTGTTTTAATTCCATGATTATCAAACATAGTTGACATACAGAAAGGTGGAAAGTGCTCCATCAGTTTTATCTTCAAAAAAGTAACTAAATAGAAGATAAATAAAATGCTCACACCCATACTGCTTCTTGAACGGTGTCCTTCAATTAGGCAAAAGAGCTCTAACATAGGACCAAGTATATAAAACCTGTTCCCGTTTCTCAGAAGGAACTTCTTTCTCTTGCTCATTTTGGATCCTCACTGCGGGCCTTTATCTGGCACTAAAGGACCGCTTTATTCAACACAGGCATGATTCAGAAAGCCAGGAGTGGCACCGCCGGTCCCCAAAGGGCCCGAGCTGTTCGGCCGTGGAGCCGCAAGGGCTGAGGGAACTTCACCAAAATGAAATACAGTGAGGACCCATCACAAAATTATGCTCCAGAAGTAAATCAGAAAAAGAATGAAGTCACAAAACATACCAGAAGCAGGAAACATGCAAAAGTCTACACAAAGTAGAATTAAAGATAATTTTAAGTATTAAAAGTGACCATGTACCCTGACTCGGTTTTCATGACGGGAAGCACTAGGAAAACACAACACACTCCAGAACTGTCCCGTGATACACAAACACAGGTCCTCACAAGGATGAGATACGAAAAGAGGAGGCGCCAGAACGACTGACGGTAAGAGGAACGCGCTCTCCGTGCAGCCACAGCAGCGCGCCTTGCCCGGGCAGGTGTGCTGTGCCGGCTCGGTGAAAGCCCTGAGGGCGAGCGGGGGCTGCCAGGGCCCGGACTCACCTCTCGATGAGCCCCTGCCCCACGCGGAAGCCCATGCTCTCCAGCTTGGTGGTGCAGCGCCCGTTCTCCTGCAAGACACAAGGGCCCGGCCGCAGCGTCAGCCCTGGCCGCTGCCCGCCGGCCCCCGGGCGGCCCCGGCCCCACTCACCCCTTCGCCCTGCTCGGCGGCGCGGTACAGCCCCGCCACCATCTCGCTGTGCAGCAGCAGGAACAGCGCCTCGTCCGCCATCGCCGGGGACACCGCCCCTTCCGGCGGGCCCGGACACGGCTCTGCGGGTCCCGCCATTGCAGTTCGATACACCGCCCCACAGCGCCGGGTTCCGGCTGTCCCTGCAGCACACTGCGGGTTACAGCGGGCCCCTCG
>JAHXMQ010012340.1:59427344-59439329 GCA_020466415.1 Ammodramus savannarum pratensis
TCCTGTTCCTGCCAAGCTCCTCCATTCACAGAGCACATGGAACAAGGGCTCTGCTGTTGGCCAGCTCACTCAGCCAACACTCAGCATTTCTGCTGAGGTGAGGGGAAATAAAACTGGAGCACAGGCAGCCCCTTTCCTCATTGTCTCGCCATAACCAACTAAGACATTTGAATTCCTTGTTGTTTTTGTTTAGCTACTGTAAAATTCAAAATGCTGGTGACATGAATGCCTAAAAAAGGCTGGGGGGACCTCTATTGAGCACATACCAGTTAGATGATCATAAAAATAACGAAACCAAGTTTGCTGTGCCATTCAAAACAAGTTGCACTCTCCATTTTACACTAGACAAATACCATTCTTGCTCATTCTTCTCCATTTCCCTCTATTTGTACAATTAAATCCCCCAAGACTTCTCATAACAGCCTTATTCAAAGGCATTAATGAATTCCAGGCAGGAAGCTGTTATGGAGTCTTTCATTAGATCTGATACTTCAAGTGGACCATATGTACAGTTAGCAGCTTGTTCTGACACATCTCCCTTGCAGGTTCTATGAAACAGGCACCATGAAAATCAGTGGGCTGAGAACTGCAGTCAGGAAATATTGCCCATTTGTATCACAACCAAATGACAGACACAAACTGCAATTTATGGGGGGGTCCTTTGCTTGCATGGCTGCTTTTCTGGCACACTGCACCCAACAATACATTTATGAGAAATTGTAAATATTTATTTTAAAAGGAAACATGTAGGCACTGCAAGGGCCATGAAATGCTGGACCAGCTCTTCAGCTGGTGTAAATTAACATGGTTCCACCACCTCCAATGCAGCTATGCAGTGTACACTGGGCAAGAAGATGCTTCTCAAGGTCAAATTTCACTCCCAAGCTCAGGATCTTTATCCTCATGAACTGTACTGTTAAGAACACGTCACTGGCTAATATTTTTAGGGTATTTTTTTCCCTGAAACTTGGTTTAAGTACATTTTTGCCTCATTTAATGTATTTCTAAAGCTTATACCAACCATGTTCAAAGTCCTGTGGTCTTGTAAAGCTCCACTTCAGCCATGATTAAGCCTTAAGCCATGCTTTGTCTAGGTAGGACATATTTTTAAATGGCAGATTCAGCCAGCTGAACAGTTGTAAAATTAAGCACAAATATGATTCACTGCAGCCTCACATCTTGCCCTATAAACATGCCATGCTGCTTGCTATTTCCTGACTGTCTTTAAGCTGTTTGATGGGCACACACCCAACATAAATATGTCACTGAGGATTTACTGAGATGAGGCAATCTTTCAAAAGCATCCTTGATTAGAAAAGTGAGAGGGTGCAAACCATACCCCAGGACACAGATAGATCTCAGCTGGCCAAAGATGAGTATTTTGTTTGACACCAATGACTCTTACAAGGGTCACCTTGTGACACAAGGCAGGAGCCTCATGGCAGGGGAATTGCTCAGCATTTACACATTTGGTAAATTGGAGAAATAAACCTGAGCCAGTAAGACTCCATTCACTGAGGCTGAATGAAGAGGTGAGTGCTGAGAAAGAAGAAACTGAATGCCTAAATTTAAAAGGTCAAACAACAACTGTGCAACTCCACTGCAGCAAAAGGAGTCCCAGCAGAATGCAGCTGCACACTCCACAATGTGGCACTAAAGGAACACAAATGTATTCAGAAATGCTTTAGGAGCATCACAGATGGAATCAGAGGTTTGGGGAATCATAGGAGAGAAGACAAAGAACTCAACCACTCCATGCAGTGCAGCAGCAAAATAAGGCATCAGGTGCAGGGCTGTGTCCAGATCCAGCACCCCTCTAGAAGAGACCAACAGACTGGAAAAGGGCCAGCAGAGACCATCCAGACATAAAGAGATTTATCACATTAAAGGGATTTGTCACAAGGAACCTGTAAGAAAAAGGATGGAGTAGTAAAGATTGCTTAGGCCAGAAGATAAAAGGCTGAAGGGAGACATTTTAAGCCTTCAAATACATGAAGACTCTTACAAACATGACAGGGATCAAGGAAGAGCAAAAGCATGCCTTATTGTTAGCCAGACAGAATGGTTTTAGATGCATGTTTTAACAGCTACTTTTGAGACCAAATGGACACTGGAAGGCTGAAGAGATGGTCACACCCTGTCAGGAGACATTTCAGAACAGACTTGTGAACACCTGTCAGCTGGCTGAGTCTGGCATTTTCAACATGGCATCTTCTACCTAAATAGAGCCTGGCTGGAGGCTTCATCATGGCTGAAATGGAGCTTTGCAAGACCACAGGACTTTGAACATGGTTGGATAAGCTTTAGAAATTCATAAAACAATGAAGAATTTTTTTCTGCATGGATATAGCTGATTTTCCTTCAGAGCTGGAGCACAGACTCCCCCGTTCTTTACAGATGCAATTCTACAAATATTTAGTGTAAGCTGCAAACTTGTGAAAATTTTAAGCAGAGCTCTTTAAACAGAGTGTAAGCCAGGAGCCACATCTGTACTTCCAAGTCATGACTCAACAAAAGCACCAGGTTCCTCAGCACACTGCTCAGATTTTTCTTTCAGGTAAAATTTCCAGATCATTTATGTTGATCTTAAAGACAAAAGGGCTCAGTAATTTCTGAGCCAAAACTGGAACCTCTGTCTGAACACCAGCTCTGGGCAAATATTAAATTTTTACTCATTATGTCTGATTTAATCTCTTTCAATGGCTAAACACCCTCATTCCTAAAGTTTCTATCCAATTTGTGGTCTTAATTGGGCTAATATCAAATTCCTGAGAAATGGATACCCCACACTATCCGTGGAGATAAGGAAGAATTGTTACTGGTATAAATGTCACTGCAGGTATCATGTAGGTAAAAAGGGAACCTTGTAGCCTTTCTTTTAGACAAAAAACATAAATTAACCCTCCAAGTACCAAACAGCAAGAGATTTTCCAAAGCTCTATTTATGCAGAGCTCTGTGTTTTATCAGCATTCCTCTGTTCCAAAGCCCATTGAACACTACTGAAGATCTCAGCCTTCAAGCCATTACCCACAAGAACTCTGAATTTCCATCTCCTTACACACATTTCTCGCCTTGCTTTACATGAAGATGAGTTTTTCCTCTCAGTTGCTAAAGCAGCCTTTTTCAATTGAATCTGAGGGTTTGACATCATCCAAATCTGCCATTTCAAATGACCTTGAGCAATGCTGAGTTCAAGACAAGCTCAGCATCACACAGAACCAAGTCATGGGAGTGTATTGTCATGCATTTTTACATCAGTACAGGACTGAATATGAACATTTTTATCATCAGGAGTGGCTCATTTCCAGCTTTAGGATTTTCTACTCTTTCACAAGAGAGCATTTAGAAAAATGAACATGGATTTCCTGGTGCAGCTGCCATGGAGACACTGATTTAACTCTGAGGAGCCTTTCCTGCTGAAGCCCTGAGCACATTGCCATGGCCTCCTGAACTGTGCCTTGAACCTGGTAAATAGAACTGCCCACACACACTGAGCACACGTGTGCATGTGTAACCACACACCCCTCTGCTCACTGCAAGGGGCTGGCATGCCTTGATAACATTTCACTGGTGCCAGTCAGTCCTATCTTCATAACATGAGGAAACAAACTCCTTAACTGTCCTGAATGCTTCCAAACAAGTGAAATCCAACCCTTCCTCTGGACAAACTTCCCAATGGTTTATTCTTCTCATGTTCTTCTTCATTCCTGTTTCCAGACTTCTGATTTCCCCTAAAGGAATGTGTGCCCCTTGAACTGCCATCACACATCCTTGTGAACACAGTGACTACCCCTCACATATTAAAAGGCAGTTGTTAAATACACAGTGTTCCAAGTTGAAAAGGTTTACCCAAAATCAGAAAGAAAAAAGGAAAAGGAAAAGAGGAACACACACTTTTCTTTTCTCCTACCCATATGGACACTGCTATGAAAACAGTTATTTATTTCTCCTCACTGTATGAATCTGCAGGCATGTATTCCTGGGTTTTTTCCTTTTTCTGATACTAAGAGAAACCTGACATCAACCTGTCTTCTATATAAACCTGAGTAATAACCATCCTTTGATCTCAAGCAGAAATGGGCAAAGTCTGGTAATCCATTTTTTTTCCTACTGATACTTTTATTTAACACTCAATCCACAGGAATATTGTCATTTTTCCCACAGATGTCTACTGCCCTCTGTAGGATTATTTTAAATAAAATATTAGGAACAAAGTAGAAGAAATAAATAAAAAGAAAGCATGTAAGCCTGTCACAGTACTGTATCACATCATCAACATGGTGGAGGTGGCTTATTAAGTTGATATCTCTTACAGCTTCATAATTTCACTGATTTTACAGATTTGACACAAGTAATAAGCAGAATATTCCCAGCCAACACCATCAGACTTGTGAGACTGCGAAATGCAAGCTGAGTGCCTGTATTTTGTATTTTGGCTGTATTTTATCTGGTCAGACAATTAGAAAGACGTGGTAATGAGGAGCCTCAAAGCAACTGCTAACTGCACACAGGCATAGAAATGCAATGTTCATTTGCCTCTACATTCATTAGCAAAGTTCTGGATCACTCAGATGAGTTCAGCAGTGACATGGGGAGAGTCTGATGCCTTCCATGCCACAGGAGACCTGTGGTGCTCAAGGACATTAAAGGACAAGGAAGTAAAAGTAAAGTAAACCAAAGCTATTCCTACGTAAGCATGGGCTCAGTAATTCTGACCATTCAGAAGAGAATTGGCTCCTGTTGTATGAAGGGATTAGGATGACATAAAAAACCCCAAAACCCACAAGCTTAAGAGCTCAATTCCCCACAAGACAAAAATGCAATTAAAACTTTAATGGCATTTTTCTTTTTAAAAAACCACCAATTACACATATAAAAATATCCTCTCTGGAATGTAACTGCATTTATAAAGGGCTAATCACTATGACAATAAATAAAAAACCATACTACAGCATGTTATCATTTTATGATGTGAGGAATGAGGGTCCTGAAATTCCTGTGAGTTCAGGTAAATTCCCTATAAAAGAGGAATTTTGCATATAAACTGAGGCTCTAACTCCAAAAAGCAAGTTAAAGCTATCAGGCCTAACCTCAGAGAAGGACTGAACCAGGGGTCTGAGTGATCCTTACCAGAGAACACTTATCTCTTCTCTATATATTGTGCACCTCACATCAAACACCTGCATCCATCCCAGAACCTCATCTGTTTCTGCAATGGTGCAATGATTTTTGATATTACACAAATCCCTTCCCCAAGTTTTCTAGGACATCGGTGGTCTCATCAGTAACTGATTCACAGAACCTTGTGAATAATCTGGGTTATTTATTTCCCAGTAGTTGCCTGTTCTCCCATGCTCCATTTGCTGTCCTTTTCCTTTCTGATGCATTCTGTTGCAATTAATGCACTTTCATTGCCACAAGCCACAGACCAATGACTAACAAGACAATCTGCACTCAGACGGAAAGGCCACAGATTAATAAAAGCTAAAAATTACAGCCTACTTCTTGTAAGAAATGATTCAAACATCCAAACACTACATCACAAAGTGACCAACCATGCCAAAAGAGGCTGAGTCTTATTTCTGCCATTTCCTTCCTCAAAAACACAACGGAGCAGGCACTGGGCAAAGAGATGAAAACTTAATGAAAACTTACCAAGCCTGGCACACAGCACAGCCATGTAAGTCTCATTTTCTGAGGCAAAACACAGGATATGGGTCAGAGAACCTGAATTGTCCTAGTACTTTGACAATAAACTTTGCCTGGCAATGTTACAATTAACTTCAAAATAAGCCAAAATTTCTCAAACCAATTGCTTTTGTTTCTCATGGATGCAGGCCAACTTTGTGTCATGATTATACTTTTAAGAAAAGTTCAAGTTCAACTTTACATGAGCCTTTTTTTTTTTTTTTAAGACCATAATTTATGACTGGAAATTTTGACCAGAGCAAAATTCTGAGTAGTTAATGCAACTTATGTAGATTGTCAGCCTAAGAGCCAGCCTTGTTTCCTTCAGTCATTTGTAATATTTGTAGGAAGCAGCTCATCTCATGTGCTTCTTCAGCAACCACTTTATCTTCCTCAGGAGATGAATTATAGTGAGGAATGAGGGTTCCCAGAACTGACTGTGTAAAAGCAGTTGATATTTAAGTTAGTTGACAAATTATTGTTATTTCTCTGTATTCATAAGGATTTCTTTCTTTCTTTTTCTTTTCTGAAGACTAAAACCAGTACTTTACCTTCCTTATTTAGTAATCTTGGTTAGCTGAGAAAACAGCTAAAATAGATGGAAGTCCTCTCCTGCCTGCATCCCACCTGGAGCAGGGATCATCTGCCCACCCAGCCCATGTGCAGGACAGAACAATTCCCACTCACCTGTCCCCCATGCAGTGCTTGGGGACATGAACACAAGAATATTCACAGGAAGGACAAAGAAAGAGGCTGGGAAGGTATTACACAGGAAAACAAGGTTTCTACTGCTCACACTAAAAGCTGTTGGCTTGTTCTTTGAACTGAAAGCCAGACCTAATTCAGATTTAGAGACAACTATTACATGCTGCTGTTACAGTTAAATCACTACTGTTTACACAGTGTACCATTCTAAAAGAATACACATTGATTTATCAATGTGCATTGCTGAATTATTAGCTTATTATGCTAATACATTAATCTGCAATATAATTATATTAGGCAGAGGTGGATTTTATTTTTCTGTTATACAAAACACGAGCAGGGTGTTTCAGAATGCCCTTGCAGAATGCTGAGGGCTCTCCACTGCCACCACAACATTTTTGGGGTAACATTCCCAAACCCCCCCTTGGATAACACTTTCCAGAGAAGGGAGAGCAGAGTTTCCTGGAAAGAGCCCAGCATGGGAAGCACAGAGCAGCCGACCCAGAGCAGAGCTGCTCCCTGGAGCACAGTGCTCATTGCAGTTATCAGAACTCTGCACAGCCAGACCTGAGCCTGAAGGCTGCTGCTGCCCAGTGAGTGCAGGGAGCTGTGCTGAGGCCCAGAGCTGGCTCCTCGGGCAGCACAATGGCTTTGGGAACGAGGATTTGCTGCCAGCCACGCTGACAGTCCGGCTGTGCCAGGCTGGAGATGTGCTGGGCTCTCACCAGCCACGGCCCCCAGCCCTACCCTGAGCTGCACACTGAGGCTGATGAGAGCTGGCAGCTCACTGAATCACTGAATGGACACAGAGTCAGTGAATGCCATTCACAAAAGCTCTGCCTCACACACAGCATGGCTCTGAGTGCAACTGATGGGCTGCCACAGACACCACTGCACTGCAACCTTTATAAAACGTGCTCCTGCCTTCACATACAACACTGGATGATTCCTGAAATCAGACTGGAATTGTGTAATTTTGTCTCTTACAGGATAGTCCACAATAGCAATGGGAATGAAAGCAAATTGTGCTACTTATCATATAAAAACTTTGCAGAAATCTTTAGCGGTCATTTTTCATTCTTGTCAAACTAATCATCAAAATGCCTTGTTTTATGATTAATTCCTTCCCCCTTATCTGTGCTTGAAGCAAAATGAAAAAACATGGTTCACCAGTGCCAGTACATTTCAAAGTTATGTTTTTGGATGCACCTTCAGGCCAGCAAGTCACCACTTCAGATATATTAAAGGAGGACTATACTTTTATCAAGAAGAGACAGCTTTTGGATTACAGATGTCATATTTACAACACACAACTTCAAGACAGTCTTAATTCCAATCTCCTCCGAACTGAAGCCATCATTAAGAGAAACCCACGTTGTTAATGGCTTACCTTTGTCACTGCTGCTGGCTGGGGCTGGGGGGAGAAGGGCAGGCTTGGATTTGTCGTGGTTGTTGAAGCTCTGGCTGCGGCGGTTGTTGGCACTGGTGGCACCACGAGCTTTGGCCTCGCTGCCCGCAGCGGACACCCTCATGGTGGGGCCTGGGAGTCTGCTGGGAGAATTTACAGCAGCTTTGAGCACAGCTAAAAAGCATTCTGGGCTTTTTAGAAACCACGGGGCACCATGCACAGGCTGAAAATGGAAGCATCAACAGCACAAGTGTAGGCTCATAGGGGTGTTGCTACTCCCTTATGAACAAATCAAAGGATCCTCTTGGGTGAACATTGTATGGCCAACAAGCTGCAGTCTTGGAAAAAAGCCCTGATTAAAATGAACAGTCAGCTGCCATAAGTCTGGTGAATCAGAAATAGCTGCAGGTAAATGCAGGGCAGCCATACCTCTGGCAAAAGGTTAACACCAAGTGAGACAGCGCTGCTGTTAAACTGCACTGCCGGACACTTCAGCACGTGCTGGCCGTATTCCAGAAATACCAATCAGATGGAACTTGGCAGCCTTTGTCCTTCTAGAGAATCACATCACATCTCTGCCCTGACAGAGCTGCAAAGCTCAGCAGCCAAGCCCAGCAAGACTTGAACCTGATTTAATTATTTGAGCCTATATAAATCACACAAAGCTTCAGCAGCCTCTCCTAGAGTGACCACATCACCAGTGAGCTGGTATCAGCCTCTGGTTTAAACTGGGCATCTGCCCCTTCCAGCATTCTCTTATCATAGCCTGTACTTACCAGATAAGGCTGATCAACTAGGAAAAAAAAGGTAGTTATTCTGGAGTAAGTCAACAAACTTTTATGCTTTTCAGGCAAAACAGAAGGTGGAAGACTTCCCTAAAAAGCCCAATAGAATCAGGAAAGCCACTGGCATCACATCTCAGAACACTTCAAAGCCAACATTCACACACAGAATCTTTTTAAAGCTTCTTCATGTAAAACACAAAAATCTATTCAAATAACTTGTGTCATTAATAAAGTACAAGGAAGAACTCCCAGTTGTCAGAGAAAGTGGGGATGCAACTGGCCAAATCACCATTGTGCCTCTAAAAGAAGGAAGAGAAGCCAGGAGGGAACTTGGCAGGGCTTCCTAAATAAACTGATTTATCCAGGACCAGTGAAGAAATAGAAAATATGAAAAGAAACATGGAGAAAAAGCCAAAATGTCAGCAGCTGCATGCACATGCTTTCAAAGCTCAAAAGAGTCCAAGACATGAGGGCATCATTCAAATACAAACCCAGAAATTAATTTACAAGCTCAAACCACCACAGATTCAGCACAGCACATCATGGTTCTGAGGTTGACTTTTAGAACAGTCTCTCAAATTATCCAGCACTGGGGGGTGCCAAAAACTTGTCCATACTCATCACTGCAGGAAAGGGTCCCTGAGAAATCCCCAGAGGGGCTCCATCCACTGCAGAGGGGAGTGCAGGGGAAGGAGCTGAGGGCAACCAGTGACAAATAAAACTTTTTGAGACAGCCACCAAGGCAAGGAAGCCCATGAAAAGCTCATTTGTCTGACAGGGAACCAGCCAGGTTTTCTACAAGGCACCTCAGCCCAAAGCTGCCCCCAGTTTGGAAACCCTGAGTGTGGGGCACCCACCCAGGATGGGAAGGGACAATCTGCCCCTGGTGATGGATGAGAAAGGCTCCCCACACACATCACACAGGTTTGGCAAAAGCTGTCACATTTCAAAGCAAACAAAGCTCCTCAAACCGTGTGACCCCTTAACAAGTGACAGGTTTTCCATCTGAGTCAGCATTGTCACTGCCAATAAAAACACACCAAGAAGTGCCAAAAGCACTCCTGAAGATATCCTTTCTCTTAGACTTTATTTTCCCTCCCACTGTAGTTTAACTAACTGCTTTTAAGCCCCTGCTTCTGGTATTAGGTCAAGATACTCCACAAGACACTTTGCACATGTCTGTGAAATCTAAGGAAAAAATCAAGTTCAGGGAGACACTTGTGAGAGGAGGTACTGAGCTTGGAGAACGCTCTTTTACTACTCTTCAGCACCTCTGTTAAGCAAATATGAGCTGTCAAGCCATAATTAAGATCAAGTGAAAAGGAAATGCAGAACTTTTTAACAGGGATTATTTTGCAGAGATTCACTGTTAGCATAGAAGAAATAAGACGTGGGAAATAAATCTAAATTATACAGCAGAAAAAACAATCTGTACAAACTGAATAAAGATCATAAGCTATAGCTCACAAGCTTAGCAAAAATGGTATGGTATAATTTACCAACTTTATATTCTAGTCAAACATTTACATATAATAATAAAATAACAAGATTATCACCCAGATTAATAAGCACAGCACCCTTGGGACCACTGGGATGGGATGGGAGATGAGCTGGCATGCAAACTATGCTGGGATCAGGGACAAAGGGGCTGGAGGGCCCTGGTCCCCTGCAGGGCTGGGTGTGACAGCACTGGGGACAGCAGCACCACGCCTGCTCTGGGGCTCACAGCATGCAGGGGACACTCTCCCCACCACGAGGAGATCCTTGGGGTCACTCCCAACCCAAAACATTCTGTGATTCTGTGGTTTCGATAATGCAGGTCAAAATATAATTCATACAGTGGGGCGAGAACTCCCAGAACCATGCTTTGTTCTCAAAAGCAAAAGCTCCTAAGAACAAAAAAAAAATCAAATTATTTCCTTCAGGGCCAAAATGCATTCCACACCTCAAAAAAAAAAAAAAAAAATCCATCTAAAACTTTCCCATTTCAGCCGTTTGTAAAGGCCTAGTTACAAACTGCTTTTGACAGGAACCCTAAACATGCACCCAGAAATATTGCAAAAGGTAATAATTCATGCTTTGCAGAAGATGAAGAAATGCTAACCTAGAAGACCTTTTCTGACCAAGAGTGAATCGGATGATTTTGCTTTGAGATGAGTCCCTGGGAGATGCACTGTGACAGGAAAGAAAAAGCGGAAGAGAACATTGAACAAAGAAACTTTTTGGTGTTTTTCTTTAAAGCCACTGAACTTTGTAACTGGTTTTAGGGAAAATATGGGTTTTTTATGAATTTCACAAGAATATAAAGCTTCTTGCCCAAGTATGACTTCAGGTCAAAACCACTACAGTCTGAAATTAATTTTTACAGAGTAATGAACATGCAAATCTGCATGCAACCCCCAACTCTATTCCTCTTTTCCTTCTCACTCCTTTATTATATATATTTTC
Organism: Ammodramus savannarum pratensis; assembly: GCA_020466415.1. Lineage (NCBI taxonomy): Eukaryota > Metazoa > Chordata > Aves > Passeriformes > Passerellidae > Ammodramus > Ammodramus savannarum. The sequence continues at coordinate 59,438,380 of JAHXMQ010012340.1, forward strand.
TGTAGAATCTGAGCAATTTGACTTTAGTACATATTAAGAAAACATTCCATTGAAGATCTTCAGGATATACATATTTGTCAAGTATTTGAAACCCAGCCCAATCTACAGCAAAACAGTGTTGAGCATCTCTGCATGCTTGACAGAAAACCTGCAGAAATCTCTTCAAACACATCTTTATTTTACAGTAATTATTTCCTTTTTATACATGCTGTAGGAACACTATACAAAAATATTGTTTACACCCAAATGAGCATAATTTGTGATGGGAGACATAAAAGCCAAACCCAAATAACCTCTGAGTTGGAAGGCTCCAGTAAAACTGTTTCTATCCCTAGCCAGCCTTCACCTCAAGGTGTGTTAACACAAGCAGGCCTCACAGTGAGATTTGTAAGAACAAGAACCCTTCATGTTACTTCAGTAATTGTGCAAATATGATTTCTGCTTTTAATTCTCCTTCCTATCCCCTCCCTGTTTCAGCAGTGCAGGGGTCAGAGCAGCAGAAGGCTGCACATGCATTTACTGTGGCACTGCCTCAGAAAACTGCTTTTATTCCAACATGGCCAGAGCTCTCCTAGCATTAAAGACATTCAAGGAACAAAACCCCTTTCTATTCATCTGCACTCTGATCCAGGAGTGCCAACAAACACCAGTGATGGAAGTTATTTTTCATGTAAAGCCAGCAGCACATCATTTTTGACCAGAAAGTCCAGATTTGATTTTGATTGCCACCAGGTGTTATGAGCTCTATTTCTTGTAGCACTGTCAGAGTAACCCTTCCCCACAGTGGAAGGTAACCCTTGGATTTCTTAGTGAGGACTGAAACTCGTTTGAGAACTGAGGTTGGTTTTCATATGCCTAAAATGTATGTTTTCTAAGGGAAACAATGAGCATGCTTTGTGAGTAGAAAGAAGCAAAAGGAAGAGTGAGAAAAACATCCTTTTACAATCCTG
>JAHXMQ010012340.1:59448809-59461434 GCA_020466415.1 Ammodramus savannarum pratensis
AAATAAAAATAAAATAAAAATAAAATAAAAATAAAAATAAAGTAAAGTAAAATAAAAATAAATAAAATAAAATAAAATAAATAAAATAAAATAATATAAAATAATATAAAATAAAATAAAATAAAATACATAATGGAAAGGTAAATGAAGCTAATCTGTATTCTGAAGCCAGGTTGTGGCAGATATACCCACAGGAACCAAAATCTGCTCAAATATACATGAAGAGTTGAGTCTTCTCTTAAAACTGCCATTTTAAAGATGAGGAGAGTCTGGGCATTAATCTAAGGCTGGAGAACCAGCTTAACCCTCATCCCATGCATCCTCTCTGTTTGACCCTGGCAAAACCTTTGCTACCCTGTGTTTGCAGCTCTTCCTGCAGAAATAATGGGACAAATATTCACCATTCCCTCCCAACATGGGCAGTGTGAACAGAAATGAGGGCAGCAAACCCCACAGAGCTCCACACTGGCCAAATTCCTGGTGACAACAGAGCAGCCAAGGGGCACGGGGTGCTGGGCATGGGTTCAGGCCATCCCTGGTGTGCCAGAGCTGATCTGCTCAGGGACAGACACAGCGAGGGTGCTGGAAATGCTCCTGCTCCACTCAGCTTCCTTTCAGGTTTATTTATTTATTTAAAACTGACATTTTCCCATGGGGAAAAACAAAAGTAAAGAGCATTTTCTTTGAAAAATATCCCTAGAAAGGAATGCAGGATTGAATGAAGTGTTTCAGAAAGCCCCTCCTGCAATGACAGCTGCTCATTCCTGCAGGTCCCTGGGCAGGGGGCTGTGCCCAGAGCCCCTTCCCAGCTACTGAAATTCCCCTGCATAACTGCCCACAACAAGTGCATAATACCACTTGTGTGTGCAAAAATAGCTCTGCACAAAAACCAGAGGAACAAAATGCTCTATACATGCACTACCATCAAGGAATAGCTAATTAAAATAACCATTACACTGTACAAGCAATGGCTGCAAATGAAAGATCTGTGACAGGACACAGACACAAATTTATTTCTCTGGACTGGTTAATTCTTCTATTCCACAGTGAAGAGCTTATCACTGCATCTCCCATAAGAGAAACACCCAGGCAGGAGAAGCTATTCCCATACAAACAATCTCAATCCTTCAGCACCAAGCTAAAGGAGAATAATAAATTAATTTTTACTTCTACCTGTCCTCAAATCAACCAAACTTTTTCTTGTTAGTTAGAAAAGGTTCTCGACCATGATTTCACAGTTTCTCCTCTGCAGTAGATCATTCTTGTACACATCACAACGTGGGTTCATACATGGCCAACAGAAACCCTGAGAGCTCAAAGAAAACTGTTTTAACACTCTGGAACTTGCTGTTTGCCATGTCCCTGGGCAGGCTGGCACAGCACTGGGGGCTCTTCCCCCTCAGATGAACAAACTGCACCACAGGTTAGGGCCAGGGGACACCCATGAGTTACCATTGGGCATCAAACCCCATTAAATTCCCAAACATGTGCTCCTGCTGAGCTACCAGCTCCCCAGGCAAAGCGGGGGAAGGCTCAGAGGATGGCAAAGCTCCCTGTGACTGCATTTGCTCAGCCTTGGGTTGGATTACTTGAAAATACTCGGCTATATTTAACCCTGGGATCCATTTCCAAAAATCCTGCTAGGAATTCACAGAGCAGAACCATGCTTGTGATGCCTTTGATCCTGCAGCAGGGCTGAATTGGCAGCAGAGCCCTCCTTGGCTGTGGCACTCAGGGGCTGCAGGAACAGATTTACTGGCAGGTTCCCTGCACTTTCCCATGGCAATGCTGGGGCAGCACTGGCTGTGTGAAACTGCCCCAAACTTCCAGAGCAGCAGGCTACAGTGGGGGCTGCTCTCAAAGAGCAGACACTGAATTGTTTTCCAAGAGAAAACACACAACAATTATTTTTTTTTAAATACAGCAGCTACTTTTAGTTATTTGTACATAACACAGCAGCTCCCTCCCTCAGTGGATATTACACACACACATGCTCAGGTCATGCAGATGGTTTCAGCTCACATTATTCCTCCCAACCATCAATGTGTGAGCCCAGCTATCTCCTGTAAGCATGAGCACTCACACCCATGACATCAATTCATTAAAGTGAGAAAAAGAACACAGAAATACAGATGACACGTGCCACACAAACTAATTACTAATGGAGACCTCGACATCTATGCTCTTTGGACAATAAAATAAAAATAATCTGTAATACCTAGGAGGGCAGGCACTAACCTCCCATAATTTGCAAGATGCTGCATGTTTAACTCTAAAATCATGCCCTAAACAAGAAGCAAATAAGAAAAAAAAGGAAAAATATCTGTTTTTCTATAAACAAACCATATTAGCAGAGATAGCCCTACTCAGGTTTATTCACCTAAGTCTTTTCAGAAGTGTGCAGAAGAGAAAACTGGCCCTGATTTATTGACCTTCACCAGTTATCAAGGACTATGCCAACACTTTCTGGGTTGTTTTCAAAAAAACCAAATGCTGCAATGCTCTCCAAATGTTCTTGGTCCCAGGGCCTGTGCTCCATACAAGCACATCCTCTCTTACCCACAGTATTTTCTGCATGCAGCTGAAACTAATCACCAGAATTGCAGGCTTTTGTTTAGACAAATATCCACAGTATGAAGATACAGAGGTTTGGGGTGAGAAAAAAGCCCTGAAACAGATTTTATGCAGAGGAAGAGCTGTAGAATAGTGTATAACAGATTACAGAAAAGGCAGCCAACTCTTATCTGGAGCAAAGGAAGACAGGGCTACTCCCCTCAGCACAACAACCCAGCCAGGATGAGGATGGGAGGACAGGTTCTCACCTCAGTGATTTTTCATGGAGCCAGTGGGGTCCCTGTCATGTCACTTCTGTCACCAGGCCAAGGCTGATAAGCACAAGGCTGATAAGCACTGATGGTCCCACAGGGCTCTGCAGTGCTGAGCTTCACCTTCCAAGGCTCATTAGCACTGGCTTGGAGCCTGACAGACCCAAGCTGTCTCCAAGGCTCACTTTGGGCCAATTTGCCTGATGCTGTCCAGCCCAGGAACGAGGCACAGGGGCCAGGCTGGCTCTGCACAGAGCTCCCTGAGGCTTGGCACCACCAGCCTGGCACTGTGCCCATGCCAGTGAGCACACTGCTTCCCCCAGTCCCTTTGATGGATGGGGAAGGCACAGGGCTGGCCCAGCTCTCAGCTGATACAGGGAGTGAGCTGATTGTTCACAGCCCAGCTCAGTGTGTCACTCTGAAAGGGAAAAGGGGATGGTAGAGGGCTTCCTTCCCTCTGACATCTGCTGGGTTCCTACACAATGAGCAAAGTTAAATCTCCACTCATTGGTGCTATTGTTTTTACATCCCCCCAAATCTCCTCATCTGTGCTGCTCACCTTTGAAGCACTCTAATATGGATTTTTATGGACATTTGGAATTGAAAGATGCATTTGAACAAAGAGTGGATGTTACCCAAGGCTCTGGATGGCCTTGCCTCTGCCCCCTCTCTGAGCCAGACACAAACAGCAGCTTCCTTCCACATGCTGCAGGGCCTGTAGGCTGTATTCATAGAGAGCACTGAAATGCCAAGGATGAAGAGTGCTGTACCTAAAACAAGCTGTGCAACGTGTCTGTCCTGTGTCCCCAAACACTGCAGGTAACACTGCACCAACACCACCCCCATGAGCATTCCTGTGCTCTGCCTTGGAAGAACCCTGGAATGGTTTGGGTTGGAAGCATCCCCAAAGATCTCCTGGTTACATCTTCCACTACCCCACGTTTGTCCAAGCAGGCCTTGGACACTTGCAGGGATGGAGCAGCCTCAGCTCCTCTGGGAAACAACACTCTTTTACAGTCAGACCTCAAAGAGCTCTGTGACCATGAGCACCTGACTGATAAAAGCAATAATTCTCATTTTTCTCACAGGGCTGATGAGTGGGGGTCAGTCAGCAAGTGGAGCAGCACCCGGGGAGGCAGCACAGACCAAATGTGTCCTTCCAGCATTCCTGACCAGCACATGGCCCTGCATGCCTCTGGCTACAGCTTGAGCAGCTCTCATAACCAACATGTATCCCTCTATCCAACAGGGCAGCACTTTCTCCTCATTCACAACAATGACTCAAAGTGACTTTTTTAGCTGCAACATCCTGGAGCTGGTTACAGACTCTGGTCCTGAATGAAATTCAGGTCTTGAGACACACTTGTGGAACGTTAAATTACAGTGATTGTCAAAATTTCCTCATTATTTATACTCCAGACAGCTGCTGTGGCTACAGTGAGAATAGCAACCACCCTGCTCAAAGCAGCAGAAGGAGCAATGATAAATCTTCTGATGGTTTGCTCTCTGCAGAGTGCTTGCTCCATGCTTTAAACAAGATTGAGAACTTCCAAAATACAGCAAACAGCCAAGAGAGAAGAGCAGAACAGAGTTTTGACTCAGGATGTCAAGCTCTCCCTAAATCTTGATTTCATTTTACTGCATGAGTGGCCGTGCTCATGCTGAAGTGATGAAGGAACGCTCATAAAAATAAAAAAACATTAAAAAGCTTCCCACAGAGAACAGATATCCAAGTGTCCCAAAGCAAGCATTTGCAATGCCAAAGGAAGACAACAGAATTTATGTTGCAAAATGACTTTTTCTCAAGATACTTCAAACAAGGTTACTTCCTTCTGTATCATAAATTTTTAAAACTCTTCATTTAAATGCAATTAAAAAAACAAGTTTTTTATCATTTGTGTTCTTCATAAAATTCTGCTATACCTTTAGCTTCAGCAATACTCACAGCAAATACACTCCTGAGGTATCATTATACTTTTAATTTTCATTTCTTGGTTCTCTAGGTTTGAATATTAAATACAAGCAAGATACAAACCAACTTCTTACCTGTCAACAAACTGCACCTTGAATGTTATGAAATTTTTTCATTTCACCCATACTGCTCATTTACTTAGTTTCATTTCAAAAGGTATAGAAACTCTTAACCATACTTTCAAATACCTAACTCTTTATTTCTATATATTTCTGTTTAATTATGTGATATTTCAGAAATATAAAGTAGCAATGTAAGACTAATCTCAATTGTAAATACGTGATATATTATACAAATATGTGATATATAACTCCAACTGCTGTGGAGTACAACAGGGCAAGAGCTGTAATATTTATGTTCTGAAGATTATACTTTTAGTCCACTACTGTGAAAAATTAAATAATTAAAAATTGTTACTAAAAGTCTCAGACATTGAAGTCAGACTGTCACTCAGCCACTCGCACACAAACCACTTCACTACTCACCATTTGAGACCTATTTTTTGGGCAGCCATTGATGTCTTCAATCTTTTCATTTGCTGAAAGGCAAAAAAAAAATAGAGGCAATAAAGCAAAAAAACTAAACCAAGGGCATTTATTCCAATGACTTTTGAGCACCTGCTGCCAGCTCAGCGGAGGGGTTTGGAGGCCAAGGGAACGTGTGAAACACTGAGAGCCACAAAGGGAAAAAGGCAGCTGGAATTCTCTATGGGCTGTGCCTGCAGAGACAGCTGGGGCAGGAACCAACTGCTCTGACACAGCCTGTGTACAGTGACAGGGACTCTGACAGCCCCAGCACAGTGACAGGGAACTCCTTAAATTGCAGCAAAGGCATCAGTGAGCTCTGCTTGTGAAACCAACTGCTGGCTGCAAAAGTGAGCATTGCACATACAGAGATGCTAGCATGGCTTGCTTGCACAGTGAACACAACACAGGTTTTAAACCCAAATCACAAATTTATGATCAATACTAATGTTTTTTTTCATTCTTTTTTAAAGCACAAGTCATGGAACAACTTTTCAAGATTCTTGACCATGGCTCACATGCTACCCCAACCTGCCAAGGAGCAGAAGAGCAGAGTTTGCCTCTTTAGGAGAGCACAGTTTCCATCTCTAAGGTCAGAGGTAAAACAATGAAATCCCTGAGGTGGATAATGTTCACCTTATGCTCTGTTTCACCTTTCAGCCCTGGATGCTGAAATGACTTTTGTGTTTGAGTCTGAAGAAGCAGTCAGAACCAAAGTGCAGTTTCCCACAGCTTTATCACTGCAATAAAGGCAGGCACTGCCATCCCACTTGACTCTTGCATTAAAAGCTGTATTTTGTTCATGTATTCTCAGGACACCAGGCAGAACCCCATCCACCCCATGGATCCCCTCTGTCAGGAGGATCACATTTGGCACAATATTCCAGTGGCAGTCACAGCCATGGGAAACAAAGCAGTAACACAGCTTCACTCTTGCCTGATATCTCCCATTTTACACCCCCATGGCACAGCACACAATGCAGTGAGAAATTGGTGCTGATCTGAGAGAGGCTGAATCCACAGTGTGCTCTCCATCAGCCTCCACAAGGAAAGCACACGCTGCTTCCAGGAATGCCATCTCAGATTTGGCCACACAGAAACAAAGATTAATTCACTAAATCCCATTTTCCAAGTCCTGTGCACCCATCTCGTAATATTAAGTTTCTAACACATTTAAAAATCGATGGCTGCACTGCTATAAACTGGCACCACTCACAGCTACTTGAAAGCAGACCAAGGAACTTGTGAAGGAGCTGTCCCTTGTTTGGGACAATGTACAGAGACCCCTCCAGAGCCCAGGTCACACCCAGAGTGTCTCCCCCCATGGATTCAAACACAGCTGCTATGTTTGTATGGCATTATTAAGGCATGTAGGACTTACATTTTCTTTTACAGGCTCATACATTGTGAACTGAAATGAACCAGCATGATGTGAATGCATTTTAATTGACTTGCAAATAGCTGCTTCTGCACATAGCACACCATAACATCAAAACCTGCACTGCATATCAAAGCTTTCTTACTGTGCAGTTAGGAAAAAAGCTTGGATTTTGCAGGCTACAGAGAAAGCTGCTCCTACACGAGAAAGCCCTCCTCATCTTGTGACAATGAGATGCAGCTGCCTAAAGGCCATACACAGCAGAAACAAATTACTTTTCTGCACTATTAATTTGCTGGATTAAACTCAGAATGTTTAAATATGACCTTTCTTCCACATGAAAAAGGTTCTTCATAAAGAACTCCTTCCCCTCATACTTCAACTTTTGAAACTTTGCAGACCTTATCTTAAATATTAGCCAAAAGGCAGCTATAAAAATGACCAAAAAAAGCCCCTGCAAAGGTGATCAAAGCAGTAACTGGTAATGTATTTTGGAAGGAATAATTTGAATTTCATAGGGCTTTTCACAAGCCGATACTCAGAGAGCTACATTTGAATATTTCGTAGAAGGAACCAAGCCCACATTTAGATGGTGGCATTGTTGCACACATGTTCTCATGCAGAAGTTTCCTAAGCTGAGGAATCAACACCAAACTGCTCCTGGGCTTCCAAAACCCCTTCCTATTAAAGGAAAGGGATGCAGGGAGGAGCATTGTTCCAAGTGAATGCCTGTCAGAAATCAATTAATCCACGGCCTGTTTTTACACCTCAGGTCTGCAATGCTGCTGAGACACAGTGCTGCCCTACAGCAGAGAGACAAAATCTTCTTTAACAGATCCCAGTGGAATCACATGGAGCAGATCCCTCACAGCCTCTCAATCACACACAACAAACATGCATGCACTGATATCCTGCCCCTCAATTTGCATCTCAGATCCATCTGTTTGCTCCCACAATGGCTGTCCCAGTTCCCATCAGCAGCTTTCCCATCCCATCCATCCCCACTGGCCCATGCCTGTGCTCTGTGCCATCCCCAGATGGATGAGCCTCTGAAGGAACTAATGAAGGATCCAGTATGCAGAACTTTCATTATCCACAAGCATTATTTATTTCTCATTTAAGAGAAATAAAGGCTTTGGATAAAATAACTGAGCCTGCACTTGAGATTTGTCCCAATGGTAAGTGATTTTCCTCATCTGCAAACTCGTTAGGAAACATTTCTTTTTCTGCCACACAAAAATTACACCTCTCTCCTTTCCCAGCTGTTTGTATGGACCTCCCAAACCCAACTGGAGGCAGGAGGTTAAACACAGCAGGCAGCATCACTGTGAATTATGTTCAGAGCAGTACCCAAGAGGTATTACAAATAGTGAGGGCTAACAGCATCCTAGCAGGAAAATAAAAAATCTCATGAGTTGTTTTTTCTAACATTCAGCCATGTGGAGCAATACTGCTGTGTCAGGAGATCTTACCAACAACATCCAATATTTTCCCACTCCAAGACAAGGCCTTTTCAAGTTAATTACCAAAGCCTCTGCAGGAAAATGACCCACATAATTCCATGCAGTGTGATGGATGCACTCTGTGTTAGTGCAGAAGATAAAACAGGGATTGTCTGACCCAGCTGGAGCATGCTTGGCACCAGCACAGTCACTCACTCACCTACAACCTGGATTATTTCAGCCAGCAGGACCCCATCAGTCACATCTTGCTGCAGATCCTTTATCAACCTCTTGTGCCCAGATTTTGCCAGATAGTGATTGGCCCAGTCCGTGTAAATCTGTTAGGAGACAGACAAACACAAACAGTTACTCAGCCTGAGAAACGAGAAGTGTTTGTTTCTCCCAGCATCCAAAGGCTGCTTTCAGACCACTGCCTTCTCCTTTCCCCTCTTCCAAACAAGCCAACAGCATTCAAACTCAAGGCTTTGTGCAGATCAAGCTTGCTGCAATATGGAATTTTTTATTCAGCAACCTGACATCAAAGCCCAGGGCAGGTGACAGTGAGCCCCTGGATGTGTTCCAGATTGAATGGACCACTGGAATATTCTACAGCACCACTCAGTGTGCACAAGAAATTTCAATTTCCACCCAAGCTTTTTTTTTTTTTTTTTGCATTTTCCCTTTGACATTTTTTCTTCATAGCTGTTATTGAGAAAGTTTTAGAGGTTCTTTTCCCAAAAAAGCTTCTGGTAGATATTAGCCATACAGCAGTTTCATTGTGAGGAAACTCCTTCATTGTATTACCAAAGAAACCTTTAAAGGTGCTAAATACCCACCAATTTTAATAAATTCCATCTCACAGGTTAAACAGGCCCATTAAATCACTTTTAATCTATTAAGCAAACTTCCAGCTGTTGGAATTTATTTCAAAATGTATTACCTGAAAACCAAGCACACCAAGCAGCCAAAATCTCTCTTTGATTTGCATTAAGTACTGCTCATCATGTGCCAGCACAACTTATTCAAGATCTCCAGAAAACCTATACAAACTTTTCATGCTAGGTTATCAAAAAGAAGCTAAATTATTTCATTATGAATTAAATAACACTATTCTTTGCATAGGACAATATTCCGAATTAAGATTTTGTAAAATTCTATTATATTCCCAAAAATAGGGTAAAAACAATTAAATATCAGGATTTTACCTTTAAAATATATAAATATTGATGTTTATGCGTACTGTTAAGAGTGTCTAGAATATTGGAAACACATTCATCCCAAGCCAGTCTTTCAGTGAGCAGATGTAATCCCATGTGCTTCCAGGAGCATCCCAACCCTCACAGACCCCACAAATGATCCTCTCCCTTACTGACCCACAGCTCCTCATTCCAGGAGCAAATCCATCCATCCTGCATTTCTGTCACCGTGATATTGTCTGAAAAATGCCTTCACCAGGATTTCTGCTCCTGGGAAGCCTCAGCTTCCCCTGTTCTGCTGCCTTGCAATGTGATTTGGACAATTGCTTACCCAGCATGTGAATTGTTTTTAATTAATGACCAATCACAGCCAGCTGTGCAGGGCTCTCTGAGCCTGTCACAGGTTTTTATTATCATTCTTGTTTCAGCCTTCTGATGTATCTTTTCTCTTTCTTTAGTATAGTTTTAGTATTTGATTTTCATATACTATAAATAATATCATAAAATATCCAAAAATATAATATAATATGATATAATAAATATGATATAATATAGTATAGTATAATATGATAAGATATGATATGATATATGATATTATATGATATAATATAATATAATATAATATATATTGTATTATATTATAATAAAATAAATATTATAATATAATACAATTTATATTATATTGTATTATATTATATTATATTATATTATATTATATTATATTATATTATATTATGATATAATAAAATATAATATCATGATATTATCTCAATGAAATAAAGGCTGAGTACACAGCAGTGATTGCCCCAGCTGAACAGGAAAAGGGGCAAAAGCCCACGCTGCATAAACCAGACATTATGTTCCTTTTAGAAGCAAACATTTTCCATAACAGGAAAATATTTTAGAGGATTCAACAACTTCAAGGAACTGGGGTTGCCTTAACCTACTTTTCTGCCACATGGTTTTAGCTCTCTTATCTAGGAGTGAAGACATATGAGGAAGCAGGTTATAAACCATTTGCTTTGCCAGTGCAAGGGTCCAACCCCCTCCCACGCCATGCCTTCAATAGCTGACAAGGAACTTATCAGACACAATAACCACGCTTCCTTTCATGGGAAGGCTGCAATGCATGCCCTAATTCATCACTGAAGGGCTTTCAGAAAAGTTGAGATTGTACTCCAGTGCATCAGTTCCATCCTGGACCATTTCCATGATGCAGTCAGACAAACCCTGGGATCAGCCCTACAGCTAAAGCACAGCAGAGCCCTCCTGGCAGAGCCTAAAACCACAGCAAGACCTGGATTGATTTTTAAATCAAATAACAGGATGAGAATGCTTGGCTGGCATTGCCAAACTGCTGTGCTGTCCCTGCTTCCTGCTGCACCCAGGAACACCAGATCTTACACTCATTGTATTCCTATATTCATATATTCCAACAGACCTTGAACTCCCTGAACTCCTCCTGGTAAAGGAGACAGCTTGAAAAACCCCAAATAGCTGCTGCCTGATTCACTGCCTGTGATAACACACAAAGAAATTCCCTCTGATAGCAAATCATTGCTGTAAACCCCACTCTGGGCACTGAGGCCAGCCTGCTGCAGGCAGAGCTTTCATGCTCATCATGAAATGCACACCAGTATTTGTTTCTGGGGTATTTAAGGGTGTGGAATATTCTTTCATTCCACTAGCTGATTAGGAGAGCAGGTCACAGATATAATAAACCTGTGTTTCTCTTAAAAACGTTACCAGACAACATTATTTTGCAGTGTGTGTAACATGCAAATTATTGTTTTTTAACTGCCTGGGCTCTATATTTGCAATGTCTGAAGCATTCCCAGGCACACAGTATTGCCCAGGCTCCTCGTGGTCACCACTGGTTTTATGGCATACATTAACCCAATAACTGAAACTTTCCAGGATGTTGTTGAAACCTGTTTGTTTCAAGTCTTTGTAATGTACTACACAAACAGATTTCCAATGTTTCTTTTCCTTTTCCATACAAACAAGTGGAAACAAATCATTGCACAATGGCTGCTATTTCTAGACACGTGAAATACGTTTCAAAGCACACAGTGTTTTCAAATATTCAAAACCAGGCAAATAACTGGAAAAACAATAATAAAAGAAGTAAGAAAACACTGCTGAGAAACTTTCCTTTTACCTATCTCTGCACATCAATTATGAGTGTTCCTCAGGTATTTTTGAATTTTCACATGAAAATGACCTGAACAGTTGTCTAATTAAAAATACACAAATCTTGATATGAAATATTCAACCCACTAGAACCCAGGAGACATTGCCTTATTACACACACCAGTATGGGCTGGTAAAACCTCCCAGTGATTTCACAGAGTACCAGAATCACCCACTGGAGGCAGCTCCTTTACTCTGTTAGTAAAATCAAGTGAACCCCATGGTGATTGGGGCATTATCACCATACAGCTCTTTGTGTGCAGGGCAGGCTAATATTTAACTCAGCTTTTGTTGAAGGGGGACTCAGCTCTTGGCAGCTTTTTTCCCCTCTGTAGTGTATGATCTTAGGAATCCAATTTTCTGGGAACAAATGAAAAACTTATGTGAAAGATCTCTTTCTTCTCACTTTTTCTCTGCCCCTTTGATCCACCAGATTTGAAATAAGAGCATTGCTGTTAAGTAACAATTTTGGAAATATTCAGTACATAATGAGTCATAGCTAAAACACTAAAATGTAGTGAAAAAACGCCAAGGTCTGGGGAAAAAAGAATCCAAATCCTAAAGATTTTGAAATCTGCCTGTAAAGATCTTTACAGCCATCCCCAACAGAAACCATGGATAGAGCCATGGCAGCAATGAATCCAGGCAGGTCCTTTAGAGACCCAATACATCCCTGGGACTGCAATTAATTAACCTGCCAGGTATTACCAGTACAGGGTAATACCTTTAAATGGAAATTACCTGATGTTTTTGCCTGTGGGTCAGTATTCTGAACTACACCCATGAAAAGCAAAGGATTCACATGAAACTGCTTGAAAAGAATGTCTCTGTTCCATGCCAGTAGAAAATATGCCTGTATCTCTTCCTTGTTCCTCATTTCCACACTCACACACAAATCTAATTATAATCAGTGCCCAAGCAAATTTTCAAATCTTTCTCTCCCTCCCTTACCATGTCAGTTCTGAACTAATCAGACTCCGATTGTTTTCTCCCAGTAATTACCATGAATCAGGCTCTCATGAATCTGCTAACAGCTGAAGAACATCTTTCTGACATCCTGCAGCACAATTAGAGCCCAGCAAGGCTTTTTTCCTG
>JAHXMQ010012340.1:59461534-59510740 GCA_020466415.1 Ammodramus savannarum pratensis
GGTAACGCTGACTCCTCCAGAATGAATTAAACTTTGCACTGCCATCCAAAAACACTGTGTCGTGGCTTTTCCCCCAATATAAGTTCTTGCAAAACAAAACAAAACAAGTGCTTAAAAAGCAGGGCACAGGATTAATAACCTACATTATTCATTCTTTTCAGATGTGCAAGTGTTTGTTGCAACTGCTCCGAATTATTACCCAGCTGGTGGGGATATTCTTCTGAATATTACATCTCACTGGACACTTGTGTACATAAATTAGCCTTTGGAAGTTAAATAGATAAATGGATAATTTAAACACCACTGGGACTACTTATTTCTCTCTCTTTAAAGCCCCATTCCCAGCTGAGGAGGGCTTTTCTCATGCATATGACTGCTATTGAAAAGCCATGGGCTGACTCACAGCACTCAGAGCCAAGCATATGCTCAATTTTAGCAGGCCTGCAACCTTTCCAGGAATAGAGCCCGGGACTGAGCACACTCCAGAGCAGGCACTGAGCGTGTTTGGAGCAAATCTTTGGTGGATATTTAACAAGCACTGTGCTTTCAACTGCCCAGCTGGCACCTCTCCTTCTCTTTCCCCACAGAATATTTCACTGCCTTTAATCTAAAAGAGGAGCAAAAGAGAGAATTCCCTGTTTCCACGCCAGCTGAAGGGTTTCTGAAGCCTGTCACTGACAGGTGCTGCCTGGGCATTTCTCACAGAGCAGCGATTTCCTGTGGAGCAGCCTGAAGGTGAAGCAAGGACAGCGACTGTGCTGGCACCCTGCACCCTCAGTGCCCCATTGTCCACCCACGTCTGACACACTCACAAACCAAGGTGGAGCACACACCGTGCCAAGCAGGGGCCACTCTGATTGCCCCTGCAAAACCCCCTTGGATAAATGAGATTGCCCCTGCTAAAACCCCCATGGATAAACGAGATTGCCCCTTGCAAAAACCCCATGGGTAAATGAGATTGCACCTTGCAAAAACCCCCATGGATAAACGAGATTGCACCCACACCTGCAGCGATTCCCTCACCCATCCCACAGTGAAACAGGGTTCAGTTTGCTGAGCTGATGGGCAAAACCCATCCCAGCCACATCTGCCTGCAGGGAAACAGCTGAACCCATCTCACACCAACAAATTATCATCTACCTCAGAGAACCAAAGCAGCAAATGCACTGGGTTTTTTCAGTGTTTTCCAAAAAGTGCACAGCAAGTTATTTTCAAATATCACAGTTCTCACACACACAATATACCCTTTTACATCTACTACCACACACAAACAGCAACAGAAGAGGGCTTATCTGGAATGGTGACACATATCTACTCCGAAGAGAACCACAGAAAATCCTAAGAAGCTGCAGGAGAAAAGGAAAACAAAAAACCCCAAAATAACAGTTCTAAGGCTGAAGTTACTGTTCAACAGCACCAGTGCCATGATCCAGGAGCCAAGAGCTGCTTACTGTTTTATAATGGTCACAGGAAAATTTACTTCTGCCACGAACAGGGACCTGGAAGCTCATACTACTGATTGGCATATTTAATGTGAATAGATCTGCTGGGGTCCAGCTTGCTCCTCTCACGGGGCCCACAGTTCAATGATTATATATATGCTGGCATGTGAAGCTTGGGTGGTTAATTTTAGCTGGAGAACGCATGCACAGTGCTCAGATTTCTGACACAGTCAGACCTGACAGATCCCACCCCTCCTGCAGCTCTTCCCCTACACTGCTCCCTGCTCTCGGTGTCCAGCACAGTTCCAATGTTTGGCATCAATTTCAAACGGGATCAGTATATTTCATCATATCAAAGCTATTTACAGCAAGAGTAAAGTGTGGCAGGTCTTTTGTGTTGGACACTGCAGGCGTTAAAAGAATGATTAAAGAAATGGCTGGAGTTTTGTTTGACTGTTTTGTTTTGTTGTTGTTTTGGGTTGTTTGGGGCTTTTTACCCAACCAGGAGGCTTTTAACCTACTACAGAGACAATCTTCTTGCTGTAAATGCTCCTAACATCCACAGAAATTTATGCTCTGAAAGGGAAGCCAAGATTTTGCATGACAAAACCAAAAGAGGTACGCCTCTTTTTAGACCTTCAGAGCATATTTGAAGGTTCCATCCATCACAAATGCAAAGGCTTGAGTGAGAGCTGGAATGGACACACAGGATCTGGTGCAGCAAGGGCTGCCTGCCCTCTGGCAAGGCCCCACCATGGGCAAGTCAGCCCCAGTTCCATGGCCTGACCACTGCTGCTGGCACTCCCTAAAACACAGAGAGTTGGCACTGAGAGATGCTTGGCTGGAACCCTTTCTATTAACAGAAATAATTCAGCGGTGGTGCCAAGGTGAGGAGCGCCGGCTGCTCACCCCGCTCTGGCCATGAAGGATGAAGGATGGATGGATGTGTGACATTTCCCTGCTGGCTTTCCAAAGGCACACTCCTGCCAGAGCCAGACCCTCCTTTCAAGTGCTCCAGGGAAAGCAAACAGCCTGGGAGCCGCGGTGTCTCCACAGCAGCTCTCCCCCAGCACAGGGGTGTTTGCTTTGGGAGGGGGCACGGCAGGGCCTTTGATGGGGCCTGAGGAGAACTGAAGGAGCTGCTGTACCCACACAGGCCCTGATGTGCTCAGGACTGTGCTGAGCAGCAGCAGCTCTGCCAGTGCAGGCTGAAAAGAGGGGAGTTTGCACGTGTTCCCCCCAAAACCCTGGCCACTGAAGATGGGAGAAGGATCCAGCTCCAGGGTGCCACAGCCCTACAGCTTCTGCTGCAAGCACCCAACACTGAACGCGATCAGCTCCCACAGCTCCGTGTACCCCTGGCTCCTGACACTAAATGTGTCTTCTAAACTTTTCTAACAAAGACAGATTCCTTTTCTCCGTTTGGCTGATCCAAACAGCTGCTGTAATTGCATTGGTATTTTTCACCTGGGGTCACAAATCCGTGTGTTTGCAGCATCATCTCCTCTGGGCAGGCAGCCACGGCCGCAGGAGGGATCAGAGCAGATGAACCATCGCTGCTGGATCGGGCTCTGAGAAACAAAGGGCAAGGAAAGGGTTCCAGCAGATAACAATCTGGAGAGGGCTGGAAATGGAACCTGATTGCCATGTAGCGTTTTAAGAACAAAGTCACTCCTCTATTCCATTTTCCCTTGATTGCTTGGAGGATTAATTCGTCAAAACAACTTTCACAGATGTGAAGCCACTCCAAGTAAAAATAAAATTGGTTTCTAAGGCACGTCATACTAAACCCTTTCAACTCCTAGCAGTGTATGAAGATGAAAGTTATCTGATCCAAACACTGAGGCTAGGAAACATTGCAAAGGCTTTTCTTAATTTTTAACAAAATCAGTTTGCTGTGGGGATTAGGGTATCACAGAAATTTGCCTTGGTCTCACAGCAAATCTCAGCCCTCTTTTGGCCAAGAGGGACCAGCCAACATTCCCTTTTGGGTCTGCTCAGTGCTTGATGGACAAAAAAGAGACTCCAAAACCAGGGCCTGGGCAGGCTCAGCCCATACCAACACTGCAGCCACCAGCCAAACATCCTCTCCCACAAACAGAGCGCCTAGTGCCACTTCTGCTGGCAGCTAAAGAATTCCATGTTAACTCCATTATTTCTAGAGCTTATTGATGGCAAGGGTAAGAATGAGGAGGAGCCAATTACCTTTCCAAAGACTCTTTTACTTTTTTGATATTCTGGCCATATTTCTAACACACCTCCAGCGTCTGGGCACTGTCAGAAATGGGGCAGTTGGCTACACAAATCCTAGGTGTGACCTACTTCTGACCTACTTTGGGCTGCATTTTTTAAGATAGTGAAAAATATTTTGTGACAGCTGAGCATTAATTTGCGTGGCAGAGACTCCATCCCAAAGAAACACAAAAAGACCAAGAATCTCAGAAGCTTTTCCCATTAGAGCTCATCTTCCTCCTAGCCATCAAAACAAACAACCAATCTTTCAGAAAATTTTAGATACTTTTAAAAAAACTAGCACATGCCAGATCAGCATTTTAAAAATCTGGTCCTCACTCTTCAGCAGAGAAAAAGGAAATATTCATAAATATTTGTATCAACATACAGATGAGAGGATGCAGCCCACACAGGTGTCTGGCTCTACAAGTTTTGTTAATGGGATCTTGAGGTAAAATTCTTGCATTTGGATATACCAACAACCATCTATACATAGGTGGAAGCATTTTTGGTTGCGTTATGTCATTCTCTATATTGCCACACTGCCCAAAATTCAGGCTACAGAAAAGCTTCCTGCACACCTGGGATCACGAGGGGTTCACCATGACAGGAATTCATTTAGACCATCATTTAGACACATTCATTCATTTACAGGAAATGAGGTCATCTTTATAAATTGTTCCTGCTAAGCACTTACAAGTTGTTGCTTTTTTCCTTGCCCAAACAGAAAAAATAAAGTGCTGAATTAATTTCCACAAACACAGCAAACCTAATCTAATGGTCCTGCAGTTGGCCATCTGTTTCTCAGATACAAATCTAACTGCATCTCCCACTGGCTGATAACTTTCTAAATTGCATTAAATTGTCAATGCTGACCCTGCTTCCAGCTTAGTTCCTCCTGCCCTTATTTAGGGGCTGGGAGTGATTTCTGTGCCATGATCTATATGCCAATTAGACACAAGAAAATTGGCAATAGACAAAGCTACACATTTGGCACTAGATCAGATTTAAAAGGGCAGAGAGAGGCGATGTCCCCAGCTATGATGCAGACTAAGGGAATACAGGAAGTTCCCCCTTCTCTGCTACAGTCTGAGTCACCAAGACCTTGTCAATCAAATGTGCTGCTTTATTTATAAATAATTAAGGAAAACCCCTCCTAATGGGAAGGAGCAAACCTCTGTAGCTAAGTTTAGCTTAGCACTGTATAAACAATTATCAATTTTATCCCTGAAGGCCACTTACAGGCAGTCTGGCCAAGACCCCAGGTACCAATTCACTGCCTTTGGGATGGAGAGGGATTCCCTGCATGACAGGAAAATCCTGCTTTTCCATTTCCCTCTGCTCCTAATTAGAGAGGATCACCAAAGTGACACCAGTGTGTCATTTCTGTGCTTGCATTGATCTGGCAGCTAAAATCAATCCTGCAGGGTTTTGTTAAAAATTCTGATGCTGAACTTTTAACACCCCATTTTACATTAAAAAAAATCTGGTAAAGTAAAACTTACAGTAGACCAGAATTAATAATTTAAAAATGTATTTTATGGCTGATCAGGAAGTGGCAGTACAGGCACAATTCCCACAGGTACAGGAGATTTGGGCATCTCTGTCTGGGAGCCTCCTCACACAGCCATCACCCACTGTACCTTCCTGAAAAAATCATTCAACCTAAAGGAATAATTCTTGCACTGCTCCTGAAGCTTTCTACAGAAATATATATATATATAGCACAGTCCTTTAACAGAACTGTCATGAGGCAGATCAACTGCAGGCTTCATCTATTTCCAGCAGAAAGGGTTTTAACATACAGATATTTAATGGGAGTTTCCATTAAACAGCATGACCTACACCAGGCTAAGACTATTATCAGTTCCTTATGATTTCTCTTCATACATCCCTTTTTAAATGCAGATGGCTGAAATACTTCTGTTATTATTAACAGTCCTTCAAGCACTATAAGGCAGCAGGGAGGCTGATCCAAAGACCTGCAAGCTTTTGTAAATTCAGAAAGCACAAGGCAGTGACAGCAGCCTGTCCTCACTGGGGCCTCCATCACCCAAATTCAAATGCAATTTACACACACCTGCACAGTCCCTTTCTCTGTCTGATATCCTGCACTCAGCCCTGCTTTTGCCTGAGCATCCACACCCAGGAAAGTGTTACCCCAGCAAACTTGGGTTGCTAAAATTACCTTGAGTAAAAGGTTTAGTGAGAAGAAAAATTATATGGAATTTACAGGTTACAAACTCCTGCAACTAATCCTTGTGGTCATTTTACTGGGATCCACAGAAATCAAACATTTGTCCTTTAAAAAAAAAAACAAAAAACAAAAACAACAACTTGGTGAATGCTCAGTTTTCCTTGGGATGAGAACATTCAGGATGCAGATGAAAGCCCACCTTGTACAAAAGCAAGCACGGTTTACAGTGACATCAGACCAGAGCAGTGCCTTGGCTGCAGATAGAATCAGAGCAATTTACTGGCAGTCATTGGAAGGACAGATCCTGCACAGCAACATCAGCTCTTCCCTTTGCCTGGAGCAAGGGCTGGGGAATGCAGAACAAAGAGCATGCTGCCAGTTTGGGAAAGAAGGGGAAAAAGTGAACTATGCACTCATATAAAATGTTGATTCAGAAATTAACCACAGAGATACTGATACTAGGAGGGGGAAAAAAGGAAAAAAGAGCTATCAGGACTGGCTGCCTGTTATCCTGATTTAACAACTATTATTTACAGTAATATTTACTTACCTGGTTCTTTGTTAACTACAGTTCAAGCTCTGTAATCTTAAAACTTCGGAAATAAGCCAAAACCAGAAAATGTAAAAAGGAAAAAAGAAAGCTGCAGCAGCTGTTGTAGCACTACATTGAGGTTTTAGGTTGTAGATCACTTTCTGCAAAAGGCAGGCTAAGAGCATCATCTAAAAGCTAAACTGCAACAAACTGATTAAGCTGTGGGCAAATGGTTGAGTTGTGAACGAAAATTAAAACTACTATTAAAAACCTGAAAGAAAAAGCAGCTCACTGCTTGGATTTGGGGTTGGCTGTTTGTTTGAGGTTTTTCTGGGTTTGTGAGTGGGTTTTACCCAGTCACACACAGAGGCACTGCTCAAGAGCACAGAGAAGCACCAGGAACCAACATTTCCCAGCACACACTGTAAGGAATATCAGTGAGCTGGAACAGCAGTGCCTTCAGAAGATACAGATCTCTTTATTGTGATTCAGAAGCTCCTGCAGGATTTGAAGGATGCATGTTTTGGCATCAGGTCCCCAAACCTCATTTTATTAGTGCACAAGGGAAAAATATACTACTGCTACTGCTACACAGTTGGCCAAAGAAATAATTACTGAGTATGAACTAGCTTAAGCAATAACTGGTGAAAATCAGGATTACTTGCAAAATGAGCAGTCCTACATACTGAGATATTGAGCTGCACAGAATCAAACAAGTGAAAAAGGCCCCAAGAGTCCATGTGGTATAAACACAGCATGGAATGCTCAATTTTGGTACACTAAATCAGGCTTCTCCATGGACTAAGGGACTAAGTCTGTCAGTTTTGGATGCTGACATTTGTCCAGTGTTCTGCAAATCAATAATGCAGAAAGTTCTCAGCAACACATTCTGAACCAAGCATCTACAGACAACATAACTGCATTTAGTGCATCTGTTCCTGTATTCCTACACTATCCATTTTTCATTTTTTTTTAGTATAACTAGTAGTGAATAGCACATGAAATATTCTGATGGTCTAAATGAATGTTTGTAGTGTTTTAAACACTTGTGTCTATTTGGTGTGACCCTTTATGTTTGCTCTTTACACCAACTGGGATGTGACAAAGCTTGGCCAAGGGATAAGGCTCAGGGGAGGGTTTTGCACATTTTAATGACACCTGCCTTGCACTGACAGCATTTTGTTCTCCAGCTCTCTGCAGGTGCTTGTATCAAAAAGCAAACAACCCAAAGATCAGATCAGCAGCCTGAGATTTCCATGAGGGCAGCTCAGACTGGCAGAGCTGTGAAAGTTCTGACCAGCCTCCACTCCCAAGAAGGATTAAACACAATCAGCATCAGGAAAGCAGATGTCTAACAAAGTAATAAACCATAATTTTTACACAAGGTTAACAATTTCCCTCTCCTTTGCTCTGTTCAGCAAATGATCCATGGCTCCCAAATGTATCTCTGCTGCTTTCCAGCACCTCGAGACTCCCTCATTCTCTCATCAGTCAATTCACTGGCAGTCACTTGTCAGTGAAAAGGGAAAAACAGCAAAACAACAAAAAAGCTCGTTGAGCAAACGGCAGAGAACATTAAATTAACCAGTCAAAGATCAGCAATGAACAGCTGACAGCAAATTGAACCCAACACATGGCCCCATTCACATTATTGTTAAACACACACAGCCAATCGCCCTGCCTTCAAAATTACATTAAGGGATCTTTATTTTATCAAACAAAAATATTTGCTTGTGGATGAATAGCCAGCCTAACATTAAGCACATCATAAAAAGTAAACTATTGCTTTCCTGCAGTTTGGAAGAGAGAAACCTGATGGCTCTATCCCCTGGCAGCAAGGGCCTCTCTGTGCTGGAGCTGTTCATCACTTCAGGACAGGTTATGTGGGGACAGAGACAGAACTGGATGTGGATGTGAGGGCAAGGAACATCATTAAATACATCCATTCTCTCTCAACATAAGAAACAGCCAACCAGGCAATATTTGAGTATTTTAAACACAGAGTGTTGAAATGACACATGAAAAAAATCATATTTACAAGCGACTAAGGCACCCAGACTGGCAGGTGTGTTTCCTTTTATTCCTTGAAAAGGACTTTTCCAGCACTGAGTGAATCTCTCTCTGCCTGTCACCCCTCCCACTCCTTCTCTTATTTAGGTAATGATTCTCAGGCATGTTTATACTGCACACCTCCAGAACAAGAGCTGCCACTTTAACTTTCAGCAACAAACCATCCTCTCTCCTTCACTTTAACAGCACTGACCCTGATCAAAGCTCTGCAGGGTGGTGATTCTCAGCCAACAAGATTAGGATGGCTATAATGAAATTAGCAGCTGCACAGGTAATCTATAAGGAATTTATGTTTGTCATTTCAAAATAAAAAAGCAAACCCACTACAACAATAAACAAGGGTATTTGAAGTAAGACTTTTCAGACAGAAGAGTCATCTGAGCAGTCACAGCCTCACCAGGATGGCCCAATCATGAACTATCTGCTAATAAAAGAAGGCAAGTACTGGTCCATGAGAGACTTACTCCTTACTCACATGCAAAATGTTTAAATTAAGGACATATTAAAACCTTTATACAATGTGTAATGCCCTGGGAGGACTTCACCTGAAACATCTCTTCTCATTCTTGCCACCTGTATTCAAGAAGGAAGAGCTCAGACCAGAAATGGTACAGAAAACGACCTTGGGAATTCGGAGCAAATCTTGTGAAAGACAACTCTTAGAATTATGATTACAACAAGAAACCCTCATTCTCACATGCTATCAAACACCATCTGCACCTACCCCTGTGTGGGATGGGATGACTGCAGAGCAGACTGCACAAAACCACATACAACAGGGAGTATGGAAATAGTAAGGCTTTTAGAAAAGTGTATGGGAGTTCTAATCATTCCTCAGTGTCCTATGAGGGAAAGAAGTAAATAAACCAAAATCAAGCAGCAATCCCAAAATGCATCCTGTAGCAGAACAGGAATGCTTTCTGAAGGATCACCTGCCTCAGATCCCTTTCCAGTCTGTTCACTGCCATAATCTCAGAACAGAACTAAATGAGGCTCAAACCTCTACACCTGGATTCTAAATTGAGACAGACAAACATTAATCTGGAATATTTCAGAAAGCCTAAACCAAGCACCATACAGCATCTACATATATGTTTAGATTTGCATTTCTGAAACTCCTTACATAAGGATTTTTAACTGCTATCTGCAATGAAACGTGACATAGTTTGTAACAAAGCAGTTATAATATTGCATTTATTTATCTTGAGATATAAACATCTGAATATGCACACTAAGTCATTTTCATCTGTTTGCTTTCAGCTTACTTTGATTTCTGTAATGACACCAACTCCCTACATAAGCAATGCTGTGGCATTTGCTGGGTCCCCAGGGTGAAGGAGAACTGATGAATCTGACTCCATGTTCTTAGCAGGCTAATTTATATTAGATTATATTACAGAATGCTATACTAAACTGTACTAAAGAATAGAGAAAGGATACAGACAGAAGGTTACAATCAATGATGATAAAACTCGTGGCTGCTTCCAGAGCCCCAGCACAGCCTGACTGTGATTGGTCATTGAGTCAGAACAATTCACATGAAACCAAACATGCACCTGTTGGATAAACAATCTCCAACCACACTCCAAAGCAGCAAACACAGGAGCAGCAATCAGATAATTATTTTCATTCTTCTCTGAGGCTTCTCAGCTTCCCAGGAGAAGAATCCTGGGCAAAGGGATTTCTCCAGAAAATATGACAGTGACATAATACAATTAAGGATATTTCGATTTTTATAATATTTAAATATCTAAGTATTGTGCAGAACAAACACACACTGTGCTGGCTTGTCCCTGGCACAGGTATGCACACACACTTGTAATTGTACCTGGGAATTTATTTGTGTGACACAAGTGCTAAAAGAGAGCCTGTTTCAGTCCCTGCTGTGGTGATCAGGAGCACCCTGCTGTATTTTGATGTCTTTACAGGGAATACTCATATGCCCACATCGTCCTTTATTTTTTCTGCCCCAAAACAGATTTTTCTCTGTCATGGCCAACCCAACAGCCCTTTTTCCCTTTGCTGATCTTTTGTAAACGACACCACAAGTGCTGCAGTTCCACACTCTTTGGCCTGGAAAAGCTGGGTAACAGACTGTGATCCGATTCCAACACCAAGTCAACAGTCAGCTGCAGGATAATGCTGTGATCATTCCAATAAACTGCTTATAAGCACTACCAGAGATGGCAAAAGCTTAGGGAACTGCAGGAATTTCTTCCCTTACTTAATGAAAAGTGTTGCTAAGTCAGCTAGCAAAATCAGGCCTATCAAATCATAACTTTGCAAATCTCTTATCAGCCCAGTCAATTCTTCTCTCAGTCTTTAAGTTAAGCCCTTGAAAATCTCTTCCAGAATGAAGTGTTTCTTCCAAATAAGCATGTCCCCTTTGCTGTAGGCTCCACATCAGCCCAGAAGGCACACAGAGATAAGAGAATTAAAGGGAAATGTTCAATAGAAGGAGAAGTCATATGTAATTTCAGGACTGAAATTTTACACATACAGATAAACTTTTTAACATTCTCTTCACGGATAAAATTTTGAATTAGCTCGCTATTTTACAAGAATAACTTTTTTCCCCCATTTTTTCCTGCTCCTTGGATCTCAGGGTCTCCTATGGAGCAAGGGCAAGGATGGAACACTGAGGGGCATCCACACCCAGAGCCTGTCTGGGGCTGTGGAAATGAGAATTTGGTCCTGCTCAAAGGTGAGAGCACAGATATAAAGTGCTCGTGCAGACGCATGGACCTTGCTTTTCTCTCATGTTACTCAATCAAAGCTGAAAATAATTATGGGGAGAGAAAAGTCACGAAAGAATCATATCTGCTTCATAGTAAGTACCATTCAAATTTCTTAAACTGAAACCAGAAACAATAAAGGTGACAGGGAAAGCTGAGCAGCCTCCAGTTTTCTCCAGCTCTGTATAATCCATCAGTCTGATCTCAAATGAGAAAAGACAAAAGCTACAAATAAACTACATTCAATAAAAGCCTAAAATGCTCAAGTTTTTGTGCATCTAAAACCTGGTTTTGAAACACTATTATGGTACATTTCACAATAAAATGCTACAGCCTCTGCTGACATGACTGTGGCTCTTCAGTCAGTTTCTTTTACTCCATTCAAAGAAACAAATCTTTCAATGCAGGCTTATCCTGGGGTCATTTATTACACCGTGTCAGACACAGAATGTTTCATCTTGAGAACACATACACAGGGTTTTCATTCATTAGTTTGTTATGAGCTCAAAAAAACAGATGAACAAACAAAAAAGAAAAAAAAAACACCAACAAAATGAAACAAACCCAAACACCAACAAAACCCGAATCTAACACAAACCAAGCAAACCACAAAAGAAAACCCAGCCTGAAGGTAATCCACTGCCAGTAACACACTGGCAGGTTAGCTAACATGTTTTTATTGATACAATAGCAGGAAAAACCTCGTAAAAGGCTGCAACATTCTCGAATTTGTGTACGTTGTATACACACGCTACAAGGAGGGGGGTCGTAGGATATGAACGGCACAATTTGAACTTGGCAGAAAGAAACAGCATCACATGCATTTTACAAGCCCTTGTGAATTCTCAAAGCCATAAAACAGCGAGTGGAACGATCCTTGTATTGATTACATCAGAAAAAGGTGTTGGCATTAAGGTGTGAAGCTGACTCAGAACAGTTAAACAAAAAGGAGTGAGCCTACCCTGAAATATTGTTAGTCTCAAATGCAAAGTGGAAATAAAATCAAAATTAAGCATTTCTTTTAGAAACCCAGGAATAAGGAACTCTGAGGTCAAAACAGTTTTGTTTACCAGCTGTGCACAAGTCGCTCAGCACAAACAGGACCAAGCTACACAATCCATTCTTTTCTCCCATGAGCTGGCAACACCTCAGCAAGTGCACACAGACTATTCAGCAAGAAAATGCTCTTGGTTCCTGCCTGGCCACTGCTCTGGATCTCCAGCAGTAACATCAATGTGCTCCAGAGAGAGGGCAACAAACCTGACATGACTGCCCAGCAAACATCCCAACGATGAAAGCAGCCCTGTGGTCTGCAGCTAATCCAGGATGACAAGAGGGCAGCTGAATGGGTTCTGTGGAGTGTGACACAAACTAGGCCACCCTCCCCCAAAACTATCCAAGGATAAGATTGTGAAAAAGGAGCCACCAACACAAAGTTTCAGCAGAGTTAAATACTTATTCCACATTGCACCCTTATGGCAACATCACAACTTTTATGAACTTATCTGAGTAGGTCTTGCAGGATCTGATGTTTGAAGATTCTGTGATAACAGCAGGCAGATAGATTTATCCCTGGCTGCCTGAAAAGTCCTTTATTACAAATCTGAAAAAACCCTAAGATTCCACACTCTGAATCTCACCATTCCAACCACCAAGTGATTTCTGCCATCACCAGCCAAAACTCTCAGCAGAACATCTCTGACTTTTGTCAGCACAGCAGCCACAATCAGCTCACCCTAAGCAATGATGGCAAACATTTCCTCATTCTTTTTTCCACAGAAACCTCAGTGGACCAAAGGCAGGAGGAGGAGAGAAGGCAGAAAGGCAAGGTCTGAGGTATTTACTTTGACACTCACTTAGCTGAGGATGATTTATATATATATATATATACATACATATGAAAGACATACATATTATTTATATAAATATAAAATATATTATATATTGTGTGTATATTATTAGTATCTTGAGTATATCGATTATAATTAATATTATATATACATATTACACATTATGCGTATACTATATATAACATATATATTTTATATACATATTATGTATATATATACACATTATATGGGCGTATATACACATAAAATATTATATTCTAGATATACAAATATATAATAATAAATATGTATATATATACATATATATTATTAAATAAATAATATATAAATAATCCTTAAATACATAATATATATTATTCCTATATATAATTTTATAATGGATATTATATATATTATTATATAAAATAAATTATATATAATTATATATATATGATTTTTATATATAAAAATAATCCTCAGCTCAGTGAGTGTTAAAGTATAATAATATCTATAATAAATTTAGTATATTCATATAATATATATTAATATTGTATATATTAATATATATTAATATTAATATTGTAGTTTATATAACTAAACTACATACACACACACACATATATATATTAAAGCCATCTTTCCTTGCTCCACTTTCTCAATTCAGACCAAGCAAGGCAGAGTTGTGCACCAGGCTGAGCCAGCCCCCAGCACAGCCCACCAGGCAGGAGGGCTCCCACAGGGCAAATTCTGTAATTCCCCAATTCCAGGGCAATAAATGCCTGCTGCTGGACAGGGAAGGCGTGAAGGATTTTATGTTTTCTCCTCCTGCCCATGGAGTGGGTAAATCCAGCACTTTTCTTCCACTCTGAGCATCACCTGGACTTTGCAGGACACCACCAATTGTTTGATTTCTCGCATCTCCTTTCTCTGCTCGAACTCACAGCTCCGTTCTCGCAGGTGCTGGCGCAGCCCACGGGGCGGGTTTAAAGCCAATGTAAATGCAAAGCCCCTGCGATACACCTGTGTACACAGGCTCTTTGTGCTTGCTAAAGGGCTCTTTGCATATGAAAAGCGAGAGAAAGGACTCGCTTTAACCTCCCGCCCGAACCCTCGGCCTCAGCGGGAGCCGGGCCGGGGCAGCCCCCTCACAAAGCCGCACCCTCCCATGGCAGGCCGCACATTCATTATTGCAGGGCTGCAATGCGTGAGGCAGCAGCGATGAATGCTCCTCCACTAACACGTGCTTAGCACCTCATTCCCTGCGAGAAATGTACCCAAAAACACAGATTGGTGCATTACCAGCCGCGATTGGTGCATGACCAGCCGCGCTGGGAATTTCTGTGATTGCAGAGCCCGATAGGGAGAGGCGCTGGGAACCTTTAACTCCCACGTGGACTCCGACAGAGTTTTCACACATAAAGGCTAGAGGATTAGACCTGTGGCAAATCCTGCGGCTTTATTATCAACTTCTCAAGAAAATAAATAGTTCCTCTAAAAACTGCCTAGAAAAGTAATTTTCTTTGTTTAAATAATCTGCCAGAGAGGCAGAGAAAACACATTTAAAGCTATCTTGGACAGCCACTGTCTTGAGATTCTTTACATCAAATAGTTTAAAAAAAAAAGCTGCTGATGAGAAGTCTCTCCAAGTTTTGATCAGAGTTTATATCTTGTACGGACAGTAATTCAAGCAGACAGGCATATATGTTTTCAGGGTTTTCTGAGATGATTTATGCTGCAGGAATGGAGCAGCCACACACTTCATACTTACAATGCGCAGTGGGGTTTTTTACTTTTCAGCAAAGGAGAAGAAAGAAAAGGAGACGGGGGAAAGAGGAGGAGGAATTTAAAAACAAAAACTTATTGAACAAACAAAACTCCAAATGCTCCCAGGCGACAAAATTATTCCAGCAAAACTGAAAGAGACAAAACCGCTTCCAGGAAGAAGAAAGCGAGAAGAAAGCCAGTAAATGAATGAAGATGAGGGGAGAGGGCTACACACATAACTGAAATGAGCATCACTACAGAGATGAAACATCAAGCAGACCTAAACAAGCCCAAACTATGATTTAATAAGCAACAAACCCGGCTGCGAGAGCATGGCCAAAGCGCATCCATCCGCTGGGAGAGCGCACGGCTCCAGCAGCAGCCCTGCCGCCCTCAGCACCCGGCTCGCAACGAGAACCGTGCCAGGGATTGTCCCTCGCTCAGCGGCAGCCCCGGGCCGTTCCGGGCTGTTCCCGAGGTGTCCCCAGGGTGTTCCCGGGGTGTTCCCCGGTGTCCCGGCTCCTTACCAGCTTCATGGCGCCGCTGTTGTGCTCGCAGCGCCACAGCATCCCGCTCATGGCCCGGCCGCACCTGCCGCCAGGGGCCCGGCCCGGGCCCGGCCATGCCGGGGCCACGCTCGGCGCTGCCGGGCGGGCCCTGCCCCGGGGGAGGATCCCGGCAGCCGGCCCGGGGAGGGGTTTGGCACAGGGGCGGGGGAACAGCCCCGAAACGCCGGGAACGGAGATAACCGAGCGGCCGGCCGGTTGCTGCGAGGGGCCGCAGGGCAGCGGGCGCGTTCAAAGCACAGCTGCCGGTCACAGCGGCCTCCTCCCGATCGGACAGGCCGGCTCTGCTGAGGGCACGGCTGCTGCTTCTGGCCCTGGGCTTATACTGAACTCTGCCACGGTGGGAAAGGACCAGGCTTGCCCTGAGTGAAAGGGAAGAATATTCCGCCTTAAAAATGATTCAACAGATGGAGCATCGCAGATCGGCTTCAGGAACATAAACAAGAGAATGGGGAGAGCGTTTAGAATAATTAGTACATCAGAGCTGGCCACATCGTGTTTGAGATGCAGCTCTCAAAGATGTTTGTAACTGCCAGGCTGTGCCACAGGCGCTCTCCTGGAGCTCCGTGCCCAGGGACAAGGACACGACACACCTGTGGGAGGACATCACCTGTGGGAGGGTTCGTGCCTGCTCTTGCCCAGGTCTGGGAAATCACCATGAAATCAGCGGGACCACACTCCTCACCCCTCTGCTCTGCACTACACCCCATAAAGGCCAGGGAAATACAGGGAATTAAAACAGGAATTCCCCAGGGCGCCCTTTTCACACCCTCTCTCCAAATACAAAGTTCTCCAAAGAGAACTTTGCTGGCTGCAGGAGTGGAGGCAAGAAATTACCACAGGCATAACCACAGCCCATGAGCATTTCAATATAATTTTCTAATTGTTAAATCATTTAATAATCCTGTAAAAATATATTAAAACATTAAAAAAAAAATTAGGTGGACCAAGATGTAGTCAAAGTGATCAGTTTCCTATCTGAAAGTTCCCCTTTTGTATGATTTTACTGGCAAGGCTGCTTCATGTATCCACTCAGTATGTTGCTGAAGAAATACAATAAATCAGTAAATTGGCATTTGAAACTCTGTAAATACCCTTTTCCATAAGAAAAGAAACCCACATGCCTTCTTACTGAAGTGGTTTCCCTAACAGTTATGCTTCCACAACTTAAAGATTTAATTTTTTAATTCTGTAATTGTTCTCTTGTTCAAGTTTATTATTTTAAGTGATAACAAAGAAGGAATAATTATTGAAACAAACAATCATATATTAATCATATCTTCCTGCACTGTAAAAATAATTGCCCTACCAAGTCTGGTGGCTTGAACAGCTATGTACAGAGAAAGAGCTGCATGTTGGTGTTCTGCTTCCAAAAACCACGCCAGCTTCAGGCAAAAACCACGGGAACTGAGACAAGTGGGGCTTTACACGTGCAGGATTGTACAAAGGGCCAAGACAACCCACAGCCTCGCCTCAGACCTTCCCAAGCCTCTGAAAAGGCTGCTCATGATCTGCTCTGCCAGTCTGAACGGCCAAATGCTTCCATTCAACACTCAGCCTGGTGCCAAAATCAGGAACTGCAAGAAACAAAGGAGAGGCCTCAGAAAATGGCAGATTTTTGTCTACCATCACCGGGAAAAACTCCATTTGTGGGACCCAGGGAACAGGGGAGAGCCAGACCGCCCCAGCTACAAAAAGCAGATTGAAAGAGCAGATATGGATGGAAGGACTCTCCAGCCAGCCAGCCTTGTTTCTTTGAACACAGTTTGCTGTCTGTTTTTACATGAACTGAAGTGTGGCCCGTGCTTGAGTATTTTCTCATTTTATCCCTGTTTGAGCCAGCTGAGCACACTGAATGTGGACAGAGACACATGTAATCAGCCTGGAACACTAATAAAGCAAAGCTCCTGAGGTTAAAGCGTTAGCTCTGTGCCTCCCAATCACTTTTTAAGCTAATTAATATCCTTAGCTAAAATCTGTGTTGCTTTTAGATACTTTTATTTAGTGGATTTTCCCAAGCCAGCCTTGATTTGGGATGAAGATCCCTTGCTGATAGCGTTGCCAGGTGTAACTGGAATTTATTTCCTCCATTAAAGAGCAAGGCTTTGGAGCTGCCTTTCATGTTCCTGTCTCCCTGTCAGGCTCCCAGAGCACAGTGAGAGAGATAAGGTCAGGGCTGGGGCTGGTACAAGCCATGCATGACCTCTTGCCCCTGGCAGCAGCTCCTCCCCAGCTGCAGTGCCAGCTTTGCTGATGGGTTCAGGATGGATTCATTCCCATACAATGCCCAGTTTCAAAAGAGAACAACCACCAGACACTTGCCTGTATTTGAATCCCTTAAAACCATAAAGCATTCAAGCTCCCTAAGCCTTTACTATGCAGCAACACATACATGATGACATGGGGTCAACATTAAGCTGAACCTTCAGGAAAGGACATTATTTACAGCCCTAATGGGCATCTAACCTTCCCTATTAAAGTGCTGAACAATACACTTGTTATTCACCAGCAAGCCTGCAATGACACAAACACGTGTCCCCAGCAAACCCCGTGCTCTAATGAGACACAACTCCAGATCCCAACGCTTTCCAAACAGAACTGCTGGGAAAACAGGAGGAAACAGGTGCTGGAGGCATTATGAATGAACTCAGGGCACACAGTCCTCGTCCAGGCAACGTTTACTATAGAGAAAGCTTGGGGAAATCCGCTCACTAATAATTCATTGTTTGCCTATGAAAAATACGTGTGCTAACAACTTGCTCTGCTGTCATTAAACAAAGCCACACTCCTGTACTTACCCATTACTTTTGCTTTTTAAACACGTCAACATTTTGCTGGTTTTTTGGGGTTTTTTGGGTTTTGGGTGGGTTTTTTTGTTGGTTTTTTTTTTTTTTTTTTTTGTTTTTTAAATCTGGAAAAGAAAGCATATTAGAGAGTTTTATTACTGCATTTCAATTCGTTTTGGTCAAAAAGACTACAATCTTCTGTTCACTGAAAGCTGGGGTTTTCTCTGTTTTTTACTATATAACATATGTCTTCCTTTCATGCATTACAGAATGGAGATATCTACAAATTATAATCTTGAAAGCATCCTAGAAATCTTGAAGCTGTCAATAGCAGTATTTTGCTAAGCATGACATGGGAGAGAACAGGAGCCCAGCTCATGGAATCCCAACAGATGCTCAACCATTTTCATTCCAAAAAAGCCCTAAAATGGTCTTGAGCGGAGCCTCTGAATTCAGCATTTTCTAAACCAGCAGAAGAGAGGCCTTGCACTGAGTAGCACCATTAGAGGGCCCAAGGAACGAGCTGCCCACATGGCTACTCCTGATTTTCAGCAGGTTTTGGAGGACACAGAGACAGCTGGTGCTGGGCACCAGGTCAAAGAGAATGAGATGGCCTTGGTAGCCACAGCCTCCCACCAGTCCCAGACAATGTACAAAAAGAGACAGAAACTCAATTAATCAACAGCTGAAGCAGACAGTATTATTGCTGGCAAATGAGCATCCTTTCTCTGGAAAACATGCCTTGTTAAACTGGTATTTTCTGCTGAGCTCACAGCAGCTTACGAAAGCGATGGCACAGATGTGATCCTGTGGGGAGGCTCTTGCCTCATTTTCACCCAGCATGGTGAAATCCAGAATAACAACAAATCAACCCAGCAAACACCTGGTGGATTGAGAAGCAGGTAACAGGTTTGAAAATGTGATATGTGAGAGATCATCCTTACAAAAATAAGCAGCTTGACTGTGTTTCACAGGAATCATTTTCAGCCCTACCTTTTGGAACAAGCCCTAGAAGGGGCTACAAAATTTGTTGTTGGCACATCAGTAATGGGAGAAGCACATGGTAAAAAAAAGAGGAAGCTCAAAGCCAGAGAAGCTCATCTATAACAATCAGAGCCATGACAAGGTGCTAACCCAGCAAATGCAATCTGGTGAGGAGGAGAAGCTCAGAATGCCACGGAGCAATGCCTCTCCATGAGCTCAGGGCACCTGCAGAGAGCAGCAGAGCCTGATGTGCCACCAGGATGAGGGTCTGTGCTCTGCTGCAGGGTGATGCAATGCTTGCACACAGGAACGGGGTTATCAGACAAGAACTGGCTTTATCACCTGCTGGCTGTGTAAAACAGCTCAACAGGTTGAACCTTTGGAGAGGCTTCAGAGAGGAGCCGTGAGTGAGAATGACTTAAGGACTGAAAAATGCACATCACAAGATCCAAACAGCTCCTTCTCATTTGTCAGGGAAGAGAAAGGGCAAACATTATATCATAACATGAACTAATTAAAAAAAATGAGAGCAAGTCAGCAGAAGTCATGTGGACTGTTTTATGGAGGAAGTCAGAGGGAACTATCACATTTACTGCTGTCTTATTTATCATCAAAGGTTATTTCTAAGTTCCCGATTAAAGTGTATCAGTCAGACACAGACCTGTTCCGTCTGACCTCCAATCTTTACCTGACTCCTGCCAAACCCAGTGTGACACCCAGCAGCTGTCAAGGGCTCCAGGAAATTCTTCCCAAACCATTTGGGGAGAGGGGCTGCATGGGTTGGCTTTTGGGGGGGCCCTTTTGGAGGTTTTCACCCAAATTCACCCTAAGCCAAATTCACCAAAAACCAAATTCTTGATTCAGAACACAATGTGTTGGGGAAAAAAGCTGCTAAATAAAGTAACAAAAATGCCAGTACACTGAATATGGACTGGTTAAGCAATGCTGACAATACTCACAAGGCCACTGAGATGATGGAGAGCAGTAAATTCTCTCTGTGGTCTGAGGGACACAATTTGTCACTCCCAACCACCCTGGTCCCACAGCCCAAAGGTCTGAACAGGACAATAATCCAGGGCAAAAGCTATAGGGCAGTGTTGTCTTTGGACTGGAGCATAATCCCAGCCCACACTGCCAGCTCTGAGACCTGACATGCCCTTCCCCAGTTTGCCAATATGTAAAAAATAATAGGATTGATATCAAACAAAAATAGACTGACTTACTATATTTGAGACTAATTCTTGAGTCATATTATTATAATAAGCAGACTAAAATACAGACAGGAAAATGTTATTTGCTCTGTTTCTGCCAACTACCGAGAACAGCAAGAATTTAAAATTAACTAAGCAATTCTACTTAAGCAGATGCAGAACAGCACAAACAAAAGTGATTCCATTAGTCTGTAGACAAAGCTGCTAACAAAGGATTTCTCACCACAACTTCTGAAACCTGTCCCACAAAAGAATACATACCAGGAATTAATTAAAATATAGCTGTTACTCATAGCCTTAATCAGCCACCTGGAACACTTGATAACAACTGGTATCCACAGATCCATTTGCCAAACTCTTTATACTTCACTTTTAAGTGAAGTGGCTGCTAATTTGAGAGCACAAAATTCTGTGACCCAAAGAGCCTATGTGGCAGATTTGAGTTGAAATTATTATGAAATTACTTATGCATACAAGTACAGAAGTACTGAAATATATAATGACTTAATGCATTTATTAGGGGTGGCCTTCAGCACCTGAAGTGAGGCTAGGAGACAGATGGAAAAAGACTCAGGTTTCCAGCACTGCCTCCTGAACCTGCATCTTCATTTCTAAACAAATAAATACCATGCCCAGGCCTGTTTTGAGCCTGTTGACAATGGCATGGAACAATGCTAAAATGGATTAACAAGGCAGCAAGCTGGAGACACAGGTTATGAAATGCAGCCCAGCATTTTCATGGCAAATGCTTCTTCCTCTGGAAGAGCTGCCCAAAGGCCAACACCATGGGGACAGCAGAGCTGGGTGGATCTCATCTCTGACCCAAAGTGGGCAGTGACAAAGAAAATGATGAAGAAAATGATGAAGAACATCTCTTAGTGCAGGCTGTAACCAGAGCAAGGCACACTGCCAGCTGCTGCACAGCAAGAGCTGGCTTTGAAAGCCCACACATTGTAAATTAATGCACATGTGGAAACAGAGGAAAATCCCTGCTAGGGATGCCCAAGTACCCAAATTGGTGCCCAAAACAAAAAGACTCTCTTCTCTCTCCTCCATAAATTCACATTTCCTTCAGCAGCCCAACCAAAATTGATTTTTAGTGCCCATAAGAGTTCTGTACCCTTCTACTTGAGCTAGGAAATTCAACTATAGTGAGAAACTGAGAAACACTTGTTTGTTGTCTTTTGGGGTTTTTTGTTGCTGTTTTTAATACTTGTGAAAAACTCAATTACTCGATATGATCATACACAGCAAAAAGTAATTATTCTGCCTCTGCATACTCAGAGTCTGCTGAGTTGAATGCACCAATTCTTCCATTTTTCATAGAATAACGCTCATTGTGCATGTCATGGGGGAATGACAGAGCAGCACTAATTTGACATTACAAAACAAAGATACAATGAATTAAACAATTAGATCCTTAATGGCAGAGTACAATGCATGTCTCCTTTGATAATCTCTTGAACTCTGGAGATAAAAGCGGGGCAGAAACGTGCACACAAGATGTTCAATGACTGAGAGTTTCAAAGTGCAGTGGAGCACGTTGTGGGGCACCCTTCCGTGGTGTTCCAATGGGATAAAAATCAGCCTTTTAGAGCAAAAGGGTCTCCAACTGTCTGAAAGACTGCTCTAGGCTGGATCAAATATAAGTGAGAATTCTTATCCACAATGCTGGATGCAGACAGCCAAATCTCAACACATTCAAGCTACTGTAAAAGAGAGAGCTTCCACTAAAGGGTAAACAAATTATCAGCTGCCTAAGATAGGGGCTCTGAAAACAAGTTTTATCTGATAAAAGCTTTTCTAGTCCCTGCAGTTGATATCCAATTAATGCTTCTGGTATTCTAAAGGCATTATCACTTGCTTGAAAACAAACATAAAAATTCTGCTAACAAAACTTGGTTTGTGTTTTTAATGGATTAGTACAATAGCACAGAACTATGAATACAGGTTTTTACTTTAATATTATTTTCCCATATATTATCATCATCAAGGATTACTGCCATGCCTTACTGGCACTGTTATTCTTCTGTATCTCAAAATATGAGGCAAATAAATAAAAAGAAGCTACAGCATGCCCCACTGTGAACAACCAGAAGCACTTTGCTGGGTTCACCTTACACTACACTACTGAACAGAGCACATCCTCACCCCATAAATGCCAAAAGGAGTTTTATTCCCATTCAAATCACTCTAAGATTTGGACTAGAGTTTCATGATGGGGCAAAGAAGTGCACGTTACCTTAATCTGCTCCCCAGATTGGCCCAGTCTAGACTGTGACCTACAGCCAGTCTGGCTTGAACTAAATAATCAGCATTTACTAAGGTAACTCAGTAATCAGCCTCAATTTAAGATGCCTGTCTAAGAGCACACCATCAGTATTTTGACTGAGATTCACTTAATAGGTTAATAGACTTTCAGTTATAAAGGTATATTAGAATACCAGGCAGTTTTGCCCCCTACTTGCACCATTTCCTGTCACTTGTGTGTCCAGCTTATATCTCAGAACTAAAAATTATTGCTGGCCTGTTCTCAATGTACCTTAATATCATAACTAAAGGGAAAAAAAAGAAAAATCCAATTAAGATTTATGGGATCTGACTCTTCTTTGCCTTTAGTTTGACCACATAATTTTGCATTTCACTTTAATATTCAACTAGTGTAACTAGCAATTACATAAGCTGCAAGGTATAAAAGAATCAGACCTGCTTGATTACATGAAATTAAATATTTCTCATTTTTATCAAGCATTCTTTCACTGGTGTCAGACCATGCCCCAAAGAGAAGGTTCTAATACTGCTTTTAAGCTATTTAGAGGTTTTAAAATAGTGTCAAACTATGCTCTGAATATCCTAAAACACAGAGTTTTGTGGCACAGTTCATGGCAGCTACACCAGAGGGAAAGAGACTTTTAGTCAGACCCCTAGCACAGATCAAATTTCCCTATGTGACAAAGCTGATCTCAGCTCCAGAGTGCTGCCTGCAAGATTCTCAGCAAATAACCTGTGCCAGTTCTCCTCTGAAAAATAAAATGCTCTGGAATGCTCCGGCAGATGCATTCGCTTTCTAGAGACTCAGAATGTACAGATTACAGAATGTAATGTACAGAACGTGGCTTTGTCACTGAACAGTGATCTGCTTTTTTTGTGGGTAACTACAACTCAATCTGAATTCCCCTGCTGAAAGGACTGCAATAAAACCCTTTGTAGTGAAAGGACAATTAAGTCCCACTATGTGCAAAAAGTCATCATTTGGTAATGATCCCCTAATTTCAGCACGATAAGACACTAATCACTTGGGGTAATCGAATTTGCCCTGGTGATGCAGTGCTGGGCCCTGCTGCAGCAATGCAGAGATGCTCATGAGCGGTGCAGCAGATGCCACCAGGTCACAGCGTGTCCCTGACAGCCCTGCGAGGCTGGGGGACACCAGGGCACCTCCTGTCCCGTTTGGGTAGGAAAAGGCAGATTCTGGGTTCATCACCCACGCTTACTGGGGTCTGCCAATTCAGAATATGATGGTGCCCAAAGAAAGGCTCCATTATGTATTTTGTTACAACATCATCTCTTCCCGAAATAAATGACAGTCATAAAATACTGCGGGTTTTTTTCCCCCGACATTGAAAGAATGATCTATAATAAAAGCATATCCATAATAAATCCAATCCATGCCCATGGGAAAGCAAAGGGAATCAGGTGTGCTTGGTTCAGCCCAGCACCACCAGATGGCAATCGCAGCCCAGCCAAGCCATCCCACACACAGCAGAGCATCAGTGGCTTCATTCCCCTTTTCCCTCGCACTCAGCCCTACCCCAGCTTTTTATAACTCGAACTCAGCGCCAGACGAAGCATCTAAAATAAAAAGGACACCTACTCCAGCCTCAGCAGCTCGCAGGAACCCAGCAGTGACATTTCCAATGTGGCAAATCCTGCTGAAGGCACAGCTGCCTCATCCAGAGATCCATCACAGCCCCTTGATGTCTGCAAAGTGACACCCTCCCATGTATTCTAGAGAGCAGCATGCAGGACTGCACTCATTCCCTGCCCAAACACTGCATCTGTGCCCCAAACCACACGGGACATGGAAAAGCAGGACAAAGAAAAACACTTTTTAATAACCTGGACATGATACAAGTACACCAGGCCTGGATCTGAACAGAAAGTGAGATCCAACAAGTGGTTTCTATTTCTCAGATTTCAGCAGGCTCTCTGTATAAGTGAGCTAGGACTGTATGGTCTTGCTTTGCCAGTCACCTCAAGTTCAAGGAAGGGGTAGAGGTGGTTTGGTGCATGGAAATGAATTGCCATTGTAAACACAAGGGGCAGGCATCAATCACACTGAGTGATGATGCTGTAAATCAAAGAGCAATCTAGCTTCATCCAGGATCCCAGGACTACAGCTCCCAAACTTCTCAACAGCCTAGTAAACAGATCTGTGGGGTTTTTTAAATGGAGCTGTAGGAAAAACATAATCCTAGGCAAATTCATATGAATTCTGGCCTGCAAGGACTCACCCACTGACCTGTGTCACAAACTATTTTATATGACCCTAAAGGAGAACCTGGAATAATCTGCATTGTAACCACTGTTCTCTACTATGATTTTCTGCTAAAAGAGCTTCTCAATCAAAAGTCTCATCCCTGCACTGGAAAGGAAACGTGACTGAAGGTGGTAAAAAAGAAAAGAGAAAGGGGAATTACATTCTCTTGGCTTCCATCCATCACATCACTGTAGGCTTCTAAAACTGAGTGTGTTCATGCTTAGGATGGATTTATCTTCTGGTAGTCAAAACCCACAGCGTCTTCTTGTCATAGGAACACCTGCTCAAATGCAAGTTACACACGAGGACTTTTTGTCCCAAATTGCTTTGATCTTTAATTTCAGTATTGTCTGTATGCCTATTCATAAAGCTAAATTATGACTTGAACTGCAAAATTCATTCTAGCTCCTTCAGAATTTGAAACACTGAATCAGAATACGAAATTAGCCCCTGCCTCCAGCTGCAATACATTTCTTATTTCTCATTTGATGATCCTTTTGGGTCCCTTCCAGCTCAGCATCTTCTGTTACTCTGTGCATCAGGCTGCCCAGGGAGGCGATGCAGTGCTCCCCTCTGGAAATATTCAAAATGCACCTGGACAAGCTCATGTGTGACCTGCTCCAGGTGATCTGCTCAGGTGTCACCTGCTCTCTGCCCTGGACCAGATGATTTTCAGAGGTCCCTTCCACCCTTCACTATTCTGTGATTCTGGGATAACGAGACCACACGAGTCAGGCTTTGTTCAGTGCTCAAATCTGCAGAGCTAAACGCAAAGCCAGCCTGCAGTAGCTCCGGATCTCTGGAAGAGAAGCTATTTTTAAACAGCAGTAGCAGTGTGGACTGCATAAATTAGCATAATCGCAGCCCTCACAGATAGTTCTCAGCTGTTTTACATACTACAAATCAACACCCTGCAGATCCCTCACTTCTACTAACGTGCTCAATCATGCATTTCATGAGGCTTAAAATCT
This sequence comes from Ammodramus savannarum pratensis, assembly GCA_020466415.1. Lineage (NCBI taxonomy): Eukaryota > Metazoa > Chordata > Aves > Passeriformes > Passerellidae > Ammodramus > Ammodramus savannarum. The sequence goes on from JAHXMQ010012340.1 coordinate 59,487,394, forward strand.
CCTTTTTTCATCCCACAGAATCTCAACGGCCCTTTTATACATTCTCCTTTTCCTTTTCAGAGCAGTGCCATCACAGGCTCAGGTTCCATTACAAATCTCACAAGATTCATGTGTAACTGGTGGCTCTGTGGGTGCCTAAATGCAGGACACCCTCTCATTTTCTCAGCTGATATGGTTTTTTCCTCCCGGGCAGATGGCATAGAAGGGGAGTGCAGATGGAAACCCAGAGCCCACAAACTCCTCATTATAATGTGAAATAGTGCTAGCAGCTCTTCAATCCTCATCTTCTCTTCAAATTATTTTCAGCAATAAAGGATGAGCTGCTGTTTTCAGAAGGCACAGCCAAAAGTAATGATATCTGTTTAAAGCTGAGAACCTTCTAACAAAGTGACTTCTATTTCCACAAGTTTTATTGAAATCTATAAATCCTTGCTGAAAAGGACCTCAAATCGAGCACCTCTTGCTTTGATGCAAGTGTTACCTTAAGAAGAAAGATCAATGAGAAAATAACAGATCACACATGCATGAAGGTTTACAAGTGCCACAGTTGGCTATTTAGGGTAATCCGTGGCTCCAGGTATCACTTTACCTGAGCTGCTTGGAATTACAATGGGTTTATCTCAGCAGAGCAGCTGTGAGATAAGGGAGCCGCGGGTGACAGGGATGCTGGTGGGTGACAGCGATGCTGGTGGGTGACAGGGATGCTGGCGGGTGACAGCGATGCTGGCGGGTGACAGGGATGCTGGTGGCTCTCAGACTGCTCACCCTGCACCCTCCTGCCCCTTGGGACTGAAACCCTCCTGCCACAAAGGCGGCTCAAAACCAGGGTGCAATAGAAACTCCTCTTATCATGTCCTCAGGCTGGTTCACAGCATGCCCAGTCTGCTGGAACTGCCTTTCCTAACCTTCCCACCGCTTGCAAAAGTCCTAAAAACAGCAAAATAAAAATATCTGTGGTGGAAAATAGCAAGGAATGAAAAATAATACGAATTAGAGGTCAAGCGTGGAGCCCTGAAAAGTTTGTGTTAACCAATGGAAAAGCATTAAAATAACTAAACTTATCCCTTAGCTATTAAAAGAAAACAAACAATGCTTGAGACACCCAAGTGCCACGGTGGGTGAGGATTTACAAACTCACAGCTCTCACACAGCATAAATGAAAAGCTGGCTAACTTGTTCCTGTTCCAGACACCTGGAGTCAGGTCACAAACAGCCTCTTTTGTTCAAGGCTCTGACCTGGTGCCTGACAGCCAATTATTAACCACACTGCTCCAGCCCAGCTAGAGAGGAACCTTCTAAACTGCCTCACAAAATGGTTTCTGTCTGTTTAACAGATGGACACATGTTGCTTAACTGTATTTTCAGCTTGCAAGAGTAAAGGCTTGTTCTCAGATGGCTGAATTTATTTGCATATTACATATCAAAAACATCCTGATGTTCAACCTAGTTGTGATAAGCATACTCTACAACATCAGTAATTTGCCTATAGAATGCAGGGCTATGATGTTCCTCAGCATGCAGGCACACCAATGACCTTACACAGGGACCACAGAAGATGAAAGAATTAAATATTTCAAAGACAATTATCTTTCCTGCCTCCATGGAAGAAGATTATGGGAGGTGATCATCTTAGAGGTTTCCCTTTCACAACAGAACAAGACAATAATCAGTTTTCATTGGGAAGACTTGTCCTTTCTCCTGCACCTCATGGGTGCTGTCCCATCCACCAAACTCAGCACTGGTATCAACTGCACAGCATTGTCTGCCCCAAAGGTTTACAAAGGGCGACAGAAACGCTCAGATTTGAGGTGCAGCCCTTCAGGACTTACCCGTGTGGAAAGAATATAACACACATTTTATCTCCAGTTTAATGGCCTGCACTTGAACCTGATCAGGCTCTTCCAAAGTGACCATTTGAAAGTGTTGCTTCAAGAGAAAACTCAGCTGGAGCTTGACAGAACAAAGCATTTCCAGAGGAAGAGAACACTCCATTGTATTGCCTTGAGAAGCCCTGGTTCTGTGCAATCCATCAATGTCCCACAGCTCACCCAAAGGCACCTTCAGAGCCTCTGGCATTGGAGGCTGATCACCCAGGGAAAGGCACAGAGAATTCTGGCCGAGGATGAGACCCTGTGCCAGCATTTCTGATGCAGTAAAAGTGACTGTGCCACACATGTGTCTCTGTGAGAGAGGCTGAATCTGCCTGTGACAAGGTCAATTTTGAGAAAGGTTGGCATTAAAAGATTATGCTCCCTCCATCCTCTCACTGAGGCTATGCTAATTACTGCAGGGGAGCAAAGGAATTCTCTGATCCTCCAGTGCTCCTTCCCTCCCAAGCTGGCTCTGGCTGCCGGCACAGCACCCCCAGGGGCAGCACAGCACATCCCCATTCCACAATTGTGGGGAATTAGCCATTTCCAACCTTGAAATTCAACCCTAGGAAATTGAGCATGCAGTAATCCACATAATCCAGGCCTCTACACCTGTCCCTCTCCCAGCTAATCCCACCACCCTTCACCATGACACATCTTAATTCAGAGCCTGCCTGCTGAGGTCAGTGAGGGAGTGGATGCTCAGGAGTTCCAACAAGTGTTTGTCACACGGTGAGAACAATTGCTCTGTGAGCTCAGACACTGAAATGCCAGGGGTGAGCAGAGCCCTTAGCCAGCCATGCACAAACACCTTCACAAATCTGTGCAAGGCTCTGGGAGGCGGCGAGGAGAAGGGATGGATAAAGAAATGAACTGTGGAGCACAGCCCTGGATAATGCGATCTGCTGGCATTAAGTTTTCTCCTGAAGGAGTTAAGCATATACCAGCTGCTCTACATTAAACCGAGCTGGCATTTTGAATCATGCAAATGAGCTGAGCTCCATCCCTTTCAGCCTTTACAGCATTGCTGTAACGCTGCAGTGCTGGCCAAAGCAAGCCCTGCCATCTCAGGGGCTCTCAGTGATGCTGCAGCTGCTCACAGGATGGTTTGCAGGAGCCTCCTTCCACCCAGGTACTGTCTGCGTGACCAAAACGTGCCCCACGTGCATGGAAAGCCTGGGGCTTTTATTTGTTGAAAATTCATTTATATACGCTACTAAGAACCACTGAGAAAATATTTAAAATTCAACCATTTGCCAGTGGAACACTGAAATTTCGAATTTGTCTTTGCCTGATGCTGCACAATAAACAGTGAGTGGATCTGACAGGCCACTGGCCCAGAAATGCTGACACAGCAGCCCAGGGTGGCATCAGTCCCCTCCATCACACCCAACACCAGGGGACATTGCTCAGACTGCGAAGGGAAGAGATGAAAATCTGTGTTTATCCAACACAAACCCCTTCTGCTGAATCTGAGAGTGCTCAGGAGGCAATAGAGGGCTAAATCCTCCTTAGTTCACACTGCTGTGGCCAAGAGATTAAGTTTCAGCACAAAGCTCAAACGGTGAAAGGAAAGCGAAGGATCTGATACTAAGAATTCCAGGAGCTCCACAGCCTTTTAAAAAATTATTTTTAAAATAATTATTTTTAAAATAATTAATTATTTCAGGTTCCTCGTCTACCTGCTCAACAAGGGAAAGGTGGAATTCATGTTTGTGTTAAAAATAAGGTGAGCTGCCTTGCTATCCAACCTGATGAACCAACCCAAGCCAGCAGTGGTGGTGACCCAGGGCCATGACATCCCACCACACCATCAGTGCCATCAGTGCACATGTCCAATCCCTCCCAGAGGGCCAAAGGCAGGAAAAGAAAGGAAAATCTCCATTGCTGCAGAGTGGAAAGCTGCAATCTGCCTGCCTGGAAACAGGATCCTAGGCAACCACTGCTCCTCCTCTTGGAAAGGTTTGGTTCAGTGAAATAAAGGAAATTCATTACAGTTCCCCTGGAGATGCTGCACAGGGATGCACAGGATGCTGCTGCCTCCCCTTTTTGGCAGCTCCACCCCAGAGGGCCTGGCCCCTGTTTGGCAGCTTGCTTTGGCAGTGCCCAGCTGGCACCTCACCCTGTGTGCTCCAGAGCCCATCCCAGAGGAGCGAGATGCAGCGATGCCAGAAATTCTCCTTCCCAAAATAACCCATCCCAGTCCAGCCACAGACAGGTCTGGAACACATCTGGCTGTCCTGAGAAGCAGACTGACCTCTGGTTATCGAGCAAGAAAAGTTAATTTCCAAACAATTGCATCAAATGGTCAATGCACATTTGATCTTGACACAACACATGACGTTTTTCCATTAGTTTTGAAGACTTAAATATCCATACGTCTCTGGCAAATGGAGAGGCACTTCTGGATGGTACCACGGCTGTCATTACATGAGGGACAAGACAGAGGAAATGCACCAAGATTAGAGACAGGACAGGTGAAATAAAGGCACTAAGGGAGACTCCTTCCCACTGAGAAAGGGAGGAGATGGCAACCTACAGCCACTGCTGCACAGACAAAATATCCATGCAAGGAAAAGGACTTAAGGGAACATCCAAGACCAGGGATGAACACTAAGAAATGCAAGTAAACAAGACACTGTCAAAATATGATGTTATGGCAGTCCAAAACTCAACACGCACAGGGGAAAGTCCTGGTAAAAGTGAATTTTCAAACACAGAAGTTGGAAACCTTTCCCTCTCAGGCATTGTTTTCCCACACACTGCTTCCAATTCTGAAATAACCCAAAATTAAAATGAAAAATAATCCAAGGATAGCACAACTAAAAATACTTTCAACAGGCAAAAAAAGGTGGAATCAGAAGAAAACTTCAGATTTCGGCCTGTTTTAAAATAAGAAGTGACCTGTTTTCTCATTTATTTTAATAGGTGGTTTATTTGTTTTAAGTTTTAGCAGTTATTTCCATGCCTTTGCAAAACTGAAGAAACTGAGACTGTTTCCACAAACTATTTCAGAAAAAACAATTTTCAGATAAAATTAGAGGCACACAACTAAGTGCCAAGTGTTTGACTGAATTCCAGTTCTTGGTGAATGGAAAACCAGCAGCTTCCTGTGACAAAATGTACCAACAGCTCATGTCTAATAATACACATCATAGCTAACCATTTATATACTTCAAATATAGATGTTTCTAAAAATAATATTGAAGCAGGGTATTTTTAGCCAGGTGAATTTCTCAGGAAAATGAGATTCTACAGTTTGCTGCAAAGAAAAAAACAATAGATCAATGGGTTAAAATTTTCAGAGCATCTTTTGATTTATACCAAAACAAAAAGTAGATTTAGCTCCAAAGCTTCAAGAAGCAAAAAAATAAATGGGAAAAAAGGCCAAGAGCAGAGCACACACCTTTTCATTAAAGGCCCAGCTATTGCTTAATGCACAAATATATCTTCTCAAACAGCACTTACAATATTTATCCTGTTGCAAACTTGGAAAGTTCAAGCAAAATATTTATTGATTTAGGCACCTCCTTAATTTCTTCCACTTTGGTAAGAAGAGGGAACTTGTAGGCCAGAAGCATTAAAATGCTCTACAAATTGCTCAGAGATTTAAATCTAGTGGTGAGACAACCTGGAAAGTAAAATTACAGAGCAGCAATGTTTCTCAAAGGACTCTAAAAGGCAAATTAAAACCAGCCAATACCAAGCTTTCATTTCCAATACCCAGGACTTAATCCAGATATCTCAGTAAATAAAGGAAATTCAGCTTTCTTTTCTGATACCTTCTGGACAGGCCAAAAGGGCACCAGTAGTGCTGGTTTGGGGTTTTGGGGTTTTTTTTTACTTCCTAGATACTTGGAACTTGGGGAAAGTTAATTATTTGTTTATCAGACTTCTTTACAATCAGATTTTTTTCCTTTTTGAGAACCACAGCTCAGGTTCAGCGTCAGCAGATTTCACGAGCAGTATCTGTTGTTCTGCTCTATCAATTTGCTTGTACTTCTTTCTGCTTGGTGTCACAGCAGAAGGTGACAAAAATCACTTGCTGAAGCAGGGACAGAGAAGTGAGAGTGTTCACTTCAGAAATTCAACCTAATGGAGTGAACCAGCAGCTCCAAGGACAGAAGGAGAACACAGGACACCACGTGCATGAGCATTCTGAGCTGTTAACAAGCAGCAGCAAAGGAGAAAGATGATCCAGTGTCAAGGGACCAGCCAGTAATTCTCTATAGAGCTGCAGAATTTCTGACCTTGGCTACATCTCCCTGTGCCTCAGCCATCCACTTCACAAATGTTCTCCAAAAACAAGAACAATATCACTGCCTCTGAGGGGCTTTAGGTTAAGCACATTCAAATGTTCAAGCCAGATAGACAGTCACAAGTAAGAGAGGGAAAAAACCATTTTCCAATATGACAAAAAAACAAATGGAGCTTTGAACAAAGTGACTTTATGCAAAGTAACCCTGCGCACATTCTGAATGAAATCCCAATGATTAAAGAACCTCCTGAACTCACAGTGCAACGTTACACCTGCTGCTCAAATGCAAGGCTTCAGGAAAGGCAGCTCTTTATAGCAAAAGACAAATCACTGAAAAACCCATGGCAATAATCACAGCAAAACAACTTGGGAATTGTAATCTTGTTTTCTACCTGAGAACATTTCATCCAGAGCAAACCCTCCCCCGCCCTCCAACAATTAAATGTTTCTCAGTCTGTATTTAGAAATAGATCAAACCCACAGCAATCTAAATAGAAAAAGAATTTGGCTGCTTAGTAGCCTCAAATTGCTTACAGTGGGTGTAAAAGATAAAAATCCATCATAAAGATCCAGCACAGGCTTTCTTAGGTACATAACTATAATCATACCAACAAGCTCATCAGCACCAATTTCAAATTTATTTTGTGCTTATGTATTTTGATAGTCTGAATCTATGGTTTTCCTCAGCTTCTCCCAACTTCAGTAAAATCTATCCTTTGTTCATATCCTAAACTTGACTCCATTGGGTTTCTTCCAACTGCAAAAAGCAGTCTTTTATGTGAAAGTTACCAGTATGATTGACCATATTTCTCATATTTCCCATATTTCAGCCTTTAGTGCTGCTTCAGTTACTGGAGGTACAGACAGTGATTATTTCAATTTATTTTTCAGGTTCTCTGGAAAAAGAAAATCAAGAATTTGGAGAATAAAATATAGCAGCAATACACACAGTAATTAAATCTGTGATCTCCTTCAGTAACATTCACAATGGCATCTTCCTTCTTGCATCTGCATGAACAATTACACCCAACCACGGACTCCTGATGGGCAATGATTTCTTTCTTAAATAACTAATGCAGATTTAGTAGCCAAGTGCATCTGACTTTCTCAGAATCACTGAGAAATACCATGCTGTAGATGAGAGATGAGAATCCTGCTATCTACTCAACACAAGTTTCTCTGGTAACAAAGTTAAATATTTCCAAAACAATCCTCTCTAAATATGGGCAGTACAATTTATTGGCGGTGTTTTCAAATTAGACAAAATAAGCACCAGTGCAACAGTCAGATACTGTTGTGCACAACACAGGGGATTTAATATGGAAAAATAGAGTGTGTATATCAGTAACAGTAAAACAGGAATGATACTGCCATGATTCATCAACCTAAGATTTCCGACCAGCATTTACAACGGGCTTGATGCTAAAACTCCCAGGCCTTTCTTTGGAAAGTGCCCCTGAAATACTCTGAAGTGTGCTTTTTATAAATTGCACAGCATTTTACAACACACTGCCCTTATAAAGCCTTAAGGCACAAAACCTCCAGTTATATAAAATCCAGCTAACACACGTAAAACCATACCAAGAGGAACAAAATCAGGAAAACACTTAGGAGTTTTCACTGATGCCACATTTGTGAGTGGGACATCTTGAATTTCAGCAGGTTTTTTAAAAATATTTTAAATAATCTCATTCTCCCTCCTCCCACACAGGAGGATGTCCTTTCTTGTGGGCTGAAAATTCTGCAGAGGGACCAAGATCTACAGAGGAGAGGAGCCAAAACAGTGGGCAAGGGTGCAGCTTGTGGATGTGAACCATAAATTCTACTGTAAGAATATCACAGGTGATGCCCAATGAAATGGTGAGGGTCACGTTGGTGCTTCAGACAAACCACCCAGAGGAGCAAAGTGATCCCCTCAGATTCTCAAGCTATTCACACCTGGTGCAGTGCTCGAGTCTAAACCTTACCATGGTTATTATCAGAAAGCACTTTTATAGCTGAAGGTCTTCCAAGATAAGAGCTCCAGCTGCTGACCTATCAGCTGGCAGCTGTCCATCCATCCTCTTCCTCCTCCCTTGGCAGGGAGGAACAGCAGGAAAAGGAACGAGCAGTGCCCTTGACACAACACATCTGGAAAAATCTCCTCTAGATACAGGCTGCCATTCCAAATGACCACCCTGAATGGCAAAACCCTGCCAGCTTCTGTGGGCAGAAAGATCAAAGCTCAAAGGATCAGCAAAACTGCTGAACAACAAAAAAATGACTGTGTTTATTCAGGATAATAGGTAGTGGAAAAAGCCTCACTGGTTCACAAATTAAAAGGTGCTGGTCATCTGCTCAGACTGCCAGCCAGAGGAGATTACTGAGAGTGCAAAGCTTAAGATTTCTCTTGCTGCTGAAGAAATCAAAAATGTAAAATTATCTAACCTTTCCTTAGCCAAAATCTTTCCCTGTTCAAATATAACAAGTTAGCATCAAGACCCTCTTATCATCAGGCTACAAAAAATGGGGTTTGCTCCACATCCTTGTAAGGGTTAAAGCCACCATAGTGCTGCCCTCAGTGCTGCAAAGGCTCCCACGGGCAGATCTCCGTGAGCATCATCTGTTACAAGATGAGAAAGCATTTCTGAATAACAAGCACTTGTTCAGCAACATAGATTTCCATGCAGAAACCCTGGCCCGTGTGAGAGAGAGAAAGGGCAGCAGATAATGAGATTTTGCTGACGTTTCATAATCACAAGGACAGACTCGGGCGCGGGTGAGAGAGAGCACTCGATTATCGTGTAAGGGCAGGATGGATGATGCACAGGTTGGTCTGTGTGCTGCCCCTGCCCTGCATCCTGCCTGGCTGTGCCCTTTTCCTGCTCTCAGTGCCTCAGGAGCTGCTGCAGTGATCTCTGCCTGGCCCGAGCAGCCCAGCACGTCAGCCTGTGTACCAGCAGGGAGAGCAGCGCATCCTGAATCAGGGCACGCGGTCACACACGCCCCAGCAGCAGGCAGCTCTCTGCAGGGAACGGGGTTACCAGGCCACACATCTCACAGTCTAGCTGGTAGGGATGATCCACTATTCCTCAAAGAAGGAAAAACAACCACGAGTCTCTGTCATCATTTCCCTCTCTCAGCACAATGGTATCACCTTCCACTGGGCTCAGATATGGGCAGCAGCAGCAGTAATGTACATGGCTGTTGCCAAAATGCATCCCAGGGCTGCAGAGCCATTCTGGAGCACAGCAATCCATGGTGCTGCTGCAGCAGCCCATCTGCTCTGTCCCTCCCTACACAGTCACCCACGCTGCTGCAAAGCTCCCAGGGCAGGGCAGGGCAGCCCCAGCCATGCTGACAGCCCCAGACAGCCACAGAAACCAAACCACTTCAGCCACGGGCGTCTCTCCTCCCTGTACAGCAACCAGCACATGTGAAAATACATTAGAAGGCTGACACAGGTTAAAGGGAACCCTGAAACGTGTGTATTGCTGATGTGCTGCATCTATGATGTCATGCACATATAGCATTATACAGGCAATTCCACCTGTTCATTTCCTACATAATCTGTTTCATTTGCTGCACTGAATGACATGCATACTGTAAATCCAGCATCAAGCACTGCTCCCATTCCCTCCTCACAGAACATTCACGGTGCTCTGGCACAGTCCCTGACTGCACACAAAACACATCGGTGACAAGCAGCAATCCTCCCCAGCCCAGCACACGAGCCAGCCACAAAGAGCACACCCCACAAACAGCATCTCCTCCATCTCCCTGCTGTAAATCCGCCCCGGTTCAAGCAGGGGCGATGGGGAAGGCAGCTCAGGCAAGCAGCACACGCACCCCCATCAGCTCCATCACACTGACAGAATCACACATCCACGGTGTGGAACATACAACATCCCACCGCTGCAGGCAGATGCTGGCACACACACACACACACACACACACACATCCCTTCCCAATCCCATGCTATTCACCCCAGAAACCCTGCTGCACACTCAGCACAGAGATGAATTCTGGCACACCCCTCCCCAGTTCGGTGCCGGCTAACCTGGGTGTCAAATCCATTTTCCCCCGAGCTGCCCTTCCTCGCCGGCAGCCCGTCCCCCACGTTCTCCTGTCCGATGGATGATTTGAGAGGAATCTGGCTGCAATACAACGGCTTGGTCACCTCCACCTTGTTGCCGAACTTCAGGTAGCAGGGCTGCGGCACGGTCCTGGCTGTCGGGACATGCACGATGGGAGCAGCGCTGTGCACGGGTTTGGGCAGTCCCGATTTCATTTTGGAGGCTACCAGGATGGCTGGCATCTTCTCTTTCTGCTTTCCTAACACGTTTCTGTCAGCAGCAGCAGAGACAGCAGGCAGGGAGAGAGAAAATGACACGCTGGGGAGGCTGCTCTGCTCTAAAGCAGCCTGGTGACTGCAGAGATCTCCAAAATCAGCTTAGAATTTAAAATCAACAGTAAAACCAATTAAAAAAAAAAACCTTAAAAAAAAAGAAAGGAAAAAAGAAAAAAAAAGGAAGAAAAAACACACCACTTTCAGTCTAAAATATCTCCAGCTTTATGCCAGCCTTCCACCTGTTTCCTCTAATTTTATTTTCAGTTCCTTACCACTGTCCTCTTTCCTATTTCTGCTATATAACTTGCTCCTTCCTTTCTCTATCTGACTCCCGCAATTTTCTTGCCTGGAAATGAAAGACTTTCACTCCATTATCTTGTCACTGCATCTCCAAAGTGAGGCAGCCTTTGGGGAAAAAAAAAAAAAAAAAAAAAAAGGAACCTGCTGCTGCATATGCTTCCCGTTCCGTAAGCACTGGAGAGTGAGCGAGCAGGATTTCCAGCTTAAGATGTCCTTGTTCAGCCTGAGCCAAGAAGCAGATGTAGCTCAGTGTGTTAATGACTGATGCCCTTGGATACGAGCCTTAGAGAATCAAGCTCCTTAAGCCTCAAGAGCTGCGAACAGGACAGCGATGCGGGAGCACAAGGAGAAACGTCCGCTGACGGCGATTTTTAAATCAAAATACATCAAGATTTCCCGGCTCCCCTAGAGCTGAGCGTGCAAACCTGGAAGGGAGGGGTGAAAAACGAGCGGGGTTAAAAATGAAAGCGCGGAGCGGGCGGGGAGCGCAGCGGGCACAGCTCGGGGGCCGGTACCGGGAGGGACGGACGGACAGACAGAGGGGGGCGGCTGCAGCCGGCACCGAGCGGGCCCCGATTGGCCCGGCCGCTCCCAGCGCCGACAACAAAAAATATAAATAAATAAATAAAGAAAGAAATCACACCCTCTCTCTCTCCGCAGGGGGAGGAGCGGCGGAGGGCTCTGGAGGGAGGGATGCTCCAAAGGACGGACGGACGGATGGACGGACGGACGGACGGATGGATGGATGCTCCGGGGCCACGGAGCGAGCCGGGGATCGGTTTCTTTTTGAAATTTGAAAAAAAAATTTTCAAATCAAAACAGCTGGAGGTGACTTATTGTTCGCGGCCGTTCGGGAAAAAGTCCCGCTGCCAGCATCAACAGGAATTTGAATAAGCACAGTGAGTAATCCGGCCCTGTTACAGCAGCTCTTGGCTCTGGGTGTCGCAGGTTCCTGTCGCTGGGACCTGCCCGTTTAACACTCAGTCTCTTCAGGAAGTGTTACACGAGCAAAAATCAGGTTTTTAGAGCTGAGACTCTCTCAGACAGAAAAAGGAGGCGTTTCTTGGATTGCATTGTAGGTGTCTCCAGGATGAAAGGCAGCACTGCTGGATCCCTCTGCAGATGCCAGCCTCAATGGCTCACCCAAGGTTACACAGCGACCAAGTGGCAGAACTGAAAACTAAAGTCACAAATTGTGCTCTACTTATTATCAAGTACTATTCTTCCTCCAACATTGCAATGTGAAATGTAATTCAAGTTCCCACATAAGCTCACATGTTCAGTCTTGGCTGTTTCTGGGATTTTTCAGCACATCTGCTTCCACATGTACCACTTCTGCAGGCTGTTCTGTAGTAACTAAAAAGGGTGAATTTTATAGCAGCTGGTTTTTTAAGTAACTGTTTCCACCTCAATCTCTTTATCCACTAATTTCAGATGGGAAAGCACACATCCCTCATCATCCACCTCACTGAGATCCCACCAAGACAAGTCTTCCAATGTTCTGCCATAACTGTCCACAGTGTCAGCTTAAACACAGCTATATAGAACACTTCAAAACCCTACAAGCCGATAAAGAATGTAAATTTACCATCTGAGAGGACTGGTAGGAGCAGAACTGTGTCAGATGCTCCAACACCACTTCCATCGTTCCATGCTGAGAACTCAGCCCTGCTGGCTTAGAGAAGGTTGGGCTCCAGTAAGAACATCTTGAACAAGATCCAGGCCTGAAAACCAGGCTAATTTTAGATCTGTAATAAATTCAGTAAGGTTTGAAAGCTATTAGAAGACCTAACTGACAGCTTTACGCTCTGCTCTTCACTTACACGCTTTATGAGGTTCAGGCCACCAATCCCTGCTGCACCCAACCTGCCATTTCTGTTGTTCTGTTTTTATCTTGGAAAACTGGCTGGGGCATGGGATACCAAGCCAGACACAAAGTTAATTTGACCAAAAGAAAAGGATTAACTTCATTGCTCCCGTAACAATTCTGGAATCTGATCCTTTGATGATGGTGGATATAATAATCCACAGCTCCTTTGGACACTCAGAGGAGTTTTACTGATTTCTCAGGGTGCAGTCCATCCTACTGACTATGATTTCTTCTGAATACAGTCTATGATCCCGACAGATATTTTGCCAAACCAGTGGACACATTCTTCATCAAAGCTTAATGTGAATTCCTGACAATACATTTGAAGAGTGACCTAGAATTACTGCTTCTCTCGTGGATTCAGTTTGCCTCTAATAATCCTTTGTCATCTAAACCCTGGGGAGTTTTTCTGTTATACATATTTTGCTTTACATATCTGAACATCACAGCATAATGGCACTGAGATGCTGCTGTATGCAGTGGCAGTGTAGTCACATGAGATCACAAATTATATCACATTACAGGCTCTACCTGCAAAGACTGGCAACATCAATTTTGGCTGTCTTTGGAATTGACAAGGTTTTGGGTTGTCTGCGTTTTTTGTTTTGGGTTGGTTTTGTTGTTGTTATTGCTTAATAAATTAGTTTTTATCTCATTTTAAGGCTAGGATTTTTAGAGGAAACTACTTCTCTTAGGCAGTCAAAGGGATCTGGGAACCTGTCTCTTATCTTTGAAAAGTCCAATCAGTTTTCCCTTCCCTGTTTCGAGTCACCCAAATTTCTGTGTCTAAGGTAGGAGTCAGTGCCCTTTAAAAAGGAGGTGAATTATCTACACAAAAAGCAAGAGCCTCATTCCTTCCCAGAAATGTTGGGTGAGCCTCTGACTAGGAGAAATCCCCTTCTAAGTCTGATGAGTATCTTTGGCTGAATAACCACAACATCCCCTCCTTATCCGCCTGTAGTGGAGGGAGCACCCACCCACTCCCCAAATGGAAAAATGCTGGAAACAAGCAGTTCCCTGTTAGGAAAAAACCAACACAATGAAACCACAACAAACCCTACTGGTTTGGCTTCCACAGCAGATTCTGGAGCTCAGAAAGTGTCACTGCTTTGGACTCGAGCTGTGACTGCTCAGCACCATGAGTGTCAGCTCACGTGCCAAGGCTCTGGTGCTGAGAACTGGCTTCAGTTTTAGTGAGCAGGCTCATGTGAGCTCAAGAACTCGACACACCAGAGGAAGCTATTTGAATGGCCTGCAGTTCAAGAGCTTGTAGGCAAGTCAGCACATTGCCCAAAATAAAGAACAAAAGCCCAGAGCTGACTGCTCTTGAACAGATGATCTTTATGAATGAGATGAACGTTTCTGGGGCAGTAAAACCACTGAAGCTGCCTCCACAGCTCACACATTATCAATTAAAACAGGGTCTCCATACCCAAGTGGAAAGAAATGTCTGTATGAATTGCATGTGGGTATTGCAAATAAAATAAAAAACTTGATGAAATATTGCAGTAAGATCAGAGAATCAGACCTTCCTTTCAACTTGTGGTTAATATTCATCCTCCACAAAGCCAAATGCTACATTAGCCTAAATGGAAAAACCATGTAGAATTATGCTATCAATTAGAACACCTCATTAGCTGGTCTGGTGATTCAGAACTGCTGATGGAACCGAACTCAAGGCTTGAAAACACCTTGATCGAGTCTATCCTCGGGTTTTAGGCATCAAGGATGGATCTGCAATCTCCCAGAAAAATCATTCCAAGCCGAGGTGAATATCCCTAAATGTGTGTCAGAATCAGAGGGTTGAATTGTTCTCTCCAAGCCATTCCCACCAAGGCAGCTGTCACACAGACTCAGCCTGGCACAGCTCCCTCAGCCTCACTGAAATCACAACAGGAACACACACAGATCTATTTTGGGGACTGCAGGCATTCTGCACGTTCACATCCATCTTCTGTTCCTCACCACTATCAAACAGGGAAAGGGCTGATCCCACCTGTACATTCATATTGCCATTCCATGAAAGAACCCAAAAGGGTGTAGAGGAGGAAAGGTGTAAACCCTTTCATTTTTTGTTGTGTTCCCCCATGGGGAACAGCAGAGATTAGAAGGAGGAATGTGGATAGAGGCATTATATAATTTGGCATCCTCTCACCACAGCAATTATAATCTGTACATGTGAGTTCTTTATATAGAGCAGTGAGAAGAGGAGGAAAACTTGGTTCTGTTCCCAGTTCTTTTGACAGAAATCTTGTCTGCATTACACTAATTCTGATCTAAAATTCCACTTGTAGTCCCCTGACATGCTTCTAATTTACACTGGGTTTAATTCCACTTCATTTTATAACGGTGTAAAATTTTTAAAAATATACAAGCCAAGTTCCACCTGGACAAGAACATCTGTTCCACTCATTTTCAGAAAATACACAGGAGATGTCACTGGCCACACCAGTGATACAAGCAGATGCTCTTGCATGGTGACAGAAAATGGCACCATTTAAAATTAGCACCCACTGAACAATGCTCACGTTTAATCCCATTTCTGTACCAGAGTGCTGCCTGGTTTTGCAATGTAAGCCTGGAGTAGCACTGCACTCCACAGCTTCACAAGTTTCTATTGTCACAGCAAATGCAAACTCACAGCTTTGAATTCATTGTGCTCCCATTGCTTTTAGATTTGCAGCCATATCAGTTTCCCACAATCTAATAAAAACTGGGCCCTGCTGTCCTGAGACACTCAGTGATGGGGGTTCTGTGATGGGCTTTGATAATGAGCACAGCACAGAAGGAAGGTGATGATGATGATGATGACGATGATGATGATATAAACACCACCAGCTATTCCTGACTTTAAGAACCATCACGTTAAGATGAAATGTGAAGGAGAGGACCTGAATAAATGCTCTCTTCCCTCTGCTGCTGTTCTCTCTTCCCTCTGGAGAAGTGGCATGTTAAAAATAGCCAGCACTCACAAGCTAACAGCCTCACATCATCAGGTAGGCACCTTCTGTGACCTTGCTGCACACTGCAAATGAACCTGCTCCATCACCTGCAAGAGCTGTCAGAGCCTCCAGGCAGAACCCAGCTGAGAAGCAGATTGCAGGAAAAGGCTGCATTTCAAAGCCTTTTTACAACTGGATCTGCTTAAGCATTCCAACCCACCCTCAGCTGCCTCAGCCTCTCCCACATCAGCAGTTCTGAACAAACACAAATTGGCCAGATTATCATTGAGCAACTTCAGCTATTTTGTAAAGAGCAAAGTTTCACTACTCAAACTAAGTGGATGCGACCAGATTTTCACTTGCCCTAATCAGTGTAGTTTCTCTACAGCCAACATCAGAATTTGCCTTCCAAATCTGAAGTATTTATCAAAATCTTCTTTACAGAACGATCCAATCCTATAATACACTCACATTATCTCCATTCCCCTCAGTACAAATTTCCTGTCAATTTGTAGCAAAAATGAGCCCAAGCATCAGTTCAGTGGTGCTCACCCACTGCCAGCTGACATCAGGGAACGATGATTGCCATCTACACTTCCAGATTTTGCTAAATACACTTCACATGGAAAATAAAAGCACACCCTGGTCAGCTAAATTTTGCAGTAGTGCTTCTAGTGAAATTCTTAAATCAAAAAGTTCAGGGAAATTTCTTCAGATTTACACAGACATAAGTCAACCATCAACCCAACAGCCGTGACCATTCCTGAGAGTCAACATCCCCAAAACCAACCTCCATTCCCACTGTGATGATCCAGCAAGGGAACTTGATGAGGATTACCTAACCCATAAACTGGGGTGGGGGAGAAGCAAATAGGAATAATTCATTTTATTTTAAAAATCCTAAAAACCACATGTCTGTTTGAAGGAGAGGTTTACTTGCACCTGCTGAATATCACACTCAGTTTTAACCAGAAAGCTTAAATAATCACTTTGCCAGGAAATGTACAGGAAACAGTTATTCTTTAATCTCTCTATTAACCTAGCACAAAATAATCAAATTTAAAGTGCTGCAGGGCCACTGTACAGCCTCATGCATGGCAGGATCAAGCTTTCCTTCTCAAATTTCCTTGTATTTCCTTTGTTCTCCCATTAGCAAGCTGATAACTAACCCTCCTGTGCTGTTCTAACACTGATTTTTTCAAGCATTTTTAATATCCACCACCCAAAATTGACACTAAAACCTACTCATGAATGCTGTCCTAATATTTTGTTTCCTACCAAATCAAAGGAGGTTCCCAGGTTAGTGACACGTTTGTTGCCCTACACAGCTTTGATATTTCAACATTTAATCAATTTTAATTTTTTTAAGGTGACAGGCTTCCTGCCACCCTGAGTTTTACCCATGGTGCTGTACTGAACTCAAGGGTTTACAGCTACAGTATGAAAACCTGACAGCCTTGCATTCATTTTACACACCCCATCAATAAGGTTTTTAGTAACACTGCTCTCGCTGTCTGGAATATTTTGGGAAGGTATAAGTGCCAAAACAGCCCATGGCCATACTGGAGATCTGGCTGATGTTTATCACTGGACAACAAACAACACACCATAGCACTGAGAGAGAAACTTTCTGGATGTTGCATTTCCCCTTGAAATGTTAGCAGCAAGGACACTGTAACACACAACCTTTTCCCAAACAAACAGCACACAAATGATGGAATGATCTTCTGTGTTTTGAGACACAATCACTTCCTGTATGAGAATTAACACGAGCTTTGTTTATTCCAGCGGTAGAACAACCTGTATTTGCCCAGCTGTCTAGAAACTCACCTGACTGCACAGTAAAACAATAATAATAATAACAATGATAGTGAAAGCAGGTGTAATCAGTGATTCCTGTCACAGCACTGGCCCATGGCTGGCACGAGGGTCAGCTCCTCACATCACGAGCAAAGCCCTTCCCAGCTGCTGCTTCCTCCCATCCCCGCTGCAGCTGCTGCATTCCAAAAGGCATCGTCCATCTGCTCAGCTTCCTAAAATGACTTTAAAGAGTGGGATACAGCAAACACATCTGCTACCCTCAGCACGTTAAAAGAGATCATCTGGAAATTAACTGGGAAATTATAAATCTTTTTACATGGGGATTCACTGTGAAGTTCCAATGCAGGTGTAACATCTGTCCCACCTTCAGTTATAGCTCAAAGCTTTGCACCTCTGGCATGCTGAAGAATCAAGGCAAACACCAGCCAGGAGAGAGGGGCACCTTCCACAGCTCTGTTCTGCATCTACACAAATGAGAAACCGATTTTTCTGTGCTGTAAATAGCTTGTGCAATTAATAGCAGTTAGCTTTTCCTGTCTTTTTCCAATTACAGACTCAGGAAAAAAGGGCATATTAAGTTACCTCAAGCAATTCTGCACCACCTACTGCTAGAAGTGCAATTGGAGAATGAGATGCTACTGCTAATTATCAAAATTAAAACCTGAAATAGCAACATTCACTTTAAAAAGTGAGATAATTTCCTATTGCAGGCATGACTTTCCCCTGCCAACAGTTATCAGTTTTGCATGAGACTTCTGGACTGAAACTTTGAACTCAGAAATGCCATCATCCAGAAAACCTTTCAAAACATTTCAGGTCACCATTTTGGGCCTTTCAAAACAAAGCCATTTATTTACCCTTGGCTGATTACCTTTTAGTCTCTCTGCACAGACACCAAATATTTGTGTTTCTATTTTGTCTTTTCTTTTACATTTTCAGACAGCTGCAGCCATTTCCAAAATCATCACAATATTTCCACCATGATGATGGGAAAAAAATTCCTTCTGGACAGTACCACCGTTAGTACAACAATAAAATAATTACAGCTGTGTGTGCATATGCATGTGCACACACACACATGTAGTGTGAGCTGAATAAAAATATGGTGATGTCTAATTTGACCTGAGAAAACCACAACAGCACATCAACATAAACAGGAAAAGTTCCACAATATTTGCAGCACAGCATCACCAATCTCTCTTACCCTGTGCTGAACAAGCGTTTCCAATTCAGAGGAATAACTAGCATGCCAAAAAAATTCAGAGCACTAGCAAATACCAAAGCTTTAACTTGGCATTAGCAAAGATCAATGACAATTCATCACTTTAAGCCCACCACAGCACTTGCTGCCCAGCCCAGCCCAGCCAGGCCCACCCAGCCCTCAGAGCTGCAGGGGCAGTGCCTGTGCCCATCGCGCCCTGTGCACTGCTCCTGTCCCTCTGCCACAGCCTGGCAAACACCTCAAATCAGGCTGCCCAAAATAGAAACAAGTACAGTTAGTTGCTGCTTTGAAAATGTATTTCTCTGCTTTCTCTTCATGAACGGTAAAACCGGATGAAAATGTCTGCACACTGTCCCGGGCAGTGTGAGAGCTCTGCTAACAGAAGCACCTCAGGTATTGAGATGCCACCAGACAGAGGTTTCATTTCAGCAGGGGAGCATTCCCCACCTATGTAATTAATGCTGATCTACATTTGTGTGACCCGAAGCCAGGCTCCTCTGCACTAAAGGGGATGTGGGGATGCCACAGCTGCTGTGCAGGCAAACCCTGAAAGAAAGGAAGGCAAAGGCAGCATCTATACTCTTAGTAAAGAACAAAGACTATCAAGTGTGTTGTCTTTACCCAGCCTTGATTGAAATTAGGAAACAAGCAAAAAAAGCTTAACCTGGTTGTGTTTTGCTAAGTTGGTGAAGCACAGTGTTGAATAACACCAAGGTTGTGGGCTCAATCGCTGTATGGGCCATTCACGTAAGAATTGGATTCAGTGATCCCTGTGAGTCCCTTCCAACTCAGAACATTCTGTGAATCTGTGTTTTCAGTTTTGTCTTTTTAGCAAGACAAAAGTAAAAACCCCAAGGCACAATAGTTGATTTAATATTTCCTGAAGGGTATAGCTAACATCAGTTCTCCAGGCTAGTCTACAAACTCGGGCTCTTTGACATATCCTGGGGACTTACACACACAGATGCAGCAGCAGCAGCTAAAGAAAACAGCTGTAATTATTCCCAAAGCTCCATAAATCACAACAGGGCAGCAGTTGGAAGCAGAGATAGAGAGCCAAAGTTTGACAAATGGAAAAGACAAAATCATTGGAAAAAACCTTTCTGGGATGTGTAAGCAAGCTAACGAAGAGTAGAAATAAATAAAGTATTATAGATAGGTTATATATAAAAATATCTGTAAAGCAATCTAAAATAACAGCTTTCTCTTTTGATGTTACTGTTTGGGGTTCATGTTTATGGCACTACCAAGCCCCAAACAAATGAGATATAAACTGGGGAGGGTGATGCAGATAACATTGTTAAGGAAGGAAGAAATAAAGGAAGGTTCTGTTTATCTTTCCTTTTACTCTCAATATTTTGATCCCCTGTGCCATAAACAGGAGCAGGAGGGAACTCAAAAGCTGTTAGTGAGTTCAAAACTCAGTTCTGTTCCCTTGATCCAAAAATTCCACAGAATGTTCCTCTTCCTCTCCACATTATTACCACCCAGAGCCAGAGCACAAAGGGCACAGCTCCCAACACGTGTGAGCACAGGCACAAACCTTTGTGTGGCAGAGCTGTGCTGGGAGCAGATAATTACAGCAAATAAAAGGCAGCTCTGCACACAACAGTGTGGAAGCAAATCCAATTGCTAAGGACCCTGGCTGAAAGCAGCCCTCAGAAACAAAGGAGCAGCCACATTAGAGCAATCTTTCATACTTGTGCAAAATAAGTAATTGAGTCACAGACAGGGTAAATCCTGGGAGCACAAAGACAGATCACAAGCCCAAGCTGGAAGCTGTCCCAAGGGTCCCATATTTCAGCTCCCTCTCTGTTTGCATTCTGCCCACTCCAGGTTTAACACAGCATCACAGCTCCTTATCAGTCTGCAATCAAGGCCATCAGAGCTTAAAATTCAACCTGGGACTGGCTGGGCAAAGCCTGGCAAGGCAGCAATAACGATCCCCTCTGAGCCATCAGAGCATTGCTCCACACCACGCTGACAGAAAACGGTGCCTGCGTGCCCAGGGGCCTGCCAGAGGGCTCACTGCACAGAAAATGTTATCTCACACACTATAAATACGTGGAAATGAGATTAGAGGCAGCTGTTGTGACAGCAATTTGCCCTGTCAATACAGCCCTCACACTCTGCTCAGGCTTTTGGCTCAGAAGCAAGAGTGGCATTGCCAAACCCCACCACGTCCCTGTCCCTGCATTTCCCATGCACTTGTCTATCCAAGGATGCCCTCACCCTCACCTGACTCCACTCTGGCTGTCAGGGATGGGGACAAGCATGCCACAGCCATTTGGGAGCCGTGCACAACAGGACAGCTTCTTTATTGTCCTACTGTGGCCCTGGGATATCACAGCAAATGTTCATCAGGAACAACGTTAACATTACCAAACTCTCTTACAAAAGTAGACATTTGAAGCATTTCCACTTAAAACTAAGTACAGTCACTTATCAATCTTAACTCCTGCCATATTACTGAAAATCCTCAGCATTCTCGCAGATAATTGTCAGCATTCATTATTCCAGGAAGAAAGAAGTTACTGAGTGGGAGGAAAAACACCCCAAAATTTGTTCTTACATTACTCCAGGTTGCATGCTTGATAGAGTTCTTTCTCAGAAAACCCAGTGGTTATTTCTATTTATACTGTGTGTTTATTGCTATAAATGAAGATCCAAAACGGGTGGCAACTACCATGTAGCTGCTACAACATGCAAGAGGTGCATAAGGACACACTGCAAAATGTGACTGCTGGCCATAAAGCTACTATTGATGGGCAAAGTATGGCCTGCTGATTTCCTAAAGAAACCAGAAAACATTGCCACATTAGCTCACCTCACAGTCAGAATGTCACTGGACACTCTCAAGAGCTATGGGTAACATATTGCACCCTGATTTTAAAATACAGCTAATGGTGGACAACATCCTTGAGTAGTAAGTTCCAGATTTGAATAACGATGCACTGAAAACCTAAATCAAGATTTTAAAGCTTTTTTAAGCTTGCAGTTTCTGGAAGCAACTTCCCAAGGATGACTGCTCAGTGTCTGTACAGTAATTGTTCTTCTCAGAGATGAGATAACCTTGGGGAGATACAGCCAGCACTGAGGGATGGTGTGACAGAAGGGTTACCTAATCCTCTGGACCTGCTATGGAAGGGTTGACTTCTGCAGCCATGACACTTCATGAAAAATCCTTTCCTTAGCATTTTCCTCCTGAGAAGCTGAGAGGCCTCAGGAACAGAACGTGAACAATGGTTATCTGCTGCTGTGGAATATTCCTGTTTCTACAGCAAGTCACCTAAAGCTGGCATTCAAAATGCCACCAATGAGTTTGTTCTGCTCCCAGCTCTGTGTTTACACCTGCTGCTTTTCCTTGGCCTGAGAATGGCAGGAAACAACAGCAGGAATGGAAATCATCCCTGTGCAGGCAAGTAGGGGAAATTAAGGGAAACAAGAGAAGGAACAGTGCAACAAAAGGCACGTGCAATGTCACCCCAATTTTTACTGTTGCTTACAATGTAGAAGATGGCACTGACATGCCAGTAATTCAGTGCAGGGGAAAAGGCAGCCACAGACCTTCAGCCCAGTTTAGTGATGAGTTCCCTTAAGTTCAAGAACCTGTAATTCAGGGCACTTCTTTTTCCCAATACATTGATATTAGAGCATACCACCACATCTACCCTGCAAATCTGTGTATTGAGGAGCTGGTTTTGCTTTAAAGCGACTGCAGTGAGACAAGAAACACAGTGAGCTGCAGGAGAGAATTCTCAATTTCTGCCCTTCCTGGAATGAGAAGACTGGGCTAAAAGATTGTTCAGATAAACTGAACTGTGTTAGGGACAGGGATCAGACCTCAGTGAGCCCTCAGGTAACTAAATGCCCGTAGCA
The DNA here is from genome assembly GCA_020466415.1 of Ammodramus savannarum pratensis. Taxonomy (NCBI): domain Eukaryota; kingdom Metazoa; phylum Chordata; class Aves; order Passeriformes; family Passerellidae; genus Ammodramus; species Ammodramus savannarum. The sequence goes on from JAHXMQ010012340.1 coordinate 59,509,887, forward strand.
GTAAGCTCCTGGCAACATAAACATCAAACACATTTCTGAAGCCTGGAACAGAAAGACAAGGGCTTTTCAAAGCAAGCCTGCTTGTTTTTAATGAGAGCTCCTGGAACCCTTTAGGCTCCATCACTATGGAAGCTCCTGGAACCCTTTAAGGCTACTCTCCATGAGCTTGCTCACACGTCCCAGAAGGTTTTTCCCAATGGTTTTGTCAGAGGGAAGGCTGAGGGAGGAAGGGTGTGAGCAGAGATTCACAGGCAAAGGCTTCAGCTGCCAAACAAGCTGCCCACCAGAGCAGAAAGCCAAACCTTGCCATGAGCACACTTGCCCCTCCCAGCACGTCAAAAGCAAATCCTTTCTACGGGCTCTGTTAACTTTAATAACCAAACCCCCAGGGCAGGCTTTGGAGCAGGAGTCCCAGTTCTGTGCTATTCCAGCAGCCCCAGGGTACAGAGAGACAAGGAGCAAAAATAAATGTGAGTGACACATCCACATCTGAGGCTGACATCTAGCTATAACATCAGGTAAGTGCAGGATCAACACGACTGAGAGGCATCAAAGGAAAGGAGATATTGTGCAGGACCAAGTCTCCTCTCCCTCAAAGGCAAAAAGTATTTTTAAAAAGGCTCAAGAACCAAAGGACAAAAAAATCCAGGTTATAACCCTTTTTCAAAAAAAGACTATGCTCTTAAACTGGATGTTATGATAAGGAGTAGCCTTGTGACACTGAAAGGACTAAAAATGGCACAACTGATAGCACACAGAACTCTCTTTCCTATATTCAGCTCAGCCCCACAGCTCTGTGTACCAGATCACTCAGGTTTGTGCTCTCCTACCTCCAGGCCCTTTGCTCTTGCTCC
>JAHXMQ010012340.1:59510840-59529728 GCA_020466415.1 Ammodramus savannarum pratensis
AAATAAATACCATGCCATTACAAATGGCCATTTTGGGGCAAAAGCTGGAGCTGGGCACATCTTATCTCACAACATGAGCAATGTAGGCATTCTGGAGAATGTCCATAGGAGAGGTGGGAGTGTGGCCAAACTCAGGAGGCTTTGCTGAGATGACAGGATGAGGCGCTTAGGCGAGAGCATTTGGAGATGAGAAGGCTGCAGGGGGGATCTTCTTGTGCTCTCTAAGGACCTTAAGGGGGATCACAGGGATCTGGGGGACGGATAAATTTGAACTAAGCAGCAGCAGAACGACATGTGCACAATCCCAGCCTTTAAAATAGAAGCAATTTATATTAAACAAAACCATGGTGGTTTGGATAAAGTGAGCTGCTATCTGGCCATGTAGGATTTTTGGTTTTTTTTTTTGTCCAGGAGATTTCTGCAGCATAAAAATAATTCAGGAGCCATCAAAACAAAACAGATTGCTTGGATAGCAGGGATGTCTATGGATATGGATGGGATTAGATGCTCAAACACCATAGTTTTACTCCTGCATACAGGGTTTATGTTCAGCATAAGTAAGGAATCTCCTTGCCTCAGGTTACTCCATGGACTTGGAGGGATAGCAGCTTGTGGTAGAAAAAAAATGAAGCAACAGATGATGTGGAATATTGTTCTAGCAGCCAATGGCACAGAATAATTTCTAACACGCAGACAGAAGCACCAAAGACACACTCACTGTATCACTCTGAAATGACAGAGGAGCAGCAAGCTGAAGTGTCTCTCACCTGTCAGAGTCTAAACCTCGGGGCACAGAGACCCCATCACAGGGAGCTGTCATTGTCCCCTCTGCCCACACTGAACCCTGCAGCACAATCAAAGCACCCCCATCCTTCTCTGCCTGCACCTTGCAGATGCTCCTAACACACTTTCACTGAATGCTCCATGTCCAGCCTGTGCTGTGAAGCAAAAACAAAAAAATTCTTTAAGCCCATCCTCAGGGCTAAGGGTTTTGAACCAAAAGGGGCCTGGTTTAGATTAGATATGGAGAAGATGCTTTTTGTGATGAAATGCTGGCACAGGTTTCCCAGGGAGATGGTGGATGCCCCATCCCTGGAAGCATTCAAGGCCCAGCTGGGTGAGGCTCTGCCACCCCAGGACAGGCTCCTGCTCCAGGTGAAGATGTCCCTGCTCATTGCAGGTGTTGGACTGGGTGACCTCTGAAAGTCCCTTCCCACCCAAACCTGTTATTGTTCCCTCTCAAAAACCACAACAGGCTGAAAATATTGTGTGCCATGTGCAGAGTGACTCACTGGAATCCCTTGTGAAGAGAAAGCCCTGCCAGTGGCCAAAAGCTGGTGTTTTATTTATGTTGGACTGGGAGTTTCATGTCAGCTCCCTGCACTCATTGAGATGAAATTTGAATCTCTGCTGCTGTTTCACCTCGGGTGCCTCGACTCTCTTGTACTAAACAGGAAGCCCTTGTCAATACAAAACTATTTGCACTGCCTCCCTGGCCTGTGCTGTGTCTAGATAATTCAGCCTAATGAGGGATTATTTCCTGTGTTGGTGGCTGACAACACCCAAAGACATTCTGGGATTGTGAGCTGATAAAAACTGAACTATACTGAGCTGATAGCACGGAGCTGTTAGCTTTGAGTACAGAATAGAACAGGGAATGGACACTGCTCCATGCCATCCAAAATCACTGACATTTGTGCTTGAGCCAGGAAATTAAAACAAAAACAGCCTTTCTGTGTTAGGAGTGACATCTCCAAACCCACTGAGCTCACCTGTGTGCTGAAATTGTGCTGAAATGCAGAGGAGCAGCAGAAGCAAAGTGTGTGTGTGGCTGCAGGCCAGAGAGCGTGACTGCTGTCCTCACTGCATGCAGCTGCACTAAAATTAACTCTATTCCTGACATGCAACAGCAAAGGTCAGCCCAAACAAAGGGCAAGGGGCAGGTCTGCAGCCTTTCCTTGCTCCACCAAAGGCAGCTGAGCCCAGAACTGAGCCAGAGGGTTCAATAACAATTATCACATATTGTACATAATACACATATTATGCATTAATATTAATAGTAATACATAATAATCTATTATATTAACAATATTATATTAATATGTATATGTATTATGCATAATATGTGTGTATTATGTATTATACATGTACATAGGTATATACATATACATATTAATACCACCATTTTATTTCTTTCCCCTTTTCAGAATATGGGCCAGTTTTCCAGCATCTCACGTGGATATTATGGGTGACTAACTTGCTCACCAGCAACTAAATCAGGGCTTGAGCCAACCTGCTGCAGAGGGTCACATATTTATGGCCTTTGGGATGTAGCAGTGAGCCATCCCTCCATGGAGCAGAAATACCCACTGTGCTTGAGGAAGAAAGATGCCCTGTACAATCAAGTCTATGCATGTTCCAGATGAAGGCAATGAAGAGTGGCAATGCAGCACCTCCCATAATTCCAGCCAGCTGTCAGTCCAGCTAGGAAAACAACAGCATCAAAAGCAAGCCATTTTCCCCCTGTGCATTCATGCACAGAAGACATTTTCTTATCATAATTAGTTCCATTGCACAGTATCATCATTAGGATATGCAGATTATTAAAGCCAAACCAAACACTTTGGTTATTCTCCATCCACAAATCCTCTTCACTGGTCTTTACAGGGCAGATTTTGAAGGCTCCCTATCATTTCTAGCTGCACTGCTGTTCACTTCTACAAAGAAACAAACAGAGACACGGAATAAAACAACCCCAAAGCCCAAATTTTGTAATAGAGGTGTTGGGCCACCTCCCTGGACCAAGTACAGAGCTTCAGACTGACACCTCGAGGAGAGGCTGCCAGGTCAATGAAACAGGAAAATGCAGCAGCCCTGGGAACACAGGACCCCATCCCACCTCCCATCAGCTGTTACTGTGCACAACTGGCACTGCAGCTAAAAAAGAACCACACAAGCTTAATTACTTCCCATGTTTTTGATGGATGTGACTATTTCTTTCAACCACACATTTTCTCTACTTCTGTGCTGCAGTTTCTACACATCAATTCTCTAGTTGCTGTTTCCAAGGCAATCCCACACTAGAATTTCAATGGTTTGAAGGATCTCACAGGGTTCAGTCATACAAGGCATGCTGAGTTGGTTTCTAATCCCACTGCTGAAGGAATTATGAGTGTGAAAAGCAGAAAAGTCAAAATATCAAATAAAAAATAGCATGACAAAAACAGATGGCCAGGATGCTTGAAGGGTGCATTAGTTGAGAAGTTAGCTAGAGAAAAGATCACCCTGGATGTAACACAAATCTATCTAGGCCACAGAGTGGACACAGAAGGAATGATTACTTCAAGAAGATGTGATTATGCTCAAAGGCAGGACCAGCTAAAGCTCCCTTTGCCACCAACGGCCCTGCCAGAGCACACTGAGATCACCCAACGTGTACCTAAAATAGCTCAGGTGAATCACATCCTGAAAATGCTCATTTCTGTTCCTTAACTATAAAAGGAGCCCAAAGGCAGTCAGTTCAACTGCACATGTCTATGCTGCAAAGGTTTAAAGAAAGATGAATTCATTTCTCACCAAAAGCAGTTCCAGAATCACAGCAAGTCCCCTCAGTTATGCAGCAGTGAGATACCTGAGGATATTACTGCCCTGAAACTGGAAATGGGGGCCTGCTTTCTTCATAACATAAGCAGCTATCAGACCATCTCTTCAAGATAGGTTCACTTGTTAATGCAGAACTGTGCACCTCACAATAAATACAGATAAAAGGTAAGAAGTGAAGAGTGCCCAACTGTGAGTCCCAGGCTCTACAGCAAGGTCAGTAAATGTGAAGAGAGCAGATTGCAAGCCCGGTAGCTCTCACCAGCACTCAATTTCCCAAGTAATGGCACAGACAAAGTGCAGCGCTCTCATTTCAGCCTGACACAGCAGAGAAGGACAGCGAGGGTTTGAGGAGCCAGTGCCAAGCTCAGTTCCACCACACAATCCTCGCTCCCAGGAATCCCAGGCAGCTGGCAAGAGAGCACTGACAGCAGGCAAGGAAGCAGAGGTGAGATTCCCTGACACTGCCTGCAGAGGTTAACAGCAATCAGCTCCTGTTTCTATTCTGAGCTCTTCCCATCCCAGCCTGTCGTGGGCCGCCTGTAGAATCACTGCCAGCAGCCCCAAACTGTGTGAGCCTGTCAGGATAGATCACAACTGGGGACAGGCTGTGACAATGGCTGCTCTGCAAAGGGCGCAGGGGAAGCCCTGACTGCACCCCAGCACTGAGGGGCAGCATCCAGCACCTGCAACGCTGCATTTTGAATTACCAATGAACTTCCATCTCCAGACAGAACTGCCCATTCACTCAGAGCTGCTTTCTGTTTCCCTGGGTGCAAGGAAAAACCAGCCCCTGCCAGCTTTATCTCTGCTCATGAATCACAGCCCAGTCTTTGCAGTCTCCTTGACTACAGCTAAATAAAACAGGGCAGGAATCGCTCTCTGCCCGTTGAGTGCCTGAAATGAGGCAGCCACTGCACTGCAGCTGGGGAGCTTTATGGCAGGGAATATTGCATGTGTGCTTCGTGGTGGACAGTTGGCTGGGTTCACTTATTTATCAATGCAAACTATTATCAGTAAAAATTGCCTAGATTCACCCATTTATCAGTGCAAACACTGCCTGCACCAGCACAAATCAATGATCCCTGTAGGGCCCTTCCAACTCAGAATATTCTGTCAGTCTGTCACCAAAATACCAGACCATGTCACACAAGCTGGACTCAATCTTTATTTATTTATATATTATAATTTATTATATTTGTTATAACATGTAATATATTATATATAATATATAAAATAAATTATAATAGATAATGATATGTTATATATTATATATTATTTATAATATATAACTATATAATGCATAATATATAATATATAATATATAATTATCGCATCTCTTCCAATCAGGATACTCCACATTTCCAAATCTGGAGATGAGGCTGATGGACATGGGGACGTGAACTCCCACAAGTGACAATGAACAAGGCAAACCTGGCTTCTGAATTAATATCTCATCCCCTAAGTCCCAAAGTAATTTGTGCTTGGTGGATTAAGTAGCTCCCATTGCAGACACTGTCTCATCACACATCCAGAACAGTCTGAGGTGACAGCCAAGAAACAATCCTCAAGAAACAACCATCTGAGTAGGTTCTCATATCACTGAAGGAGCAAAATACTGGCTGAGTTTCCTCCTGTTCTGAAGCTGAGCAGTTTATTTCTATTTCCAATAAATCCAAAAGGGCAAGCCATGTTTCTCCTGAACTCCTGGGTCTCGATGAACATGAACTGAAAGAGAGATAAAACCTACTGATGCATTCCACATCAGTAAGTCTCTGTACACAAACTAAATGGAGTATGTGAAGCCTCAGAGCAGGGAAACAGGATTATAAAGGGATTTTGGAGGAAAACTAACTCCTAAGAGCAAGTTGCACACCAACTTTCCTACACTTGCAGATAACTAAATCTGTATCCAGAGAAAACCAGCACTGCATGAATGAAGCAACCTCTTGAGAAACAACCCCATGAAAACTACTCAAACAGGACACGCCAAAATTATTGACAGGAGAGCTCTCAATCTTTGCCATCCATTCTGCAGCGTTTGCCCAGGGCTGCCCCCAGTGCAGTATTTATAAAATACAAGGGCCAGAGAGCTGCAGCACTCCCTTTCAGCAAGCTGGGGTTTCTCACACCAGTGCTGGATCCTGCAACTCTGGAGGATGGAGTCGACCCACACGCAGCACAGATTTATTAAAAAAGCCTCCAGCAATAACAATTTCCTCCCCAGGAACATTTGCAAGTTTTCAAACTCAGACCTAAGGCTGTGCTTTCACCAGTCTACAGTAAACAGAGTGACACAATAATTTTGAATATTAACTGATTCCTCTAATTTCTCAATATAGTTTAAATCCACATGCTCTAAAAGAAACAGACCCCCAAGGCAGCACACCGAGTTATTTGCTCTCAGCCAAGAATCTAACCATAAAGGACATAATCCTGCTTAAAAGCCAAAGGGAGCTATTTGTCACTGGAGCTCCCTGTGAACACACAGAAACATGGAAGTTAATTTATCCTGAAAACTATCCCAGAATGTGTGGAGCCTGACAGCCACTTTTGGCACCTGAGGAGCTCAAAGGAAATGCCCTGCCTTTAGAAACCAAGCATTGCTCCTGGATCCTGGTGTTTTTCTTTTGCAGTGAAAGCATTTTGCATTGAGCAGAAGCAGCTCACTTTTACAGCTGCTGTGAACTAAATGAACAAAGGTCTCTCATGTAAACACGGGCTCCAGCAAATAAATACTCCCAAACTGTTGCAGTACAAGCATTATCTTCAATGGAAATTAGAGTCTTTTCTTGAAATAGTAAAAGATAAAATGTTCTGGGATGTCATCCAGAGGGTTAGAGGGATCATGTATCCATCCAGGTTACAGGGATGTAAGTAAGGTTACTTTGGTTTAAAAAAAAATTAAAGGTGATCCAAAAGAAATACAAATTATACTAGGCTGGAACTCCCGTATTCCTGCAAGAAATGTTGAGAACTAGATACTGCCACAGCCACACATAATCCTTATATTTCTTGAAGCACAGCCCTGTCTCTTACAGAGGCAGAGGGGTTTCTTAGAGGGGTGAGCAGAGCTTTGCCAACTGTAAGAGACCAGCCACAAAACCCAGCTCAGGACCCTGCACTGCCCTGAGAGCTCTGCCATGAGCAGCTAGCACCTGCTGTTCAGCTGCTTCAGCACTGTGACAGTGACAGTGCCTGCACTGCAATCCCCTCCAAGGCTGGCTCATTCCTGACCAGGCCAGCAAATTCTAATTCCTCAGGCAGGCATCCAGTGTCAACACTTCACCTGCAAACTATCTGCAAGTCTTATTGCAAAGATCTTTGGAATCAAATTCTTGCTAAACTGAGATTTTTCAAAATCCATTTCATGTTCTAAACTCATTTTCCACACTGTACCGCGTGTTTCTGGTGGTTTTTTAGAGAACATAAATGCAACAGCTATAGCTATAATAACAGCCATGTAGTAGCTATATAGACCTAGTTAAGAAAACACAGTCTGAGGGATTGCATTCTCTCCAAACAAAGTCCATAGTGCTGAATTTTTTCAGAAATAATTATTTGAGTTATCAGGCTTTTTCCTTTTCCCCGTGGATTTGATTGTGAGTGTCACAGAATATAAGGAAATCATCACCCATCCTGTAAGTGAGAAAAACACCAGGCAAACAGACAGCACTGCCCTTCTCCTTTGGGGGCTCACAATGCCATCCCTTCCTCTCCAGCTTGGGGTGTCCTCCTGCACCTCTCAGCCAGCACATGCACAGTGAATTCTCTATTTTCACGAAGTCCTTCAGCTTGCAGTAGCTGTACTACACTGAGCCAGTCTTGCCCAGCACCAAGTGTGAAATTTTGCCACCCAATTAAATTCCCTTGGCCAGGGGAATGGCCAGCAGAGCCATTGGAGACGTTCCTCGAGAGCAGAGCTGTGGTGTCAGCTGCAGATTTCCCTCCCTCCCTGCATGCCCACAGTCACACAGCGTTATCTCATGGAGCTGCAGCACATGGCGAGCCAGGTCAGCCCAGGGCAAGTCTGCTTCAATTACTCTTTATTTTAAAGCCCCAAAGCCCTTTGCTGTGCGGTGCTGTACTCTCTGACTTTGTCACGGGATGGCTGCTGCAGTTTCTGGGTCAGTAGGGCTCCAGCTCTGCCCCTGGGCTGCGCTTGCACAGGGCTCGATGCAGTTCAGTGTCAGACACACAGTGCGAACAGCTCCTGTTGTCTGCTGCTGTAGGGAGCCATTGGATCCACATAAAAACACCACTACTGTCACTAACAGATATTGATAGAGGTCTGGAAATGGTCAGTCACAAGCTGAAATGCATCTGCCCTCTCAGACAATGAGAAAGCAGGGAATTAGTGACCCGTGCTGCGGCATCTGCCCGGCACGGTGCTCATACACGAGCAGACGGACAGACAGACGGACAGACAGAGCTGGTGTCACCGGGGGGAACTCCAGTTCCTCAGCCCTGCCTTCCACACACACTGCACTCAGCCTCAGTGTGCAGCAGGAGATGTGAAAATTCTGCATTTGTGGCATTGACTCTTTTCCTCCTCCCTTGCCTTTAAATCAGATTAAACTAACGGGCACAAGCCCTCATTAAGGTGTCATGTCTAATGCAATTCCCAGGGCAGCACTGCACTCTTCCTCCCTAAAGAGAAGGAAAACACACATGGTGCAGCTCTTGGAGATGATTCCTTTGTTCACTCTTAGCACATTTTCAAAACTGGACTTCCCCTTTAGCTGCCTTGGGATTTATCACAACCAATGCACAGGACCAGGCTCCAGTCAGTTTAGATTATCTTTCAAAATCTTCACAAAGAGCAAATTCCCAAATCCCAGAGAAGAAAATTAACATTTCATGTCTGTTGCTGAGACACCTGGAAATATTAAGAGATAGGACAATTTTCAAGCATCTCCCCTTAATTTATTTATGTCCCTTGCTACTTCTCATCTGTAAAAATCCAAAGATTTGAAAATGCTGAAGAACATATTCCTGAAAAATATGGAAATCTACTTGGAGATGAGGATCATTATGATCATCCAAATCACCAGAGACAGCCTTGCCAGAGCCAGGTTTCAGGGAAAGCTCATCTCTTGAAAGGCAGAGTCTGGGCAGTAATTTGTGTCAGGGCTGATTTTAGTCAGGCTTCTGTCTGAAAACATCCAAATTATTAATTAGCCCATGTACAAAGAGTGACAAAAAAACCCAGTAACACATGAGCTCCATCAGAGACCTTTCAGTAGGAGACTGAGTTACACACCACCAGGGAGGAAACTCTCCTGTTTTCAACATTGATTTTACTTTCTGATTAGAAAGAATAGGCAAAGACATTCTACTGGTACCTTAGTCCTATAGAACTGATACATCAGATTTTAGAGGAGAAATTCTAGCAATTGTTTGGCTTCCTTTCCCTTTTCTCAGGTCTCCATTCCCTATTGGAAAGCCCCAGAGTGACACAGGACTATTTCCAGAATGAAGTTCAACAGCTGTGTAACAATCCATGAGTTTCCTGAGGATGGAACACAGAGTAGGAGAAATCAAACCTGCTGCTGCAGGAAGGCAAAATATCCCCATCCCTATTCCAGGCTGTGACACTGTTCCCTTTAGATCCTAGGGAGAACAGCAACCTCTGAGAGCTCTGGGCTTTGGTGCTGCTCAGCTGGCCAAAGGCACCACACTGGAAAGCAGAGTGACATCCTCTCAGGGATGAGGCTGAGTGATCAAACAGCTCAAATTCTGCACCTCATTTTGAGTTAGTTCTTTCAAAAATCTAATTTTTACTTTGAAACTGAAGAGCACTGTGTTGTGACAGTGTTCACAGGATCTTACGATGAAGGAAGAGATGAGGAGCTGACTCTATATTTCAGAAGGCTGATTTATTATTTTATAATATATATTACATTAAAACTATACTAAAAGAATAGAAGAAAGGATTTCATCAGAAGGCTGGTTAAGAATAGAATAGCAAAGAATGATAACAAAGGTTTGTGTCTGAGCCAGCTGATTGTGACTGGCCATGAATTACAAACAAACCAACATGGGCCAATCCCAGATGCACCTGTTGCATTCCACAGCAGCAGATAATCAATGTTTAATGAAGGCCTCTCAGCTTCTCAGGAGGAAAAATCCTAAAGAAAGGATTTTCCATAAAGGATGTCTGTGACACTCTATACCGTGTAATGTACTAAATCACCTCTGGTTCGGATGGAGGAGGCTTTCTGGTTCATAAAGCCACAGTTTTAGATCACAACACCACCCTGACGAGCTGATCTGTGACCACAGCCAGGTGGAAGCGCTGCCATCCCTGGCAATGCCTTCTGCCAGCCCTGCACACGTGCTGGAGCACAAGGGATGAATTCCTGATGCAAACCCATCAAATATGAATGTGTTCTGCCAGGGGAGAAAGGGAGCACAGAGTCTGGAGATGCACAAGGAGCCAGCACCAGCCCTGCTACCCCTGCACAGACAGCAGGCTGTGTGTGCTGGGTTTGATTTCTATCACACACCTCCACCTCTGATCAGGGCAATGCCTACAGACTGGCAAAAGCAAAGACAATGCAGAAATAATCTGGTTTGTTACAGCAGCCATACACCAAAGGCTCAGACTGTGTCAGCACTCTGCACACACACACCCCACACATCCTTCCCCCACTCACATAATGTACATGACACAGATATTTACATATGCAAAGACAGATTTATTATATACATACTAAAAGGGGAAATGTGCCTCTTGTGCTGTGTCAGTGGACTTGGCTAAGCCTGTTGAAGGCTGCAGCTCCTATTTAATGGCTGAAGGAGATTTTGGTAATCAACTCTCTGGATGAGGAAGCCATGGTATTCATGACACTAAAAAATACTTGGGCTTATCCAGCTTTGAAATTACTATAATAGGACAAAATAGGAGGCAAATGGGCAACCCACAGCAAGAACAAGCAGAAGCTTTCACAGTTCAAACCTTAATTATGTAGAATGCATTGGCTAGAGAAGATGACCCACAATTTCACTAAATATTCCAGCACATGGAATAAATATTACACTTTTTACTCCATGTCAAAAAGGTTATTTCTGCTCCTCAAAATATGGTAACAGTAGTTATTTTCTGATTACTTCAAGAAAGACATTTCCTGAATCTCATTTGATATTCAGCTTTTCAGGGTTTTTTTTCCCTCCAGGATGTTTCTTGTTTACTTATTCATTAGTAGTTTCCTTACACCCTGCCTAGATTATAAAGCAGAGAATGGCAAATAAATAGAGATTAAATAAAGCTGCAGCAAAGTCAGGTCTTTAAGAATTAAATCCAACCTCTAAACTGCAGAGGCAACTCTTCAAAAGTCACACTAAGCAGAGCATGTACATTGGCAGCCCCACTTCCATTTAAAGGGGATGACAAGTTCAGCAAGGATAATGCCCTTCAAACGCAGGCTGATTGGACAGGCAAGGACATTGGCTCAATTTGCCCTCAGCATTATCTCCCTGCCTTGCTGGGAGTTGATGTCCTGCTGAGAGCTTACAATAAGTTTTCCTTCTCAAGTCCCTGATGTGGGAGCATTTTTCTTTAAGATCATGGGAAAGTTTGGGGGTTTTTATTTTAAATCACTGCAGCAAAAACCTAAAGAAGATTAATTGGGTTAGCTGCACGATTCATCTTGCTGCTTTTGGCTAATTCACATCAGCCAGCACATCCTACAAGTCTTTAAATCTCACATTTGTCCTTGTTAATTATTATACCTTATGATAAAAGGCAAATATTTTTGAAAGCTGAAAAAAGGTGGTATAGCATTTTAACCCACACACACTTTTTTTTTTTTTTCAGATTATTAATCTGGTGTTAATCCACCTTCAAATTTACACCCAAAGATAAAACAGGTTAGTAATAAAAGAAAATTTCTAGTCCTACACAGGAATACGTTATTAATACATCTATTTTTTTCTATGTATAGTATTTACTCTCTTATTGCTCTACATCTCATATTACAAAGATCATTCTCTCCCTTTTATAGATTAACTACATGCTGTGTCACAGACATCTTTTATGGAAAATCTTTTCTTTAAGATTTTTCCTCTTGAGAAGCTGAGAGGCCTCAAGAACAAAATATAAACATTGATTATCTGCTGCTGTGGAATGCAACAGGTGCATCTGGGATTGGCCCACGCTGGAGGTTTGTAATTAAAGGCCAATCACAGTCAGCTGGCTAGGACAGAGAGCTGAGCCACAAACCTTTGTTATCATTGTTTGCTATTCTGTTCCTGGCTAAGCCTTCTGGTGAAACTTTTATTCTTTTAGTATACTTTTAATGTAATATATATCACAAAACAATAAATCAGCCTTCTGCACCATGGTCAGATCCTGGTCTCTTCCCCCATCCAAGAACCCCCGTGCACACTGTCACAATGCTGGACATGATGTCCTCAGCAGGCAGGAAACCAAACCATGGGCAGCAGGCTCACTGCACTCATCTGAACAATCTGCACTCCACAGCACACCTGCTAAATATTTTATCACTCCTGATTAATTGATGACTTTGAATTTTTAAATATACTCATGCTTAGTTCTAAGTTCTTGGCAAGAAACAAAGGACTGCCATAGTTTGGTAACCTGCACTCTGTGAATGCTGCACCCACCTCTCCTTACAATCAAGGCCACGACCTTCCAAACCACAGGAGCATTTCAACCAATTCAATTTTTTGTTGAGATATTCTAAAAGACACCTGGCATTTCTGAGCCACAGTTTGCCCAAGATTTCTGTGTATGTTACAAGCATGAAGGAAAGCCTGCAGTATCTCCTGTATGCAGCAGCTTGGGGCTCTTTCACTCCACAGCACAGGGAAGGTAAGATCCAAAAACACTGCTTGAACATCCTTAGCCTGCACAATTAATGAGCTGAGAGGAAAGCTCCTCTTAATCCCCAGCCTCGTATCTGATTGAAGTACACTGGGGACAGCTCTTTCTTTCTTTTTCAAACTAGAATGTATCATTTTTTGTAAAAAAGAACAAAACCAGCCAAACAAAACCCCACAGAGTAGCAAACGGGATCCAGCTTCCTTCTGTTTACCACCTCACTGTGTTCCAGAAGGACTGAAAGAGAATTAATTTATTCTGTGGTTTGGGGGGAATTGGAGTTGGCTGCTGCTCCGTAACCATATTTATGTCGACAGCTTTGGGAACTCAATTCATTCTTGAACATCATCTTTGTGCAGGGGTTTGTCTGCCTGTTTTTGCTGAGACAGTTTCTTCACAGAAAACACTCTCACAGTACAATCCTGTGATCACAGCATCATCTGTACACACTGAGATGGCTTTGGTTGGTCCTTTTATCCACATCCCTGGAGATCAGGTGGGGTTTGTACAGCTGGTAAGAGATCCCATCAGCCACATCAGCATGCAATATGGGCAGGCACAAGCAAAAAGGATGGAAAAGCAAGGCACCTGTTCCTGTTTTACAGACAAGGGATGGAGACACAGAGGAACAGAGATGTGCACAACATCCCTGTGAAACCCTTCCCCTTGGACCCAAGCGCTGCTGCTGGTGTGACCCAAAGCATCCCCACAAGCACCCACACTCTCCATGCCCTGCACTGTGACTTTCAGGTATCTGCACTCGAGTTCTCCCATTTCTCCTGTGTCTCTGATGGTTTCAGCCACTCTGATCCCCCCTGCATGAACACACAAACATCCTCTGACTGAGGAATTCAAGCTGACAGTCGGTCGGACTCCTCCTGTCCTCATCTGCACGAGCTTTCACATCCAATACTACTTCAAATGCAGAAACAGAACTACAGGGCTCCTCACTTTCATTTGGAAAGCAAAGCTGCAGCTCTGTATCCCCGCTCTTATTTTGAGGCTGGGTTGGGCAGAGGGGTTTCTGTGGCTGTTGTGCCTCACTCAGGGCCTCAGCAGCGCACTGCTGATTTACTGCTCCAGATCAGCAGCACAGGCTAAGCAGGGCATGTCCTCACTGCAGAGCAGGGGATGTCCTCACTGCAGGGATGGAGAACAGCGATTCCATCTCTCTGAGTCTGTGGCTGAAGCATTCTGGACACAACTCCTCATGTCCCTGGGGGCAGAGAGAAATGAAACCCCTTCACTGGGTAAAGGTGCTGTTATCCCACTACTACCACCATGCTTGTATTTCACTGCTAATTGATGCTTGGAGCAGTGATAATGAGCTCTGAAATGAGCTGGCTCACCCATCCTTGGCCAGGACAAGCTGGAGAAAGATCACTAAGTGGGAGGATGCATGAGGGGCACAAGAACCAAGGAACAGAGCAATGTACCCAGGAAAAAGCATCTCTGCAGTCTCCTCCCCTGATGCAGGAGCACTCAGACCCTCAGCAGTGCTCACTCCAGAGTGAAGCACACAGAGATAAGCAGTTCCCATCAAGGGATAGGATGAGGCACAGGGACAGAGATCCAGCTGAAAGGAAACCAGCTCCATGTGCTGCACGCCCCAGCTAAGGCAGAGAGGGAGCACAAACATATGCTCCATCAAAACCAGAGGCACAGCAGGGCTCAGAAGTAACCAAACCATATGGTAAATGCTTTTAAATATAAAGTGAAGGGCATTCTATTAATGGTGATGTAATCCTGTAATCTCTGGTTTATACCCTTATTGATCTCGGATGCTTGCAAAAATAATTGAAGCAACACTGAATATATTTCCAGTTCTGTTGCTCATTCAGATCTGTTTCATGGTTCTTTCTAGGCAGCTACAATTTCTATGCATATATTTCTTATCAGATGTATGCTATTCCCACTTGCTCATTAATTATGTGCATTAACTCCTTAATGACTTGCAGCTTGAAATCCTCCAAGCCCTGTTTGCCCCATTTTTAGTTTTGACTGGCACGGTCAGAGAAAGAAGTTGCAAAGTAATGGCGTTAATAAAGATTTATGAAATCTGCACATTAAATTATTCAAGTCTTCACCAAATGAAGCTTTTTTTTACTGGACTGTGAAACATATGTAAAGTCTTAGCACATTCTAGAAATACATACAGCAGCACAATTATTCTGTAGATATTAATTGACTGAGCAGAGCCACCTTACTTTGATAACAGAATTACAGAATGGTTTGGGTTGGAAGGCGCCTTAACACAGATCCTCTGGCAGCTCATATTGATATCAAAACTATTTAATCAATACTTAGCAGCTAAAGCAGCCACTGTCACAAAAACATGTAAAAATTGATTTGTACAACCTGCAAGGATGATGCAGTATCTGAAATAATGCCAGGGAAAAAAGCAATCTTCCATCCTAAAACCAGCTTAGGGCAAGAACATTTTTCCTTTGTGGCAGCACAGAGGGAGAAGTGATTTCCTGATTTGCCAACATAATGCTCCTGCAGGAATGGAGCTGCAAGCTGACCTAGAGGGAAAAGTCAGCACGAGTTCATGCACCACTGTTTGCAGAGCAGACCTCCCTGCACAGCAAAACTGCTGCCTCAAATGCACAAGTGGCAGCCAGACACACGCTAACACAGCACTTTCATGACACAGGAATACATTAACATTTATCAAACCAAACCACAATTAACTGGGTGCCATCAGAAATAAAAAGGAAAAGATCTCCTGTGGATTTGTGCCCTACACCCACACACACCCTCCATCCACCATTCCCAGCCCCTGCTCTCTGTCCTCCTCAGGGACATGCCCAGTAATGCCTCCCACCACCTCAGCCCCCATTTCCCTCAAACCCTTCAAGACTGAAACCCCTTCTCCACCACCCCATTGCTCCTGGTGAGACCCCTCTCCCTGGCTGCACCTTTATTTCCCTAAAGCACCCAGCATTTCTCCCACATGCTCTGGAACAGCCTCCAGGGTGCCCATCACAGCCTGAGGCTGCATTTCCCTCATGGAGAAGATGATTTTGAACACCTTCCCTCCAGACAGCCAGTGACCCTCATTAGCTCACTGAGCCATCTCCAGAGATGGGACACAGCTGCTCTGCCTTCAGCTGGGTCTGAAACTGGGGTCTAGGAAGAAGGTGGAGGAGAAAAGATGAACCAGCAGAAAAAAGGAGAAACAGAATTACCCTGAACAAATTTAATTTCCTTATGAAAGTAGCTTAAACACACAAAAGAAGGTGAGGAGCAGGTGAATTAGTAACACAGCACTTCCCAGTGAAACAAAAGGGTCTAGACAGAAGATTTGCTGAGATTTCACACCATTGCCCTGAAGAGTGTGACTCCTGCCCAGTTCCACTGGATTCAGCAATGTGCTGCAGCACTTCATGCATGTGAGAGCCAGAGTATTTGCAATGACTAACCCTGCAGGTTTTGTCTGCTTTTACTCTAAAATATTCAGCTTGTTCAGCAACTTTTTTTTGTTCTGAAGCAATAGGCTGTGCCTATCTTGAAGATTTTTATCATTTTCAGCTCAGCTCCTCATCAGCTGAGGAGGATTTTTACTGGAGGAGATGGCTTGTGACATCCCACAAACTGGCAATCCATGCATGCATCTGTCAAGGTGCAGCTTGACAAAGTCCAGCTCTGATCCTGTTCCATCTCACAAAATGGACCTGACAATAAGAGAGGGGCAAGAGGAGGTTTCTGTCCTTTGGCTACTGGCAACTACAATCCAGAGGCTTATCTGGGGCTCATCAGCCTCCTGACTGCACTGGCCACAGAAACAATTCAGCCTCTGGAAACACAAACCCAGGACAGCAATGGGTGTTCACAGTTTGGGTGTTGACAGCAGGGCAGCAAAGGGAAGTGAAATCCAAAAATTAAACGGAGTTTCTACTGGAGTGAAACCACTTTCCTCAACCATTTGACGGCAGAGCACAGACCTTCACACTTTGAACTGCAACACAGAAAACCACAGCAGGAATTCCTCCCTGTGGATGGCAGGAAGCCATTGCTGGTGGTTGTCTGGGATTAGAGCTGGGGTCTTGCATATCTTTCTTAAAACTACCTACTTATGGTCCAGATTTACATCCAACAGTCTTCAGCAGCAAACTTGTTTCTAAAACGCTCATTTGTGAAAACCCAGAAGGTCCTGATGTGTTTGATGCTGTGGGGGAGAGAGAAGAGAAAGACTTTCCATTTATTGGATTGTTAGCTTACTGTGCAGATAAAATATGCACATTCTGCATTAGGCCTTTGTTGGCATGCAAGGAGCACAAAGAACTCAAAAAGCACTAATTACCAGGAGCTAAGATTAGTCTCTCCTGGCCTGTGGTAAATACAAAGATGAGTTTTAATAGCGGAGCAAGGAGATTAAGCAACATGAATTCTGACAAGAGCCATAAGAAAAAGGCGAGTAAATTACCCCTTGTGATCCAGAAATGCACAATGAAGAATTCATTATGGATTCCCCATGAAAAACCACAGCCTCTTTCTTCATCAAAATTCAGCCTGGGACAGAGATGCACTTATCACATCCACTCTGCATCTCCAAAACTCCCGAGTGCTGTGAACTTGTGCTCAGGACAGACGTTTGCTGAGTGTCAGCACTGCTGAATCAATGCCCTCGTGGTGCATTTCTCCTCTCAGTGCCCCAGGTGCACTGACACCGGTTGCTGTGTCACTGCACAGAAATGCCACACAAGGGGAAAGCCCGTGGCCACCTCTGAACATTCCCCTTCCAAACATTACCCATTATTGTTTGAAATGAAAGAGCTCCACCAGACAGAGCTGAGAACAACCATCAACATGGCAGGGTCTGGGCACAGCAGAAAAAGGCACATTTGTTATGTGGCTCTGCACAGCTCTGCTATAAGGAATGGGCATACACAAATATATATATATATATCAGAGCTGGAAGCAGGCTCAGCAGGGCACGAGGGAGGGAGAGGCAATGAGGCTGCAGAAGGAGAATATTCTCATTTTCCAGCAGCGGAAACTGTTTTTAGCATCCTCACAGATGTTGGCCAATTTACATAGCTCAGGAGAAATACAAGTTAGAAAATAATCTGGAGCATTTGAACAGCATTCAGCTCTTGTGTATGGTGCTCATTTCCCTTTGAGTCTGTTCAGCAAAGTGAACAAAGCACTAACAAAGCTGCTTTCCCTTGGCTTTTTGTTTATTGCAGCAATTGCTGGAGTTCAGTAAAATGTGAGCCTCCTTTAACTTAGATTTTGCTTGGTTTATGTGGTAGATGCACTGGCAGGTTTAAAAGAGAATGGGATCCTACTGCAAAAATACCTAATCATAGAGCTCACCAGGGACATAATGGCTGAAGCAGGCAAAAATATTAAATAAAATAAAATAGATTCAGAATTTGTGAAGGGGATTCAAAATTTTTGCAGTCTTTCTGTGGCTTTGCTACCAACTTACAGTATAAGGCAACAGAAGTTAAATCTTTTCACTCCAGAGCCCCAAAGCAGTTTTCTTGTCTAAGTTCATTAAAAACCCTGCTGGCTTTGCTGCATTTTCGTTCCCACCAACACGGTCTTCCTCCTAGACAGAAAAGCAAAATGCAGCTACTCAAGGCAGAACATCGAGCAACAAGGGAAGGTTCAGCCTGAACCCCACCAAAATGTCCATGCCCTCACTGACATTTAAAGCTTACACAAAAGGAAATAAACACCGAGTTCAAAAACACCAAAAACCCCAAAACACCAATCAGCCCCACACAGCCAGCAGGCCAAAAGACAAACTGGCATGGAATGGAAGAAAATCAGTTTGGGATAAAAGTGTGTCTTTCTCATAGGAAATACAATTTTTAAAATATATATTTTTTTAAAATCAACTAAAACAACTGTTCCTTTCTTTTCAAATATATACTAATGATGCTTCCCTATGTTTTTCCTCCTTAAACAGCATGTCCTTTGCATGAACTCTCTGCATTGATTTCCTGCAAGCCACCTCCTTCCCACAGCACATTGCTGCCTTCACTCCTCTGCCCCACATGGAATCTCTGTAAAACCCCATCACCTGCATGATTGTGACCCTCACTGGAGACACAGCCACCTTGGCACAGCTGCCCACCGTGCCTGCCAGACAAGGGGATGCCATCAGGAATTGGCCAGGCTCAGGATTTCCCTTTCTCCAGCTGCCCTGCAGGTGTTTCCAATCACAATAAAACCACTGAGTTCTGTGTTAGGAGCCTTTCCTGTTCACTGAGGTGTGTTTGACACCACAGCTAACTGTGTGACCTGGCTCCATCTCTGCTCCTCTCCCACCACAGCTTCCCAAAGCACAGGAGCTGCATTCATCTCCCTGCATTAACCAGCACCCTCTGGCCACTGCTCTGCCTCCATCAAATTGATTTATTAAAGCTACCACCAGCAATTTAGCAAAAGAAAGATGTATTTGGGGCACAAAGAGGAGAAGCAAATAA
>JAHXMQ010012340.1:59550050-59567985 GCA_020466415.1 Ammodramus savannarum pratensis
GCTCTGCAGACCATCGGTGTCTCAGTATCGCAGAACCCAGCAGAGGGCAGGCTCTGCCCTGCTAAAGGATCCCAGCCAGGATTCCGCTGCCGTTCGGATGGAAATTCCCTCACCTGACGGACCCACCTCCACAGGCACCGGGGAAAGAATCACAATTTAACATTTCCTTCCACAGCTCAGTCCCCATTCCAGCCCATTTACAGGGCAAACTGCCCAACTCAGACCTGCTTCAGTGGGCTGGCGAGTCAAACCAAGCTAGAGCCACACAGTTACCTGATCCAGCTGTGATATACAGGCAAATTACACCCCCAAGTGTTAATTACAT
This sequence comes from Ammodramus savannarum pratensis, assembly GCA_020466415.1. Lineage (NCBI taxonomy): Eukaryota > Metazoa > Chordata > Aves > Passeriformes > Passerellidae > Ammodramus > Ammodramus savannarum. The sequence goes on from JAHXMQ010012340.1 coordinate 59,550,376, forward strand.
GTACATCCACCACATATCCTTCCCACTGAGAGCTGTGGGGGCAGGATGAAGGATAAACACAATGTCCCTGCCCCTGTAACCTTTAGCAAGAAGGGATCATTCGTACCCTGTGCCATCAAAGTTAAAGCATCTTTATTTGGTAACTGATGTATTTTATAAGGGAAGACATTCTCCAGTTAGAGACTCACAGATGTGTGTGGGTGAGGGCAAAGAGAATTAATACCTAAAGAGTATCCACCTCTCCTCAGTCATCTTTAAGGGTTTCTAAGGAGGTATCTTCAATATCTTAGCAATGTTTTGTATGCTATTACTCATACCACAACACGAGCAAAGCAACTACACCAACACGGCAACTCTACCTGCTTGCTCAAGTCACCTGTGTCACACCTTCCCTCTGACACACAGAGTTCACCTTATCAACCCATTTGCAAATCAAACATCCCAAGAACAGTGCTATTGTGAAAAGGTATCCTGTAAAAAATGCAGAGATGTTTTACAAATCCACTGGATGAAAACTGCCACTCTAGGTGCTTCCTCTTTGGGTACCATTTAGCATTTCTTTTGTAATTTAAAACAGAACTATAATTACTCAGAAAAAAAAAATTGTTAACGTGCTTTAGTATTAGGACACAAATTCCACTAAGTAAACGCCACTGTCACTGTTTCCCTGTAAAAAGAAAAAACATATATACAGTGAACGCTGCTGATGGCTGCAGCTGTGTCTCATAGCCACGAGAGATTTCTCCGGGGTTTTATGGCAAATGAGCAAGCTGAGGATTGTGCCAAAGGTTTATTTATCACTTTTGGGTGGCTGGAGGGAGCCCTGTCTCCAGATTACCCCATGGCTGCTCAGGACCACAGCCCGTGTGTCAATAAAAGGCATCAGCACCCAAACCAGGCGGCAAGGGTGAGACATTACCGCGTCCCTTCCCCAGCGCTCTCCTGCTCATTCTGACAGGGGAGACGCCAGACGACATTTCAGTCAATCTTCAGAGGTTTACCAAAGAACACAAAGATGAAGAACGCGGAGCTACCAACAGCCATAAAGGACAAATTCTCACTGCCACAAGCTCCTCTCACCCATTCCATCCATCCGTCTGTACCTTTTTGTCCTGCCCTCTGGCAAAAACAAAACCAAAAACCCCAACCTGGGTAAGGCTGGCGGTCACTGCTGTGCCCCCCTGCACCCCTCAGTGCCCTGCAGCACAGCATTAATAATTTACCAGCTGCAAAGACAAAGAAAACACCCTGCTGACACCACCTTGGGGCTGCCGAGACTTCACCAGGGAAATGCCCTAAACACGGAGCTTATGAAACTGGTACACAGCAAAGAGTGGGAATTCAAAATCAGGCAGAGACACAACCTTTTAATTGGCAGTATGGATTAGGAGAAGAGAAATGAGCAGCCAGACCTGAAACAAACACACACTTAGGAGTGCAGCCTGTCACAGCTGTCAGGATAAAATAAATTTACAGGTTATACTTCTTTGAAGCAAATTGCTGTAATATAATTTACTACTTTGAACCGCCTCAGTGCTGGGAATTTAAAATAATCTCAACAAGCATATTGCCTTGTGGTTGTTATTTTGACAGAAAGCCTGTTATATTATTATTTAAAACCAATTAGAGCACTAATTACTGTTTTTACTGCTTTATTAAGGTCTGGAAAATACTGGGTAAAGGAAAGAGAACAAGCTATGGAGATGGAAGCAGCAGTTTTGATCATTTAATTAGGCTGGCTATGAGGGTCTTAGAGACTGTCAGAGATGACAGACCTGGGAAAGGGAAAATGTGACATCTCAGCTGCAGCTGGAAACCACAGACAACACAAATGTTTGGTTTTTAATTAATGGGTTTGGGAGGCTGCTACAGGCTACAAGCTGCAGATTCCACTAGATCTGCTGTGCTAAACAGAGCTGGACTCAACTAGAAAACCTGGAGGAACTGGCTTTGCTTCAGCAACGGCCCCACTGCCCCCAGAGCAGGGAGAGGTGTCCACACATGGTGTTAGGGCTGGCATCCTCCAGCCTGGCACCTTTAGGACACAGCTATGAACAACTGTAAGGGACCTCTCACATCTCTGTATTCACATGGGCATACCAGCAAACCCTCCAAGAAAATTAAATTATCCTCTAACCTCTCAGCAATCAGATCATCCAGCTCTTGCAGATGACAAGTATTCTGTCAATAAGCAGTTTCCCATGGATTGCTGCAAAAGAGCAGTGCTGTGTGAAACTGGCAGACAACCAAGTTATAGATTCAGCATGATTTTATTTGATAATGCCAAAATCAGTCCCCAGCATGTGAGCATGTAATAGCCTGTGAATTCCCTGTTCATTGCAGGCATGAATGGCAATATCCCTTCAGACTCCTTCCTGAAAGGTCTCACAAGAGGCTGGTGAGCTTTCTGAAACTGCCCATTGTGGGAACACTCCCAAAGCAGTCAATACCTGCCCTCCAGGATTTCAATGGACTCAGAACTTTGCGCCGTGCTTTTAATTGAGTCTGCCTGCAACAGTTTCCGGGTAACTTGAAAAATGGACACTACCAATATAAATCAGTCTGGCAGCATCAGCAGCCTGGTTTTGTTCTTTATACACAGTGGATCTATGTTTATTGTTCTACAGGTAATTACTATCAGAATCGTTATTAATAGACAGGAACCACTACAGAATTAGTCAGTGATTGTTTCTGTGTGCATCTGCTCTTCCACAAGACGTATTGGTTTTGCATTAAAGCAGCTGAGGAGCAGTAAAATGGAAGAGAAGCTGCCCAGGAACCCTTGGCAGGAGATAAGCACAGAGCCAATATTGATTGCATTGCTTTCCAAAGCACATCAGCATCAGTGAGTGCAGCTGACCCTGAGAGCCTGCAGGAGCCACGGGAAGGAGCCGCTCTGGGCACGGGACTGGGCAGAGCTGTGTGCTCAGCAAAAGGCCCGGCCAGTTTTACAATTGTATTTCCTTTACCTTGTAGCACACCATAGATGGCAAAGCTTGGGTCTGTGCTATCAGCTGGACTCTGTGACCTCAGAGCTATTTTCCAACCTAAAGGACTCTGTGATTCAAGACAAAAGCAATAATTCCTCCCTGTTTTACTCACAGGGGTTTCTATTTCAATGACTGAATGCTGCTTCATGCTATTAAGAGTACATTAAGAGAGAATGCCTGTAAAGGGATAGATTCCTGTTTACTGCCTTTTGAAGGCTATTTCTGTGTATTTCCTGAAATCATTGCAAGAGGAGAAATAATAATAATAAAACATCTTCTAATCCCAGAGCACATTTAGATCATCTCCTCTCGCCTGTCTTTTACATCCATAAATAAGGACATAAAACACAAAGAGAAAGAGGTGATTGCTGCCACATGGAATGAAGGCAAGGAAACTGGTTCAGCTCATTTCTGGAAGTTCATTTCACAGCTGAATTCCTTTTTATTATTAACTTTTCATTTGGCCATATCTAAAATTACTTAGATCCACATAAATCTGGGGACTTGATTGCCACTGCAGCTCTCTACCTACCGAGCTGTGTGAGACACCAGGGGCTGGCTGTTACCTCAGCCAACAGACATTGATCCTGTTCTCCAGCTACTAAAAATATGTTAAAAAGAAAAGAAATGTATCTTGCCGTTTTCCATAAGCAGCATGAAGCCAACCTTTTGGTGACATACTGTGTCTTTCTGTGATTAATAACTATGATGGCTTGTTAATTAGCTGGCTAATCACTTTCCACACCTATCATCATTGTTTCAAAGAGCAAGTCATTTACTCGACTACAGACAAAATCAAGAAATAAAATGTTCATTTGATGTCACAACAAGGTCACTGATTTCAGCATTTTTTAAAACATCGTTTTCTGCCATGTTTCAAAAAAATTAATACTCTGCAAGGACAAACTAAAGAGGCCTGAACTCAGTGTTCAATCAAGGTAACATATTTTACATGGAACATCAACATTAGGATAAAGTTTATATTTTTTAAAATTATATTAGAGCAAAGTAGCATTTCTATACAGAGGGAAAACATTTTGAGAATTACTAATGCCATAAAATTTCTATAAAGACAATTTTCTTAGAAGAATGGCATGCAGCACAGGCACTTTATATAAAGCAGTGCTTTCTCCTCTGAACTCCCCAGATGACTTTCAGAAGTCAGCCCAAATGGGAAGAATTGTGTCATCTTAGACAGTAAACACGGGCCTTAAGTAAGATACCAGGTGGCTTGGAGCTCAAATCAATGATAGCATCCAATTATTACAAAATAAAATGACCCTCTGAAGACAATGGCTCCCCTGGGCACCACAAATCAGAGGGACATGTTTTCTTCTGGCATGTTCTGCATTTTAAGTCCCTACAAATGTTACTAATAACCTGTCATCCTGCATGAAAACAGATGATACCTGCTGAAGGCACCCACTGCATTCGTGAGTAAGCACATTGTGTGTATTCCCTGTGATGTCTCTGCCATCTCCAAACAGATGACCAAACGGCAGCTTTGGTAAATTACTCTGAGCATTACAGCACAGCTGCTTTTTGTTTCCATTTACACACGTGAGAAAGGCTGACAGCTTCCCTGCATTTCTCTGTTCAGCTGAAGTTCTGGGAGTTACAGTACACGCACATTGTGTGCCTGAATTCCCAGGGCACTGAATGGCACAGGCACCTCTCAGTGTGTCTCGGTGTCCAGCAAAGCAGATGATGCTGCAATAATGCAACAATGCAATAATCTGCTTCTCTCCCCCTCCTGTGCCTGTCAAGTCCCTCTCTGCTGCTGCAGTTTTGTAAGTCTATGCTCTACAAAGTTGCTCCAATAGCCTGGAAAGTTTCATGCTTATCTACAAATACAGGAAATCATGCCAAGGTACAACACAAATCAAATAGAGAGAGCCTTAAAACCTTGGCAGGAACTTTAAGGTTTGACAGAGGCTGATTGTGAACCAGGTGAGTGAAAACAACACCACAGGCCACAATTTGAGCTTGTTGCAATATCAGAGCTAAGGATTGGGACATCACATCTGTTCTGTGAGCCAGCTCAGCGTGCCACTGGTGCAGCCAACAGCTGGCACCAGGAGCCAGGATTCTGCTGATTCACACTGGAAAGAACAGGTTTAGAATGCAATATGAAGAGGAGGGGGGGAAAAAAAGAGTTCACCACTGCTCAAGTTAACACAGTTATTAGAACAGTACAGGAGGAGGCTCCTCTTGCACATGGCACAGCAGCAAAGCCTGGCTTGGAGCAAATTCCAGCATCTCAGTTTTACCAATTCTACTCTTACGGTGTCCAAAGGGGAAAGGTAATTCCTTAAGGAGTCCTGCTGACTGAGCAAAGAGACAACCTGAATTGATTGCTATTAAAAAGACATTTAAAAAAATATTTAGAGATTACTCGTGCTTGTTAGCCCTTTTATTCCCTGACAATAAATAAATCCATTAACAGCTAACAGAAGTTCTGTGAACCAGTTCCTGTTTAGAAAACAATGCTGCAATTACACTGATACACTTTCTCAGTATGCAGAATCAAGCTAATCTTTTTTGACTCAAGAAAACATCAGCTCTCACTGCACTTTATGGCAACAAACAGCAGCAGCTCAATGATACAAACAAGTCTTATCTCAGCACCATTGCCACTGCCCTGGGAATGAATTAATTGCAAGAGCAAATTAAACCTTAACCATTTCAGTGAGCTGAGTTGTTGCATTGCTCATTTTAGCACTAACACACGAAGCTGCTCAAAGCCATTTAAACACATGCAGTAACAAGACAGAGGAAGACTAAAACAAGGCTGGGCTCTTCCTGCTCAGGTACAAGGACTGGTTTGGGTCCATTTCTTTTACCAAGCCACTAATGCACAAAACTCGCATACACTGCCCTGAATTTTTAATTTTCTCCTGCCCATCCAGTTCCAGCAATGGCTGGGTAATGGGGAAGCACAAGTGCCTGAATTTTACTGCAGAACTCTGTGTCCATCAGTATGGGAGACACCACAGACCACTCTCCTGGCTCTCAGGTAATCCCATTTGCACACATTATCAGGTATCAGAGATGCTGGATAAGGAAGTCTGGCTTCATGACTGCTTACTGCCATAATCTCCTGATAAGCCTTCTCTGAAAATGTGAAATGCACCCCATGCATGATAAGAACATTTGAACCCAGGGTTTCAGGCACCCAGATGCAGTGAGTGTGTTTGCAGCCTCGTGTAACACAGAGCATGCAGGAAGGGAGGCTTGACCCTTGTGTCCATACATAAAAAACATCCTCCCCCTGTTTCAGCTCTTTTCTGTGATCTCTTTCTCCAAACAATTCTCTTTTCAGAATTATTATTTCAAACTCTATCCAAAAAATATCTGCTTCCAGCTTAATTTTACACCACTGAATCATAACAAGCCCACACACTCCTGTTCAGCTACTGCATTTAGACTCAACCCTTTGGATATAGTGTATCATAATACAATGTACATGTCATTTTCCTCCTACTTCATGTATGCAATATGTACGTGACTAGCAGCTTGCAGTTCTGCTGTTTTCCCTCCAGGGACCTAAAAATGTTTTATGATGGGGAATTTAACTTCAAAGTGCAAAGTGAATGAGATGCAGCTCTCGATATTCCCCCCGTTCCATACACAATGAAGCCAAGCACAAGGATGACATCAAAGGTCAGGCACAGGTTCACTGATGCAGCTGGGAGAGCCCTTCCTGCTCGTCCCTCCTGCCTCAAGTGCAATTCTCATTGAGCATGGAGGATATTCAGGTAAACCAACCTGATCCCTGAAGGATTTACAAGCCTTGAACTATTGCAAGCTGCAGAGACCTTTTGGCTGGAGTGATTTCTGGCACTCAAAGTGGTGGTATTTGAACTTACAGAAAAGAGCAGAATTAATTCCTACTTCTGCTGTCAGGGAACACGTGCCCACAGCAAAAGGGAGGATGTTTCACATGTACCCTGGCAGCTCTGCAGCACCAAAGGGACAGAGAAGAAACTGCACCCTATTTCCACTGCAAACAATTTCCTTCAGAGGAGGTTTCAGGCTGATGTACTGCAGGAGATGAGAAGCCCCTCGGGTCAGCCAGCCTCAGTGAAAAGAGATGGGTCCAAAAGAGCCTGAAATTTCAGCTCTCTTACACACCCCTACCTCAAACAAGTCAAAGCATATGTCAAATGTCCCACAACCATCATTATTTCTCATTAAGTTCTTTCATTCCCATGAATTCTCTGTTTATTTGGTGGTTTGTTTCCCCTGTCTTTATTCCTCTTTACAGGAATATTTCCCAAACTGCAGGTTCCTAGAAGCAGAATTTTTGCTCGCTTCTCCCTCGGTTGAAACCCATTTCCTGGACTTTAGTAAACAAATAAATGAATGAAAATCGATGGTAACAGATGCCATGAAGCACTGATATCCCCCTGCCAGGTCATGCCCCCAGGGATTCACCCAGGGATGACCTCACCTCACTCACTTAATGAACAAGCCATATATGAACAGACAGAGCCATTTGTGAGGATGTTACCACACTCAGGATCACAAATTCCTCCAACTGGTGCCCAGGCATTTTCCCTGCACTGCCACAGCCCTGCATTTCAAATGCCAACAGGAACAAAACTCCCTGAGCATCACCAGGCCCTGCGATCAAAGCAGCCTGCTCAATCTGAACCATGATTTATTAATAGGGAATAAAGAGAATGCAAATAAACTAATTATAAAATGGAGTTTGTAAGAGCCAAATTCCCAAAGTAAAATTTTGAGCCATGTTCAAGCGATTATCCATCTAATTAGGAACACACAGTCAAACATCAGCAGCCTGGTAGCCAACATTTAAATGCAGACCCCCTGCACATGTATGGCAGCAGGGCAGGAGCCAGTGCTGTGTGCTCAGCCTAAACATAAAAAGCACCTGAATCCATTGAGACAATTCCATCCTATCCAGAGAGCACCACCAGAGCCCAGGGCACTCTGCCCTTGCTCTCTGCAGTGTGCCCTTATGGATCCCACAGGATGGGGCACACAGCCCATTCCCAGCCCCTGTCCCTTTGGATGGACTGGACAGCGTGCTCTGCACTCACGTGTTTCACTTACACTCAGACATTCAGAAAGCAATGAAAGCAGCTGCTTCCACAAACAGCAAGGCCATTTAACATGATTCTGTTTTATGGTTACAGAAACTGGAAACTTCTCTCAGAGGCTGATGCAGATGCACTCAGGGGAGATGCCAGCTGTACTACATGGTCAGAAGAACATCTAGCTGTGCTGTCCATGTGCAGAACAAAGTTCCAGCTGCAAGAGCAATACAGAGGTGATTGACATTGGAGATTTCACCAATTCTTGATTTTTCCATCTCTAAGTACAAAGGTTCACTAAGCTGGCTCTTTGAATGCCGCAAACCTGCTAAGCCTTCTGAAGTGTTTTCTTTGTTTTAATGGCATCCAGAGCACCTGCTCAGTAAACAATATTTATCAATAATAAAATATTTAGTAAGCAATACTAATTCAGTAAATAATTTTTTTAAAATAAATGTCAAACACCAAGTTTTACAGGTCAAATCCCTCCAACTTCAGCAGCAGCTAGCCAGGCATGACAAGCATTTAGAATATCACAGATCACTCTCAGCATTCACCAAAGCTCAGTATTCTGAGGGACAACTCCAACTACACACGCTGCCTAATTGGGTTGAACTGCACCAAGCAGGGGTTGCCCAAATGAGATATTAAGGCCTGAATTTTCATGTTAAACTCGGCTATTTCAGAGAGGCAATGCTTCACCCAGTCAGGCTTAGGAACATCTAGAGCAACACACACTGAAAGCCCCACAGCTTAGATAAATGGTACTATTTCATAGTTTAGAGACACAGAATCATTGGCCAGATTGCCAATGTTATACTATATACAAACGATACACGCAAAAAACAAAAATCTTTAAACAGATTAATTTAAGGGAAAACACAAACAGTATTTACCATCTTTTTAAACTGTTCACTGAATTCTTATTTACAAAGACATGATGGGAATCTTCAGGGTTACAGCACACAACAGCTGTCTGTATAGGAAGTGCCAGCCTTGATGTTAACAAGATGATAAACTGATCAGTGTTTAAGCAGTATTAAAACTGAACTGAATTATGCTAAGATCCAGACTTAGAGAATGGATAAAAGCTGTTGGTATTGAGTACAGCTATTGGGCTGGAGGATGAGCAGAGAAAAGGACAAACAGCAGCGAGGCTGTGCAGGACACAGGGCAGCACAGGCACCCTGAGAGCCAATAAAGGGCACCAAAGCTCCATGGATGGGAAATGCCCCTGCACATCCTCGATGCAGACCCAGCAACATGAGATAAAATGCTTCAGCTGCCTTATTTTTAATTAAAGCACTGTGCAGCTGACTTCTGTGGAACAACATCCATCTTCCACAACTGCACAGACTCACTTATTTTACTAGCAAAAATTCACATTAATTTAAGGCCTAAACTCAAACAGATTCATTTCAGGTGGTGTAATGGCAATAGATTCCTTCTGCAGGGAGAGACACCATCTTCTCTTTCTAAAAAGACAGCACATAAAATCACACTACATCAAGTAAATAGTTAAGACAAGGAACATAAACTGAGATTAGAAAAACTGCTGTATGTAAAATTACACATATTATTTGTCTCCCTCATTACAGGCTGGAAATTTGAAACTGTTTTAAGCTAATGGTGAGTCCTAGTATTTTCCATATCAAAGAAAGAAATCCATTCTGCAACTCCTCACATCACTAGTTTGTGCAAGAATTAGGTTGCTTCTGTCTGACCACAAAGTAAAATCAGAAGTTCCTTCCTATATATTTCAGATCACCACCAAAAAAGCCCCAAATGCTGCAATATCTTTTGCCTCCTTCCCACTGCCATCCACTCCATCATCCAGGCTGCTCATATGCAGTAATCTGTTCTGGAGAACTGTAATTGCACAGTGGGAAACTCAATAAGCCTGGATCTTATCTGAAAGAGAGGCTGGTAATTGCCTGAAAGAAATGGATCTTTTTGTGGGAGGATATGAGACAGTGTCAGATGTATTGTTAGCCACTATGTTAAAAAAAAAATTAAAAAAGAAAAAGAAAGAAGAGAAAGCATGTTACTTTTGTGGAGCCGTTGTGAGGATTGCTTGGTTTGGGTTTTTTTTTTAGATTAACTTTTAGCAAAGACTGACAAAAAGCCTGTAACTTTTCTAAAAAAGTGCCAGCCAACTCCTTTTTTGGTCAAAATAAAAACCTGGTTTTAAAGTTAAGTATTTTGGAAGCTCAAGACTGCAGAAAGAATGCTGGCAGATCAATACATACTCTCACTATCAAACCAATCTTCACTGGCTCCTGAATAATTCAGGCTCATCAGACTTGCAAGCTGTCTGGCCTAAAGGTCACAAGAGATGTGCATCAATCTGTCACAAAGGTGGCAAACATAATTTCATCCCTCTTCCATCCACACACTCTTATTTGTACAATAATAATGATCATTTCAAAGCCTTTAGTTAAATCATAATTAGCCTGCAACCTTCTGTCTGAAATATACTGAATATATTTGTTAAAAAAACAAACAAACAAAAAAAAAACAACAAAAAAAATTTAAAACCCCACAAAACACCCATGGGGAGCAAGTGGAACACAAGCAAAAGACTCTTAAATGTTATTTTGTAGAGGGCTACAGTAGGGGGTTTTAATTAGGAGGAGTAATGATATGTTTAAAGAAACATTCAGACAACAGGAAGACTGAAGTAACCATGTTTGATTTACCAACTGTATTACTTAAATATTGTATTTATCATCGGGCCTCAGACATTCTTGCCATTCTACCAGCATGGCAAAGACTCAATTGCCCTGAACAGGCACAGGACAACACTGCTTGGGCTCCTCACACTAACAGCAATGATGACTGTCACCACACTGCTCTTCACAGGGAAAAGCCAAGCAAACTTCCCAAGGATATTCTGGGATTCACATTCTCCGAAATAGTATTAACAATATAGCTTTCTAAAAAAAATGAAGCAGTTAATTGGCCTTCTGATAGGACAGAGTCCTCCTGGCCATTCCTCCCCTCGTCGGTGGCCCTGCATTTCCGACAGATGACTCTCAGGGTCAGACCCCTCTGCTATGGTTAGCAAGTCCTAAATCACAGCACCATAACCTTTCCTTCTGCAGTATAACACACATCACTAAATCACTAATGGATGTGGTCCAAGTATGCTTATTTTTCGAAACATTGCTACACCATAGCCAAAAAATAAATCAGAAATTATGTCTGAGCTATGGCTGTGGCTCAGTGGCAGCGTGGTTATAACACCACATTCAGGTGCCTACCTGGACATTTGACATTTAACCCTTGATGAGAAAGCAAAATGTAATGGGGCACACTTTTTTTTTTTTGGTAGGCATTGATATCAGTGTCTGTTAAAGGCTCTGTAACTCCCTGGATGGAGGGCTCAGGTTCTGCATTTCCATTTCTCAGCCGTTCCAAGCACAGAACCCTGGGCAAGGCCGTGACCCCAGGGCTGAACTGACTCAGCCCTATAAACCTCCCTTTCCAAATCCCCCACAGCTGTCTCTTCATTCAACAAGTACTGTTCAATCCCATTACTACATAAACCCCTCATAATCCAATCAACCTCGGCAGCATCGTGTCCGATCCCCCGTCAGCACTGTCACCCTGCAATATTTCATGTGGGCAAAGCTCAGCACCACTTTCCATTTCCAGAAACACCACAGCTGACCCAGCTTGGCTCTGCATTCATCTTCATTCAGAACAACCCCATCAGAAACACTGACTGGATCTTCCAGATAGGGCAAAAAGGAAAATTAAACCTCTCCAGCTATTTCTAAGGACACAAAACACAATTCAGAGGAGTAGATTGGCTTGCTTTACACACTATTTTTGTAGTAGTGTTAAGAAACCAGTGTAAGATACATAAAGGAAATAAACTGAAGCTTTACAATATTTTTTCAAGATTTCATCATTTCTTCTATTGATTTTTTTTCCTATTTTGACTTAACTGCAAGCTAAAGAGAATCATAAAGGCATTTAGGGTGGGAAAGAGTTTTAAGATCGAGTCCAACTGTAAAATTGCCTCCACTTCTTTAATTTAGTTACTAGAAATATGACCCTTTAAGAAAGAATCAATTTATTAGCTTTTACTATTTATGAGCTTCTTCCCTAGATATTCACATTCTTCATGGCAAGCTCCTACTTTAGGGTAGCCCAAGCAGAGAGGTCTGAAGGTGCCCCAAGACATGAAGGATTTTGTAAACCTGTGACACGTTCCTGCTTCCCCTTGTGTTCAGTACAGGATGATGATATCCATTTATCATCCCTACAGTCCAAAAGAGAACACAATCCTGTAACCATAGAAACACGGATGTTCCTGTGGACCTTTTCTGCCCATTATATCTTAAAAAAAGAGAAGGGAGCCTCATTTGCTCTCTGCACAACACTGTCACAGCCCCAGCTGAAATGAGAAATCTCGTGTTCATTTTAAAGCAGTGCAGCAGCTCAGAGCCCCTCTCCTGCCTCTCCTCAGAGGTGAATCCAGCATGGCTTGGCCTGGCACCCTTGGGATCTGTAAAATTGTCATTTGCCACATTAACAGTGAGCAATCAGCCAGGAACTGGACAGGCACTGCCTGTCAGGCACCCACCCTGTGCAGAGCAGCCCAGCCATCCATGGTGCACCAGGAACAGCTCCCATTGGGGCAATTCTTGTTTAAAATAAGCAGAGTGCAGCTGCACAATACCAGCCTTGGCAGAACTAAACCCTGAAACAGGCATGCTTACCATATATTACACATCTAAAAAATATTAAGTCATCATTCACTGTCTGAAGATATGTGTTTCTCATTTAATCATGAAAAGCTAGCACATTTAAAGAAAAAAAATAATTTCATACTATCAATGGCCAAGCAGTGAAGGCAAAAGCAGCTGACAGAGCCTTCAGAGTGATGTGGAAGGAGGTTTAGGGGCTATTGAAAGAAAAATAACACATCAGACTAGGTCTGAGGACATGAGCAGCAACAGCTGCTTTGTGTGTTCCAGAAAATGCTTTCACTCCATCCTGAAATATTCAACAACCTAAATACTGCACAGTCTCTTTAAATCCCTAAAAAGTCAAGGTATTGCCTGGGAAAGTGCTTTGCTCCCTACACAATTATGCATTCACCAAAGTCAGATGCTTGGAAGAATAATCATCTACCCACCCCCCCACCACCCTCTGGCAATATAATTTAATAATTGTAAATCACTAAAGCATTATAAACAACTCCAGGATATACAACACAGGCTTTACTGAGCATCACACTTCGAGGTAATTAAAGACAACGACTGATACAAACCTGCAGACACAGATAATTACAGAAATGGACACTAGTTGATATTAACATGGAAAAATTAGGGAAATTAGGCACAGAGAAGTTAAAATATTAGAATTATGCAGCTCCTGAGGAACTTTAATGATGGCTATTTTGTGTCTCATGCAATAGATCTCACAGTGTAGAATATTCCCATAAGCTCCTGAATGGGTGTGCAACATTGCAATAATAAACCTGCCACCCCTGGATCTCACAGATGTGCAGTTCTTCATATTTTCATGGTAAGCTTTTTCACTACTGCACATTATAAAACATACAAATCCCTTTTTTTCACTGAGGAGCCATTTAGTACTTGGAACAAAAGCTGTTCTCTGTAATTCAGCCTTTTTCAACACTGCAAGAAAATTCTGTACATATTCATTCCCAAAGTGCCTAATCAGTCAGTATTAAGCAACAAAAAAAATCACAAAGGCTTTTTGAAATTAAAATATGAACTATTTATCCATGCTCTGTGAAAGAAACTCTCATGTTTCCACTGACCAGTTCTGGACATTGAGACAAGGGCGAAATTTTATTTTTATTTTATATTTTCGCTCTGCCCATTACATGCAAACCCTTTGGGACAAAACCAAACCAAATTCCATGTAGTTAGTCTAAATTGCTCAATAAAGTTGAATTGTTTTGTGAGCATTTTATGCTCTATATGAAATTGCCACCTACAGACTTCAGGGCAGCTATTTGCAGGCAGCCAGCGCTTAACAAGCAAATTTTACATGTTTAAAAAGGATTTTGGCTGCCTGTGAAAATCATCTCCCAGCAGAGAAACAGGTGCCCTTGGTTAACTGAAAAGCAACAGGAACAACATCTAATTAAGATCACAGTGGAGCTGCAAATGCTGGGAAGGGACAAATGTTCTTCCAAGTCAAATGGCAATAATTCATGGAACCAAACCTTAACACACACACAGACCCAAAGAGAAGCAGTTTGGCTTAAGAACTATTATGTCCATATTCTATTTATTTCAACTCGCCAAATAACTGAGTTTTTAGTTTATTGTTTGATACCGGTCATAATTCTTTTTAGTACCATGAATAAAGTGTTTTACAGAGGTGCTGGTAAATAGCTAAGCAGTGCATTTGGCAACTTCTTGTTCAGAAATTAATGTTAATATGCTGCACTCAATATTAAAATAATTTAATATTAGAACTTGTTGAGCAGTCCCAACAAATATCTATCACACTAACAGCAATAAACTCCAACCCCATCATTTCAGCTTCTCATCTACCTTACCAACATCAGGATCTGCCTTACAGCACGTGTCTCAAACATGTTTCTTGAACAGCTGTGTTACCTCAAAATTCCTTTATTGCCATAACAGATATCAAGAAGCTACAACCAAACAAATGCACTTGAAGGCAAAAATTCCTCTCTAGCCGAATAAACACAAGTCAGGATGTGAATATATCAGCAAGGGCTGCACTGACTGCAAGCAGTGTCACCCCATGAGACAGCAGCAACTTCCCCCATTGGATTTTGGCCTAAAATGTTTGTAGCATGATTATTTTCACAAGCTTAAATACAGGGTTTGGGGGTTTGGTTTTTCATTTGCTTGCCTGTTTTTAATAGCACAAAGTAATTCTGTTTCACTGGGACACAGTGAAAGCATCTTCCCATTTCATTTGAGCAACAGCCCCCCCTGAGGAGCTGCTGTCCTTTCTGAATGGAGCCAACCTCAGCACAGAGGTTCCTCCATTGCTTGGAAACTGGATGCCAGAGGATGCAGCAAACACTGATTTCTTACAGAAAGCACATACATTGAAGCTCAAAGACATGCCATGACTCGGGATGGGCACAAAGCCCCAGCCAGGAGAGGGCAGGAGGATCCCTGTCCCTTCAGCTTCCCTCCCAAACTCCAAGCTGAGCCACATAACCTGCTATGGATTAAATCTAAAGCTCTCCCCACCAGCAAGGCTTGAATTAAAGCACCATGGGAGGTACTCCAACTTCTGATAAGACTTTTGCAATGTTAACACCTTCCCTTCTGAAAACATCCTTGATTTCACACTCAGATTACCTGACCTCATTTTCCAGGGGTTGATTTCTGTTATAGCTTTTCTGCCATTCAGTATTTTCTCACACTGAAGTTAGCAATATACTATAATCAAGCCACCTTCATTTATTCCTTTTGATAGGCAGAACATAAAATCTCTGTGTCAAAACAACCCACAACCATCACTTCATCCCCAGCATCGACTGAAAACTGAATAGGTTAGATAAAGAAGAACAGATTTTTATCTCTTTATATCACACAATAGAGATAACCCCCATGTTAGATGCACACCTCAAACCTGAAGCACACCTCTGCATGTTTTGGCCTAAAATGCAAGGATAGAAAGGAAGGGAATGACAATAAAATCTCCTGGGTGTTTGGGCTACCTGGGGGCTGCAGTGGGACAGGGCAGGACAACTCTGTGCTTTCCACCACCCCTTGTGATGTCTGGGGGTTCCTACAGTCAAACCCCAGTTCTGGCAATGTTCAAAGAGCAGGGAAAGTTTGCAAGAGTCTATGAGTGCATTTATGGGTCCAAAACGGTAGGTCTGTATTTTATTTTATGTTTAAATCTTTCTATCAATTCCACGAGGAAGCAGGACAGTGGGGTTGTCTGAATGCCTCAGGATTGGGCCCAAGGAGAAACATTTCCTGGGCTGGGACTGGGCAGTCAAGTGTGAGCAGAACATGAAACATGAGGGGTTTTGCATCCTCCTTGCAGCAAACACAACACTCATTTACATTCAGGCACTACAAGATATTTCCATCTACAATTGGCTTTTCCCCCCATTAGAATCCTACAGGGCTTGATTAATTACTGCTAATGAGAATGAATTTCTTTTCTTAATTTCCATGCTACCTGTTTGTTTGCTTTCAGATTTATTTTGGACACCCAACCATTCCCCTTGGGAAAATGACCATCATTAGCACAGGAGCACAGAATAACAGCTGTCACTGTGGGTCACCATAGCAACACCGCTGTAACCACAGCAGAACTGGCTCAACAGGAGAGGAAAATAAATATATACACACAAATGTACATGCAGAGGTGATGATAATAAGAGACTCATAACACAGTTCAGACAATTCTGGTTTCACTCCCTCCTTTGGCCACAATGACCCATTAAAGGTCAGCTCACCCCCTGTCACAGGGATGCAGTTCTCCTGTGGGGCACTCATTTCAGATAATATTGTCAGAAATGCCACCATATCACAGGACAGCAAATAGGTGATCTGGTCACACACTGGAGCCTGGGGTTCCCAAGAGATTTGCCCATTTAAGTCCCATTAATGTTAATGGGGAATTGTGTGCAGAGTATGAAGACGTTTGAGTGAGAAAAGAAACTCATAAGAGCAATTCTACCTTTATAAGCAAAAATTAAAAGTTTGCCATTATTTTCAGTGGGAGAAAGGTTGGATCACAACTCAGACAAGCCAGCTAATCAATATTTATAGAAACAAAACCCCAAAAGGTAAATTCTAAATATCAAAGATCTGGCTTATTTAGTCTTTACTTCTCAACACAAAAGACCGCCTTTATTGTTTCTCACTTTTTTCTGCTAGGATCTATTTTTTATCTGGAAGAGGGCAAAGTGTTTTACTTTGGCACTATGGTTCACTAATGAACTAAGACAATGAGCTCTGAATCTTTTTCCTTACATTTCTTCTGACAGTTTCTGGCCTGATGCCTCGTTGTTGGGTAAGAAGAGAGCAGAGCAGCTTTGGGAGGGGAGTCTCTGCAAAGATGAAGCTGGCCATAATTATGGTTAATAGTTGCTAAATGGCTTCTAACAAACCTCTCACAATAATTTATCATAATTAACATAACCTTAGACATGTTTCAAGCTTTTGGTCCTCAGCTCATTATTTATGGGTCTTTCAAAATTGTTCCAGTACATTAATTTTTCAATTTTTAAGCAAATCTATATGCAAAGCCTTTCAAGTGCTGAAAGAATTACAGTTCCCAGTATATAACTGTGGGTAATACTCATGTACACCCATAGCTTAGACTTCCTTGTGAAGCAGTACTGAGTCATTAATTCATGATCTACACAAGTTATTAGTCAGGTGGGGTCTGCTCTGCAAGAAAGGTGTAACAACACACACCTAAATAGAGCAGAATTGCCAGACAGTGGAAAAACTGAAAAAATGCCACAAACATTTTAAATATTTTCCATATAGGTTCATGCTAATGGTACTTGCACATTATTACAGAGAAGAATAACTATGAATGTTGCTCTGTAATACTTC
>JAHXMQ010012340.1:59568085-59586578 GCA_020466415.1 Ammodramus savannarum pratensis
CCCGATTGCACAGCACGCTGCTGGGAAGGACAGGCCCTCCCTGCTTTGTGAGGCACACATTGCACCAGGAGATGGCCATTAGCCAGCACATATCTCTGTCACTTCTTAGAGATAATCTGGTTAAACAGCTACATCTTCTTATGGTTTTGTTTCCACCATACACATGAAAATTAGCTTAGAGACTAAGCGGGCTAATTTACATTTTTGGGGATATGTTTTATCATTGTGTGCAGATAGGATTTGCAGTCTCTGTGCTGAATGCATTGTGTCACTAACCCACTCTGTTCTCTGCCCAAAGAAAGAAAAAAAAGGACATTTGCATCATGTGAGCAGAGAATACAGCCCTGCTTTCTGCTGAAAGAAGAAATGCCTCAAATTATCACTCCCACCTAGTAAAGCCAGGGAAAACTGAGGAATAACAGATGCTGAAAGGAGAATTTCCTCCACACTAATAAAATGGCAGGAGAAACTAGAACCTTTGATGTTTTTTGGTCACTGCCTTTGTGACTGCACTCTGATGACAGTGACAGGAGTCCCACAAGAAAGGAACACACAGCATAATATTTTCCCCACCATGGCAGGTAGTTGTAGGTGTAAATAGAAAGGGGTGATGTGCTGAAGGCTTGTTGCCAATCTTGTCACTAGCAGTAGCAAACGTATGAGAATTGTACTTGGTGCTTACCTTCGGGCCAAGCTTTGAAAAGTGGATGTGAGATGTCAAACAGCAAAGCACCAATGGATATTTATCACAACTCAAGGGGAAAATAAAACTGAAGGAAGGGGATAAAATACAAAAACCCTGTCTCAGTTTTATTCCATTCTCTTTACTTTAAAAGGGGAAGAATAAAGAAATTACCTCCAATTTAGTTAATGTAATGACCAAGGAACACTCAAGCTATGACCAAGCAATGTGAGAAGGTTCAGCAGCAGGTACAGGTGGATGCAGTGGCTGTCACCTCCAGCACGGCTCATCAAGGAGGGGTTCACTGCTTCCACCTTCCTTTTCTCATTTACAGACCTGTAAACCCCTTCTGTTACTCTGGGCATCATTTGCCAGGCTCAGCTCCACCTCTCACCCCCTCCTCACACAACTCAACTTTGCTCTGGGGTCTCCCCAGCTCTCCTGTCCTGGTCTCCACTGTGATTTTGTTTCTTTCCCTTAGTTTGACCAGCAGGTCCCTACTCAGCCACGCACATACCTGTGTAAAGGACCAAGCAAAAGGTCTATGCATTTCCAGACTCCAGAAACAGCACTCAGTAGCCTGATTTATACTGAATTCACACAACAAAACAAGCACTGGGAGAGCTGCATCTTTTGCAGACGAGAGAAACTGAAAGAATAAACAGTTTTAGCCATGACTATACACGTGTTAGACTGGCACAAAATTACAATTCCATTTCACAGACATTTTGTAGCACAACCTCTTGATCTTGTTCAACTTGCAGAAGTGGAAAACTCCTGCAGGGCTCAATCCAGCAACCACGACATGAGTGTGGGAAGAAGAGAACCCAGCTGGCCCAGGTGCTGACAGACCTGGGTGCCACCAGCTCACAGACCCACAGACTGGTTTGGCCTGGAAGGGACCCTACAGACCACCCAGTTTCAATCCCTGGTTCCACAAGACCAGGTGTAGCCAAGCCCCATTGAACCCCACTTTAAACACTTCAGGGATGGAGCTTCTCTGTGTCAGGGCTTCAACCATCTTTGCAGTAAAGAATTTATTCCTCATTTCCAATCTAAGGCTGCCCTCGTTCACTGTATAGATCTTTACAGCAAACAAACAGCACCAACGAGAACGTTGCAATGCCAAGAAATCAATAATTTGTGCCACAGAGTTATGGGTACGTATTTTTTAATCCTCCCTTCCACATTATCTGCTACAAACCCCAGCATTCTGCCTTTTTCTGCAAACTCTGCATTCATTGGAGGTGCTGGGGCTGACACCCACCCCACAATTCCAGACACAAGCCATTAGGGCTATTTATTAACTTTCACATCTCAATTAGTCACACTTAATGAGATCATACTTTAACATTAATAAAACAATATTAAGAGTTCCATCATCATAATGATTTAGCACGCACACCAGAGATGGAAGTATAAATAATTAAACCTACCAATCTGAAAGACAAATCTGACAAATAACTTCAACTGTCACCAAAAAGACAATTTCGAGTTAATTTAACATCCAATACCAAAACCACTGACAGCAGTACAACACTGGATCAACATACAAGAAAAATTATTTATTCATGGAGTCTGGTCTTGCATGCCAGATGCCACATTTTAAATATCGTTGAGCTATCTCAAACTGGTCCCCTCTGCATTGCTTTTTTCCTTTTTTGTAGGGAAATGATACAACTTACCCACAAAACTTGGGAGTAAAAAGAAATTCCCACATGCAGCATTTAATTGACCAATTTTGTCTACCAGCCCTTGTACACAATCCCCTTCCTAACTCCATTTGCTTTCCTGCTGTGAAAACTCAAACAGACTAATAGGCTTCTCTGTCTCTGCTAACAAGAGAATGTTGTATTTAAGACCTTATTTAAATACAATTACTGTATCAGATTCAGTGCTTTTCACTAGGTTATTCATGTGTCCTTTGCAACAAAAGTTATGTAGGCATTTCAAGTTTAAATAAAGGTTAGGGGCCAAGGCTGAAACAAGAAAAATATATTTTTAAACAGAATCGCAATTAAATATTTACTGATGAGGGGGGAAAGGCTTTGTTTAGATGCAAAAAATATGATACAGTTTGATATAGTTCACATTAAAGTTAAGATAAACATCAACAAACAACTTTTCTAACAGAGCTCATATTCCTGGGAATGTTTTGCCAATTAAACTGGCAACACAGCACCAAACACAAATACATGAGGACACACAAAAAAAGACAGCTGACCTAATTCTAGAAGGTGCAATAGCAAGAACACCTGTCAATAACATTTCAATTACTCAAGAACATCAGCCACAATTCCTGTGACTGCAGGTGCAGGACTGTTTAATGCTATTTCCAGCTATTTGTGTCTTGCTCCTCACAGAGCCAAAAATGAATTTTAACTGTTTCAGGCAGCATGCAGAGGACAGTTGACAAATTGGAGGGAAGTACCTGCAGTCCAGGGGAATAAACCCCTCTCCATAGCAGTGCCAGCAAAGGGAGGCAGGAGCTGCAGGAGGACCTCAGAAGGTGATGAATACTGGGACACAGCTACAATCTGTGATAACATTTAACCCTCTGCCCTCAATTTGGGCTCTCTGAGACATTAAATGAGCACCAATATGTCAATAAAGCAGGACAAACACAAGCCCAGAGAGAACAACAAAACCCCTGCCCCTGAGAGCATCCATGGCTCTTTGTCTCCCGGATTAGAGGAGAAGCCAGAGAATCCCAAGTCTTTAATGCACCAGTGAGAGCTAAAGCAGCAGAGCCACCTGCACCTGGGGCAGCAGCAGCTCATCTGCTCTCCCCATGCACAGCCCTGCAGGTCACTGCCCTTGCAGAAAAACCAAAAAGCTAAAAAGGAAAACCTGTCTGCCAGCCAGTATCTGTCACTGCCGCAGCTGTGTTACACACTGAGAAAATCATTCCTTGTTAAGGAAGGCTTTATAAAATATGCAGGACATTAACTGAACACACACAGCTACTACTTGAGATTATAAATTCATTAACCTAGACACAATCACTGGGTAGAAGGCAGACAAGAGAGCCAGTGTGGTTTCCATTCACTCTGTGCAGAATTTGCACTATTTGAGACAAGTACAGAGCCCATGGTATCAGAATGGGATTCTCAGGTGAATGCAAATGAGGGGGTGCAGTATCAATATCAGAACAGAGTCCAGCACAGTCAAAGCCTCAGTTAAGTGTTGAGCTGCCTTAACATCCCCAAGAGCACACTTGCTCACACCTCCAACATGCATTACTGCCACCACTTGGCCTGCAAAGCTCCCTGAGGAAGGGCCAGTGCCAATCCCATCTCCCAGACACGACTGTTTGAAGCTGCTCAAACATCCATCACGCCTCTGCCCAATGCTGCTGTGAGCTGGCCAGGTCTCCTCAAGAGCTTCTTTCCTGCTGCCACAATCAAGTCTTGGTTTGATTTGTGATGCCATGGCAAGCCATGCCTGAGCATCTTCTGCATGGCTGGGTAAGAAATGAGGGAGCACCAGCAGCTGGCCACTGGGAATAGGGACAGGGAGGAAAGGCACCTTTGTTTGGTGCAGGGAGCAGCTGAGAGAGCCCAGCTGGAACAATATCCCTCTGTTCCCACCTGCCCTGGGCAGCTGGACTGAGCCACGACAGCCTTTCCCAGCCACCAGTCCTGCAGATAGCTCTTATCACTGCTTCATTAACAGCAGCAATCTGCTCACTATCACTCCCAGACCTGTGCTCAGTGGGTTTTGTTGTGCAGCAGTTTGGGGTTTTTTATTATTTTTTCTCAAGAGCTGACTTGCCCTGACATTGAAGGGCTGCATTTCATTCTGCAGCTCCAATTAAAGGCTGCCCAAACCCGTCACGGTCTCGCCTCCCTGCACGAGGAGTCAGCTCTTATCTCGCAGTGGGGGGAAGTGGAAATGGGCTCGGTTGCCTGGAAACCTGAATGAGCATCTTGGAGTGCAAAGCAACTTCTGGGCTGTTAATTCGGGAACGGAGAGTCCAGGCAGGAGCAGCTTCAACACCACAGGGTGACCCTGCCCAAGGAGAACGAAGGGGAAATAAACCCTGCTCTAAGACTCACAACAACCCAGGGTTTTTCAAACCAAGCAGATGCTGCGAGCAGGGCACCCTTCAGCCACTCCCTGCTGCTGGGCACAGGGGTTGGCACAGCCCACACCCACCAAGCTTTGTCATCCATTCACTCCGGGTGTGTGCACCTATTGCTGGGAGAGAACCCAAAAACGAGCCAAAGGACACAGCACACTTATCCCAAAGTGCATACACAATAATCACTCATTACATACAGTATTATCTATTTTTGAAACATGCCTGTGTTTGTCTGCCTTCAGTGAGAATTAATTACATTATACTTTACACACAGATCCAACTTATTTTTAATACAAGAATAAAACACTCTCCTCCTATCTGTATTACAGCATTTATCACACAGGTACTGAATATGCTTTCCCTTAACTTACAAAGAAAGCCACGATTAAGAGCCTTTCAGGAAAACTTTCTATGAAATTTAGTATTAGATCTCAAATGTTTTCCCATCTGAAAAGTTTTCATTAGTGAAAGCAAAATTTTCAAGATATTCCTATAAAGTTAATCCAAACATATACTGGCCATGCTGACAGCTATGTAATAGAAGTGAATAATGTCAAAAATACTGGTTTGAATTTTGGCTGAGTTTTGAGGCTACAAACATTAAGGGTTAAAAACAAGTAGTGCAAGAGGGCAAAGCAACAAAGCAGGGACTGTTGCTGCATTCAAGGTCAGGCCCTAATACTCAAGCAGCTGCTGCCAAAATGTGTGGCATGAGGCATCAGCAGAGTGAGCACCAGGTAAATGAATTTTAACTACAATCCCCCAAACCTGAGTCAGTGCAGTGCCCCAGTACTCCCAGTGCACCTGGGAGAGACCCCAGAAGGGAAGCAAAGGCCTATTCCAGCCCTTGCACCCAGCAACTGCAGGTGAAGTGGATCATTAAATAAATACTTGTCACTCTGGAATCTCTACAGACCTACAAAATTTGAATTTCCTTTGGAGAAAAGCAAATAATTGGCCTCAGTTCACATAACCCTTGTGTCCCACTGTTGTTTTGGGTTTTTTTTTAAATCTCTTTCCCCTTCTTGCAGAAACACTAAAGATAAACACACAAAGAGTTCCACAGTATTCAGATATTAGAGACCAAAACACAGCTAAGGTGAAAATCTCCCATCAGCACAAGAAATTCCATCCTGCCTGCTCAACTACTTGTTGGCAATTTTTTTCCTTTAAAAATTTCTCTTTTTCCCTCCTTCTTTCCTCAAGTTACTTCATTCTAACAATTTCCTTGTTACAGCAGACTCAATAACATGCATGTAACTAAAGAAACCCACCTGGTTTTGCTCCCTTCCCTGCCCTCCAGCACTGGAAACAAGATCCAGTATCACACACCACTCAATCACTGACCTCTGCCTCTGGGAGCTGATGAAAGCTCAGATCATGGCAAGCTCAGCCTGTGCTAATAACTGCTCCCAGGCAAATATTTTATTTACCATTTATCCCCAAAATGTCTGACAAAGCAGCCAAAAGGCAGTAAAGCCCACAAGCACAGAGCCTGTTGTGGTGTTTATTCTGCGCTCTGCTGCCCCTGTCCCAAACGGGATCAGACCTTGGAGACCCTCCCATTCCAGGGACCCCTCCAGCAGCAGCTGCTCAGTGGGACTGACTCTCCAGTCTGATCTCAGCTTGTGCAGTCAGCGGGGCAGAAATGGCACCATCTGCATAACAACAGCCAGGGGAACTGAACAGGGCAAATCAATTCTGGGAAAGGAGATAAACCAGAATACACCCAACATATTAGCAGCAAGGTAGGATTCAATTCCCATCGTGTCTGATGATATTGATTACAACTGACACTTCTTTATTATTATTATTCCTCTTTCACTTAGGACATGGAAACAACTGAGCCATGTAACAATGCAGTTGTTTTACACAAATGGAAACTCACTTAGCTGCTGAAGAAAATAATGTAAAGTCCACATCCATTAGGAGTAACAGCCCTAAAAAATATTGGGGCTGGCTATTTCAGCATGTAACAAAGACACAAGCTCGCTTAGGTTCAAGGAGGGATTTGGTGACTTTAATTTATACCCCACAGGAGAGATGGAAATAGCACGAATAGCTGAAAGGAAGTATTGGGTTTTATTTATGGATGAGTTTAAAATAATCAGCAAGCGCAATATCTCTGACTTCCTTCCAAATTATTTAGAGATTTGACTATCAGTGCTGACTTGCTTTTGAATTTAAAATAACCTTCACAATCACTACTGGGTTGAATACAAAAATTTCCTGACAATGTACATTTGTCTATAGTTAAAGCAAATTTTTTTTAACTCAAACAAAACCCTCCCTCCCCCTTTCTCGGTCACCAGTGTTATTATCTCAGTTAATAATCTCATTTTTAAAGATGCTATTACAGCTGAATGAGAATTGCTGGTCTGACAAGAGCAGCACAGTAGCTGTAGCTCCGAGTGATGCTGCTGCTCGCATCTAAGCAAAAGGAAAAAAAGAAAAACCACAAGTCTGGATGCTGAACAGTCCACATCACTTTTGACTGAAGAATCTGCTACAAAATGTATTTTCAGATCTGGGTTTAACAATGAGAAGGCCAAAATAAAAAAAGCCCAATAAGAAGCCAATGTCAGCAGCAGGGCACTGAGCTCAGTTTATGGATCAAAAAGTCCAGGCACAAAATGGATTGTGCTTTTCCAGTTTGCTTTTGATAGCTCCTCAACCCTTCACTAAGTTACCCTGCAGGAAAATGGGTGGTAACACACAAAGATTTTATCTTTTCTGTTTGTTTTACAATTGAAAAATAGAAGGCCAAAACTTTGGGTAATATTCCAATGTAATTCTGCCACCTCATACCTACACTGACCCAAAAGCAGCTTGGAATCTAGACTTTATAAAGTCTGATATTTCTGCTCTTTTGGTCTTGGTTGTTGACTTTTTAAAGTAAAAGCCCAGCACTGTGCTGTACAGGACAGAAGCATCCTACTGTACCTCCACTAAACAACTGCAAATCCGTAAGAGGAAACACAAATTCTCCTCATTTTCTTTGCACTTACATGGGTTGGAATAAATGAAAAACATGAAAAACAACACTTCTAATGCCATTAAAATATGGTGATGAGTAAACCAACCTGAACAAAGGGAATTAATTATCTGGATGACTTTTTGTGTTCACACAGTCTGGATGAATAATGTATAGGGAAAATTTCTAAGTTACCAAGAATGGATTTTATTTCATGCACAGTTTGGAGATGGGGCAGGACTGTTGTGGCAGACAGCGAGGCTTTAGAGCTCACTGCAGTGAGGAAACTGCACTGCCAGCTCTCAGCACAGCTCTGCCTCCCTCTGATCCCCTGCAGCTCCTCGTACTCTGCACTAGCATGGCATGAACACAGGGTAAAATATATGTACAACTCCATATGGCACAGATCCAAACAGCAGTGATGAGATCTCCTCAAACCCTGCTCCTAAGAAATATTCATGCCCTTAAATTCCTTCATTCTTACCAAAGGCATAAGCATGTGATTGATTAAAATACAATGATTTCTGGAGGATTAATTAAGAAAGCACACAAAGGTGCAAATATAGGAAAATTTCTAATAAAGACCCAATATTTAAAATCTATATTATTTTAATTTTTGTTCAAATATATGCTTCCTTTCATGACATTTGAACTGGTGACTCAAGACTGGCTATAAAGGTACATTGCAGATTATTTCTGCAGCACCCCAATTCTGTGAATTAACAGGACTTACAGTTATTTCAGGTTTAAATAAGTGGAGGCACTGCAACACAAATGCATGGTTTGTAGCATGCTTTGTTGTCATGACTCATTTTATGACTGCTCTGTCAGCAGCAAACTGCTCTTCCAAGAAATCAACTTTGTGATTTCAAAAACTGCTACTATGCTGAGGACCTCAATTAAATGAGAATAATTCCTTTCTAACCAAGATAATAATAGCAAGAACCTTAAGAGACTGGAAAATTTCTTCACTTACAGAATTTCAAAATATATGCATATTAACACAAATGCCACAACCTCTCATTAAGTATATCAAAAAGAATTGTTAGATTAACATGAACCTACAGTTTCAAGTAACATATTACAGTTCACTTTAAAAAGTGTTGGTGAAAATTTGGAGATAATTAACTAGTTCAATCAGTTCTGCTTTTGGGTCTTAAATCTAACAGTGGTATTAATATTTTGTCCCAAAGAGTTAAATTCTCACCAGATTAAAAACAGTGCAGTTAAATCTCTTCCTGACTGAAGAAGAGGGAAGAAAGAGTCAACTCCCCTGTAGTTAATGGAGTCAAATTGAGGTAAATGAAAAAAAATAAAACTCATTTTCTTGTGTTTGTGCAGGTACAACAAAGTCTTCATCACCTTAACACTAGCAGAAAATGTTCGAGTGCCTGGATCCTGGGCAAATTAGATGTTTTCAGGAAAGTCAGGGAATTCTCCTTGAAATCAGTCTCCAAAGATGAAGATTACAGCCATTAAATGGAAGAAAATACTGAGAAACAGCATGGGAAATGAGAGCAATAGACAGGAAGGAAAAACTAACAGCCAACCTTTCTAGCTATCCTTCAGCATCAGCCAGGGACTCAGCTACAAACACTCCTGCCAGATGAGTTACTGCAACACCCTCAGCCACCAGCCTCCAACATGAATACATTCACAATGAATAATAATCAACTTCTCAGCTTCTTAGGACTTGGGTTTTCATGCCTAAATCATGTATCACATTAATTCAAACACATTTCTACTGTTAGAGGGGCTTAGAAGTGAGGATCAATGCTAACACAAAACAACACAGATATAACAAGTGATCCTGATGGCAGGTTTGAGTAGGTGAAATATTACTAAGTGATACTACTGACAAACAAAAAGTATTCTATTATACTACACTGGGCTCCTTCTTTCCCACTGGAAACTAATGAAAACTGATTTTTTTGGTTTTGTTTATGTTTTAAGTCTCACAACACAATAAACCACACTTGCAAAGTCTTCCCTCAATTCAGATGCATTATACTAGCTCCCCTTTTAAATTCTAAAGTGTCATCATGGTTCTGGCTGAGCTTATTTTACTGAAGGATTTTTGAGCAACAAACCAGGCAGACAAGTAAAAGCAGAAAGTTAAAAGAACCAAAGCTTTAGAGGAGTCAAAATCTGCAATTTTCTGGTGCATCATTCTGCATCAGATGAGTAATCCATCGTTTGGGATGGCTTCCAAGAATGGACCATCTGCTCCCAGCATGACCACGCTCCTGGAAGTTGCACAGCATCTTTAACCTTCTCCTTGACAGCTCTGCAGAGATATAATAATGTGGTTTCTAGAAAGAACAAAGCCAATAAATTGTAAGCTGCTTTGCCTGAAATACCATCTCTTCACAGGTTCAGTGCATCTAACTTGCATTAGTGGCCTTCTGCCACACATAAGTGGCATTTGACACAGAGAAAACAAATTATACTGACTGGAGAGAATGGGATTTTCAGCCATGAGACCAACAAGGCTAAAACAATAAAATCACACATCAGTGATTGAGGGAATTTGCATATGCACAGTTTCTGAATTCTCCCTAATTTCACGCACACGGCCTGTCACAAACGCCTCAAAGAGCAGCAGTGCAACCTCAGAATGAGAAACCCCCACATCCATCCCCTGCCCTGAGCGCAAGGAAGGCTGCAGGACAAAAGCCCCGAACCTTAATGCTCCTTAATGCAAGGCAGCTCCAGGGCAGGGCCAGACCTCAAGGAGGAAAACAAACAAGGCAGCCACTTGTTATGAGCTGTCCTGCACTGTCACACCCAGGCAGGTGGGTAAAGACACAGAAAACCAAACTCCCACAGCAACAAACACAGGAGGTGATGCTGTTCCCATAACCCCAGCTCCACATCCTCCCTCTGCCAGCACGGGCATTCACCTGCCATCAAAGTAGCCAACCTAAGAAACTAAATGAGGATTCAGGTTTTCACTCAAGCGGACATGAGAGAGGAAAAATTCAACACTGACCTCTGAAAACATCCCTAGCCTGCACACCACTCTCCCTCTTTCAGTCATTTCCAATAAGCAGCTTTGGAGCTGCCAGATGAATTTCTCCTCTGGCAGGAGAACAGGCCAGCAGGCTCCCCAAGGTCCCAGCTCTCCTCCCCATCGCTATCAGGGCTCCCTTTAGAGGCAGCACATCCTGCTCTGATTAAAACACTGCCTACACAGGTCTTACACCAGCCTCAGCCTGCCAAATGCACAAGACCTGCTCTTGATGTGTAGCAAAGAAAGTGAGAGGAGGAGGGAGTTAAGAGCTGAAGAGAAAAAACAGCAAAATAATGAGGAGATGGAGAAATAACAAATACTCAGCTATTGAGCTGCAGGTCTTTGATACCTATAAGCACTGACCCTAAAAGATAATTCATTATCTTAGGAATCTAAAACCCTATTTTCCATTTAAAAATGCTTTGTTGTCTTAAAACCAAAGGTTCTCTATTCCTGGATTAATCTCAAGCTACAAGGATTAGCTTATCACAGCATCAGGCATGCTCCATGCACACAGCTGCATCCTTTCCAAAGCACAGCAGAAGACACAAAGGACACAATGAATATGCAGAAACCCTGTTTACTGTTGTGAGCAATCATCTTATTTGCCCTTCCTTTTGTGACATATAATATTAACACTCATTTTTTGTGCTCTTCTACACTGCTGAGTCTTGATTAATCAATCTTGTAAAAACTTGTCCTCAGTGACTCATCATCTGCTTCTACCTTTTGAACTCTACTGAAAGCATCCTGATCACAAAACAATTCAGTACAGAATACATCAGTGCCTCCAAGCTGTGAGGGAAAAGCCCACAAAGAAACCCATTTTGGATCTCTGCAGCTCCAAGTCCACATCATTGACATGTGGCAGTGAGCACCCACCCCTCACAGGCAAGGGCTCAAAATTGTCACTGCAAGTACCAGCAGTGATTGTTTAATGCTCTGGATTATTGCACAGCAGCTTCACAGCACATTAGTTACTACTGCTGCACAGCTGGTGGTTTGTTTGCTGAAGGACCACAGCTGACTATTTCCTTTGCTCTTCTCCTCTTCATAGATAAACCATCAGAAAGTAACAACAAATTAGATCTCACTAGCATAAGTTGTCAGGTAATAAATTCCCTACAAATTTTAATGGAAACTACCAGCCTTAAGGAAAAAACACTGGCCCACCTCACAGCAGGGAAACAACCTCAGCTTTAGAAGAGACCTTAGAGAGAAGAACATGAGGGGGAGAAAAACGGAAATCAGAATATAAAACTAGGGAAATAAATGTAACTTACCACCCAAATCACACACTTGAAGTAAATGGAGGCGCACACTGCTGCACCACCTTAAAGAATATAAGCACGGCTTACATCCCACATTTGTGGAACAGAGTGAGGGCCTGGCAGGTTTAGCATGCCTTCAGAGCTGGGAAATAACCACCCAAAACCCCCAAAAGAGCTGTGACACCTGTCTCCTCAGCATTCCCAAGGCGGTCCCCACAAGCAGGTGTCATTTCCCATTCTTCCCACCATCCAGTATTTGTGCCCACACTCTGGATACACAGTACACGCTCTGGGTACACCATTCCCCCAGATCTACCTCACCCATCTACAGTTTGTTACCTGCATTTGAAGGATGTCAATTTACAGAAATGCAGTAATTCAGGCTGCATTTGTTCCCTTTCCCAGTGCATCAGGCACAGACACAAAGGGAGCAGTAACCCTTATGGATTGTTACCTGCATTTAAAGGATGTTCATTTACAGAAATGCAGTAATTCAGGCTGGATTTGTCACCAAAAAGGGAGCAGTAACCCTTCTTGGACAGCAGCACATCAGCAGCCACAGAGCCTGCTACACCCCGATACCATCCTGTGCACAAATAACAACAGTCTGTGCCTGTCTGGCACATTTACCCACAGAAATCTGGCATATGTTTTACTGTGAATAATCAGGAGAAACACACACAACTCTCTTATTTCAAGGTAGCTTTTGTTACAGCTCCATTCCTGCAGACTCTTAAAATGAGGGTAAGATGACAAGATATGAAACTATCAAAATGTAACTGAGCAAGAGGCTGAAACAGATGAGTGGGCAGGAATTGGCGTAAATAAACCTCCACACAAGCTAAAGAAAACCAAACAAAGCAGACACCAAACTGTACTTTGGAAATCTGTCCATCTGCACAGGCATGGATGGCTATTTCACAGTTTCTCCCTGCTTTCTTCCTAAAGCAGTTTAGATGCTGAAGCTTTATAACACAACCTGAATCTGGATTAGATATTACATATACAAATCAGAAAGCCATTTGATTAGGCTGGTTCAGCTGAGAGAAGCTGTGATAGGAGCCACACTACTTGGACAAGAAATACACGAGGCTTCTGCATATCACACTTTTCCACACCATATGTTTTGTTCCAGGCAATTTTTAACAGGATAGTCACTGGTGCTGCAAGATCTGAATTTGGAAAGGGTTTAATCATCCCATTCTGAACGTCTATGATGGCAGCGATGAGGTACATGAATCAGGGTTGGTGTCTAATCAGCATAATTAATCTCATTCAGTGATTAACCCACAGAGGAAAGAGCTCCTTTAGGCACAGGTAAAACAGCACATGAGTCATTAGTTGGCAGTGACAGTAGGGTTTAAAAATGCAATTTGTGCTTTGTTGGAAGGCTCACGCTCAGTCTAAAGAGGAAACAGATTATTAAGTGCTAGGACAAACTTGAAGCAGTCTTTCCCCAACCACCAGAACCCAAGACAGCACTGCCACTAAGAGCTCTGCTAATTTGTGCAATGCTGGAAAGTGTTTGGGGACACAACTCCCAAACAGTGCACTGACACAGGCCAGCTCTGCTCCAAAACCACAGCCAAGCACTCTGCAGGTGTTTTTACACACCATGTTACAGTTCAAGCCTTGGCCACTGGTCCCTCACATGGAATTACTATAAAAATGCTCTCATTAATATCCACACCAAAAATCATGTCTTTCACAGTGCCAGGATCCATTCCAGAAGTGTCCAATTTATCCCAAGCAGTGCTCCTGGATTCTTCATACAGAAATTTCAGAAACTCCTCATGCAGTTTCAAAGCTGTATGTCCTAGAATGCAGTCCAGTTTCAGCACAACACCACCACCAACATTGCCATCTATTCCCATAAATTAAGGTAGCAAAAGCTGGCACAGCCACCAGAGGAAGCAGCCTGCCCTCACTAACACAGTGGTGTATTTGTCGCTACCCTCTCACATCTTTGTTTCCTGCACCATGTGGCTGAAAAAGCCAATTGGATGAATTGACCAAGGGAAAAAAAACAGAGCATTTTGAGGGTAAGGAAGGTTACCTTAAAGTTTATGTGCACTTAGAGCATATATGAAATTTCACAGTTTGTTCCAGAAAAATGAGAAACTGTTGGAAGAAAAAATAAAGGTAAGACAGGTCACATCTGACACCTGAGAGCTGTCCAGCCCCAGTTTCAGGTGGCTGCTTGCCAAGTGAGGCCACAGCTGTGGATGTGGAAACACACATCAGCAGGGAAAGGTGCCCAGTGCTTCCCCACAACACCATGCCATGCACAGCCTGAGCAGCCTGCCTGGACTTCACAGCCACAGAAATAACTGACTCACAAGCAGTGATTTATCCCCTTGGACCCGATGAGGAGTCCATGGAGCTCAGCAGCAGCAACCAGCAAACTCTGGATAAAGTATTTGCACCTATCACTGGCTCACTGCCTTCCTGGTGGCAATAAGGCATCTTCCATTTCATCTTCAGAGCACTAATATCCATCACATCTTTTATTTCTTACCTTCCTTTAGGGCAGACACAAACATGGAAACTCTTCCATAAGCCACTATCACACAGCATGCAGCTGAAGAGAGAACTCTCCCCATTTTACTCAGATCAATACCAGTTACTCCTGTTACAATTAAATCACATCTTGATCAACTCTGCATTCAGGAATGTGCTCAGCACATTGCTCAGGCCTCTCTGCTGAGGTGCATAAACACTGCTGGACAAAGCAGCAGGGAGGGAGGGAAGGGAGGACCAAAACCTGCTGCAGATGGATGCTGGCCATGCCCAGGGCTCACAGCAGCTGCAGACCCCGTCAGGTAACACCCCATGTGCTGTTGGATGCTGCACATGAAAATGGGAAGAGCTGTTCCAGATTCCCTACATAACTCCAAAGGAGAGATGTTCAAGTTTATTAACATGCACCTGTCTCAGCCTTCAATTTCTTTTTTTCTCCCCCACAGCTGTGAAATTACTACTGAAAACTGCCAAGGTTTTGGGAAACAGCACAAAAACATTAAAAGGACAGTGCAGGGAAGGAAAAGGGTCTGCAACAGCTCAAAGCTCTGAGTGTGTATGACTCAGAGGCACCCATACTGAAAGCCCCTCTGCTCTAGGGGGTGTTTTGGAAGCATTTCCCTTAACTGAGAGCGTGCAGCTGTCCCTGCCCTCGCAGGCAAACAGCCAGAGCTGACCAGAACTGATCTGGGGCACTTCATGAATAAACACAAGAGCACAGGGGATCAGAACTGGCCTTGTGCTCTCACAAAAGAAGCAGGGGAGTGTGACCAGGAGCCCATGGCAGGCATGAGGATACAGCCAGAGCACAGCACTGGCACTGATAAGCAGCAGCCCAAAGGGCTCCCAGCAAGACAGGCTGCAGTCAGACCCCCAAAGAACTGTGCAGAACCTCCAAACACGATGCTCTGTCCCTGGAGACAATCCTGATGGGCAGTCTCACTACAGCTGGTGCAGTACCTCTGAAACATCTCTAGATAAAGACATGAGCAAACCCATTCTGGGCACCCCCACCCCCTGCAGCTCTCGTGTTCCTCAGTTAGGTATTTGACATTTTTCAGCTCTTCAGACAGACTTTTTAATTCCTATTTATGTTTTGCACTTTCTTGTCTTATTGATGGGAGATGAGGGGAAAGATGATAGCAGTAATGAAAGTTGAAAAACCCCCACACCAGTTCCAGAGAATGCAGGAAAATTGGAGCCTCTGTGTTTTTATCATCGTTATCCTCTCAGCAGGTGAGAGAATTCACTCCTCAAGAATCTCTGTGAAAAGATACAGCTCCCAACTGGCTGTACAGAGTCTTGAAACCCTAAAGATGATTTTTAAAACAACAGCCAAAGGACATGGAGAAGCAAAGCAGCAGGACCTGCTGCAGGGCACAAGTATGAAGAAAGATGATTACTCCAGCTGAGAAAAAAATAAAGAGATTAACTGTCAAAGGGGAAGAAATGAAGAGTCACTCTTCACTCATGCAAGGCCATGTCAGAGAGCAAAAGCCATTTAACATTTTCAAGTGACTGCAAGAGGCAGTGCTGGATTCCAGGCTCCATGGTCTATAGCAAGGCTCAGAGGATGAACAGACACCGATGGTCAAAGGCAGAACCAACACCAGGATTTCTTCTTATTGCCTTTGGTTACAGCCCAAAACACAATGCATGCCCAACCACTCCTTTTTGTTTGTGGGGTTTTTTGTCTGGTTTGGTGGTTTTTACGCATTTGCATAAGAAGCACAATGCCAAAGGTACAAATCAGGAACGTATGCTATCTTGAACGTAAGCTTCAGAAAGTTATTTTAGACTGACTGGGATTTGAATGCTAGCAATTAGACAAGAAACAGATGCCTCACTACAAGCAAGAGCAATAAGTGTAAGAACAATTACCATTTGTGAGATAGAGTGCAATGCACACCAGGAAAAAGCATTTTTAATTTGTCAGAGCTAATATTTATCCAAGTTGACAAATAATTTACTTGGTTGATTACAAACTTCTGGAGCCTTGGGTTGAATCTGCACACAGCACAAAGCTCCCTTCAGCAGCAAAAGAACCTTCAGTGTCAACCAACAAATGGAAGCAAATTCCAAACCACAACAAAATATTTGAACAAGAAGCACACCATAGAGAGGGGTTTGTTCTTCCTCCATATGAACCCCCTCAATAATCTCCACACTTACCATAAAGAAATGATAACCAGACAAGATGGCTTTCTTCTGAAGGATTTCTCAAATTCTGATAACATTCAGCCACATGCAATCAGAGACTATCAACACTGATCTGATCTTGCCTGCACAGGGCTGTAATTTGTGCTGTTTGTCTCCTGGCTGTTACCCACTGTCAGTGCAGAGCAGCTTCAGGTTTAAAATCACCAGCCTCATTTGGTCTCTGGGCTGTGAGTGCAGACAGGCTAGTTATACCACAGTACAACAGCAGTAATAACAGCTGTAATGGCTAATATGCACTTAATTTCAGATTAAACCAAGACATGACAAATACAAGTGCAAAAGTTCCTGCCCTACTGAGAGCATTTGCACACCAGCATTGCTCAGGGTTGTTATTGCACGTGCACAGTTTTGTCTCAAACACAACTAGAGAGGGAGCTGCTGGGTTTGTCACTGATGTTTCCAAGCCAAGTAATTCACCTTTTCTAGTGGAGCACACTAATTAATCCAGCATGGATTATGCACACACCTTCCTTTTAGAACCAAACTGCAGCAATGCTTAAACAATTTTTTCTTTGTCCTATGGTTCCTTATCCCTGTATAAATCCCCCCAAGTTCTGAGTCCCACTAATTACTGTTACCTTATGGATTTGTGTAGAACATTAATGAATCCTGTCATCAAAACCACAACCAAACAGCTGGGGCAATGACAACAAGAGCTTAAATCCCTTATTGTCAATTTTCCACTTCAGTGGATTTGATAGCACAAGGCAGAGGCAACCAAGCAGGGTCATGCAGGTGCAAGTCCACCCTGAATACAACATATGCAGAGGTCACACAACTTAGCTTGTCCCATTCCTTCCCAATTTGACACAAGCTGTTGGACTGTTTTCCTACCCTCATTTAAAAAAAAATAAATTATCACCTTCAATTTCTGCAGCACCTTGAACAATTGTAGCTCATCAGACATTGTGTATCCAAACAAGTGTTTTTAAGAGTGCATTCAGAGGTATTAAAACAGAAGAACATGAGTTTGGAGACAGCACATACATCACAGGTTATTCACAGACCAGAGGATAGCATGCACTATTTTCCACATGTGCTTCACAAAAAGGTTAACTGTGCAATATATTTTCAACACCATTCCTGGGTTTAGCCTATTTGCTACCTCCACCAAATCAAGTAAAACAAAGTAACACACATGAAAATCACTGTTCACTCCCTTTACAGCCGCACTGAGTTCATTACCCTTAAGGTGAAACAGGTGTATCTAGCTCAGCATGCTTCTTTTGATGAATGTACTCAAAGTCCAACCAACCTTTGCAAGTCTGCAACATAAAATTCTTCAGATAGCCACATGTTTTCTTAAAAAGCCATTTTATAAAGAAAAACAATCCCCACTCACACTTAGTGCAGAATGTCACAGGTTCAGCAGTTCAACTCATTCCTTCCGTGTCTACTTGACTTGAAGATTTTAACACACACATGCACATCATGTAATTGTAGGTACAATACTTCCCCTTATTATTTAATCCCCTGAAGCTATAACTGAAAAATGCTAATATTACCTTGCATGCTTGAAGCAGCTTGTTAAAGAAAGCAATTTTCTCATGTGTCAAAAGATTCCAGTCCCATGAGATCCTCTGGTTAATTCATAAAGTAATTTAATCATAATTAAAGCAAAATTGCATCTCACCTAACCATCACGTTTTGCAAGACAGATTTAGCAAAAAAATGAAGAGTTTACACTGCCAGCAGGAATAGGGAAAAGGCACATGACAGGAGATGGGGG
>JAHXMQ010012340.1:59586678-59601998 GCA_020466415.1 Ammodramus savannarum pratensis
AAGACTCACATCCAGCTTTGGATATCCATTTTTCAGTTCCTCTGCCCCTTGTTCCTGGCTCAGACAAGATGCAGCAGTGGTGGAGGTTTAGAAGGGGTTGTGCTCTTTCCAAACTGGTGCTTTTACATTCCCAAGGCACTCTCTACAGAAGCAACACCAATTCAAGATAACAGGGCTGCACACTGCAGAGGGGCCTTCCAGACACCAGGAAACGCTTGTGCTCTGGATATCTCACTGTTTCATCAAGAACAGGATGCATTTCTGACAACTCCATGCTGCATTCCACAAACACCGAGAACTTGAAAGGTGCAGTCCACAAAGAACTAACAACCATGGAAAAATAATACAGGACACTCTCACACTGCACAGACTGTGACACTTGTGAAATGGGCCAAAACAAAAACACCGTTCACACCTTCCATTATTTTTAAATGGAAAACTAATTTTTAAAGTCTTGAATAGAAGGCCAGTGAGCATTAAAATGACTGGGTTTAATGTTAAGTTATTCAAGTCTTACTTCATTTTTACTGCAAGGTTCAGAGAGCCTGTTTCAGACACAGTTGGTTTCTTGAAAAGAAATCTAAAGTGCTGTGGATATTAAACCTGTGCTATCTGCTACTTTCAGATTGATGACAACACTTCTGAAAAACTGTTTAAAATACGTATTATTGTTATGATAACCTGTTTAGAGTGGAGATGATGGAGTTCAGGAATGGTGGCAAGCACACAAAAGGGACACGAGGTCTCCCACATTTGCTGACACTGTCACTGACCCACCTGTAAATGCTCTAAGGGGGATCACCCCACCATCCCCTGGGAGAGTATTAGCAGTCCACCACACTGAAGGCCTAATCAATCACTGCCAGGCTATGCCTGCAGTTATTCCATCTTGGTTTTGTTGACGTGTGTTCCACATTACCCAATAATGTGAATCCATCTTGAGTAACCGCTCTAATCAGTCTCTGTGCTCAGCTGCTGCTAGCAAGGTAAACACTGCATTCATGCCAGGTCCTGGGAAGGATTTCTGCCTGATGTGTGCATTTCTGTATCGCTGAACCAGGGCAGGAACCAGCTCTGCCTACCTTAGGAAAAGCACAGCCTCCATCTGACTGAGACATGAGAGATTGGTTTTATTTTAACCCACATGTTCCCTTTCAGATCAAGGTCACTAATCAGAAGTTAAAGATCCTGACTTGCCTGACTGGTGGATCTATTGAATCAATTGATAATTTATTACCATTGATTTTGGACCCAGGGCACTGAGCCTCTCCCACTTCTCTCAATGCATCAGAAAGACGCCAGGAATGAAGCTGACATACACAACAGCCCTACCATGCCAAGTGCTGGCACAGGGGAAATCTGACACAGAAACTAGGGAATACAGAATTATCTCAGCAACTTAAAGCCTGAAATGCAAGGGGCCAGTCCTGTCTTTGACACATTGTTTGGTCAACACATAAAGGACTCTTATTTCAAGTCTCAGCAGGACAGCACAATTAACCCACATTGGGAGGGAGTTACACATTTTCACATCCTTCCAGACTACAGCACAGTTGCCCCGTTCCCCTCAGAAGAGAACATTTTACACCCAAGCCTGACTTTGAGGGATTAATCAAAGGATTTATTGACCAAAAGATTAATTAACATAATGGTCCAAATGTTTAATATAAAGTAGTTTAGAGAGCATGACTAATGTCCATTTCTCATCTTTATGGAATATCATTAATACAGCTGTCACCCAGAATTTGAGGCTACATGATGTTTCCAAACCAAGCTTATTTTTAGGTGTAACACCTGCTTGGGTTTTGGTCCCAAGCTAAGGGCCCAAAGCACGTGACACCAGACATGGGCATCATGAGTGTTTACAGAAACCAGTTCAGCCAAACTGAAAACAAAGGCTCAAACACAGCAAAAACCTGCATCACTTCATGTTCTGTAATTCACTCTCACCTGAAAGTACCATCACATCCTAAACCCATACTGCTCCTATGCAAAAAGCAAATTGACAAAGTGCAGGAACCCTAAAAACAAATCCACAAGTGCCTGAGACTTTGTGATGGTCCCTGATGCTCCAGGGCCAGCCAGCGTGGGGATTCAAGAGACAACCTCTATAATTTACAAAGAGCCCACACCTCTGCACCCCACTGCAAACACATCTGGCACCACACACAGCTGTTCACATGTATGCAATAACAGCCTTGTTCATCAGCAGAAATGTTGGGCTGAACTGGATGATGAGCAACAGCTGCCA
Source organism: Ammodramus savannarum pratensis (assembly GCA_020466415.1). Taxonomy (NCBI): domain Eukaryota; kingdom Metazoa; phylum Chordata; class Aves; order Passeriformes; family Passerellidae; genus Ammodramus; species Ammodramus savannarum. The sequence continues at coordinate 59,588,930 of JAHXMQ010012340.1, forward strand.
AATCTGCTCCAAAACAGTGGCACAAAATAAATATTTAGTGATTTGCCCTGTTCCCCATAAGGAAAAAAAAAATACATTTGTGTGAGCAGGCAGCTTTCCAGGGCTGACTTCTATCTTAAAAATACCAACCATTGCTATAAAACAACACTGAGACTTTAAAGGCCTTGCCTTTACTGCTAGCAGTGTAGTACAAAACAGTCTGTAGGACAGTAAAATTATGGCAAGGAAATGTTGCTGTACCAGCTGAGACTTTCCCAAGCTGTTCTGCATTTATCCCTGTACGGAACCTTGCTGAAATCTTATTTTCTCTAGGTTGGTTTGCACTGGGGCTGCTGCTGACAATAGAAATTGAGGTTTCAGAAGTAAAACAGTATCTAATTTAGGCCCAAAGACTTTACTACGGGTTGTGATGTGCAAAAATGAGAAAACACAGCTTGACTTTAAGAACATATTGCAGCTTTGCTCAGTTGGCAGTATCTGACACATTTTTCTTTCTTCCTAATTTGCAACCACAAACGTCTTCTTTAATGGAATTCCAGTGGTTATTGTAACTAAAATAACTTCCAGCTATCACTAAAAAAATTACCCTCTCCAATGAACATTCTTGAAAATTACTCTGATGATCAGTCTTTGGCAGGATGAAGACACAAGTTACACAGAACAGAGGTTATGAAACCAGTTACAAGGTCTCCACATGATAAAAATCACTAAGCCATGCTAGAGTAAGCAGATGGTGGAAAAGAATTTTTTTTTTGCTTCTCTTCTGATCAAAAGTGGCATTTGGTTCGAGTTTTTTAAAATAAAAACAAGCTGGACTTGTACAACCTTTCCATGCAGTTAGTGTTGTACACACAGCCTAGGTAGCCCATCAAAAGGACATGTGCATTCCTGTTGGATACAGGACAAAGCACACAAAGCACAGCCACCCTCCTTTGCTCCCTGAAGGAATGTGGGAAGCCGGGGGTTCCTGCTGTCCTTGCACAGCCCTGAGCATCTCCTGCCCCTGGGCCAAGTGACTCCACAAGCCATGGGATGGCAGCTGAACAACTCCCAGCTCCCAAGCAAAGATCCTTCAGCAACTGCAGGAGCTGGCTCTTGTTCCAGCCTTGCCCAGGGCAGATGCCCACCAGGCACCACTGCAGCCGTGCCCTGCCCTGCCCAGGTGATGCCCTCCCCTTGCACAGCCCTGAGTGAGGATGCTGCAGATCCAAAGCCTTGCCTTGCTGGCTGCATCAAAGCCCTTTGCAGGGGATAGGTGCTGCAATGATCCTTTTTAGTATGCTGTTGAGTGTTTTGTTATGGATCACACCATCTGTCCAAGCTAGTGAATGCAAATGACTCCATCAATTTTTCAAGTATAAGCTTAAAAAAATAAAAAGCATGTGATAGTAAAAAATCCCATACAAGCACTTTCCACTGCACAGCTATTATTTGAAATCTACCACTGAAAATGCAAGATTGTTTCAAAAGCATGTCCTAAAATTCCTAAAAAAGATCCCCATTATTTCTAACCTTGTCAGTCTCTGTATGAAAACAATACTCTTGGCTTTTTCATCTAAATATTAGCACATACAGTACAAAGTATTTTGTTGATATTAATGTGCTTACAGCTTATTACACTGAGCTAATTAAAACCTGAATAAAATAAAATCTGGAAATTCTGCATGTCTAATTTGTCCACTAAAGCAGCCTGGGTAATAACCCCCAGCTCTGTAAGAGCATTAGGCTATCACAATGCAGCATATGATTCTGTTCCAGCTCCATTCATTTCCCAAAGAAATGGGAAAAGCTGCATGGCTTTATGGACAAACCATTAGCTCTCCATCTCCAGGGAAATGGTTCATCACAGCATTTTGGCTCCAGACAGATTAGATCTCAGTCTGCTTCTCCTTCAGCAGGATGCAGCAGCACAGACTCCACAGAAGGGATGTCCCACTTGGGGCAGCCAGAGCCTGAATTTTGGGGAGCCAAAAGCAGCAGCAGCTCATCACAGCCACAAGCAGAGAGGGGCTGTCAGAGGGCTGGCACACCCAGCAACTCAGTTCCTGAGCATCCAGCCCAGATGGCCTCAGGGAGCTCTGCAGCACCAGCCATCCTCCAAAGGGAAGGGCAGGGGAGGGAAGGCACCAGCCAGCTGGAACGTGGAACAGGCATGCAGAAACACCAAACACCTCACCCTGGAAGGGATTCCAGCTGGATACAGCATCTTGCCCCTCTGCCTTAATGCCCCACTCAGAGAAACCCTTGGAATGCCCTTCTGTGGGACAGTCATGCCAGGTCTGAAAGTCTGTGCTTAATGCATTAAATACATTTTGATACGTTAAACAATTGTGTGCACACACAAACAGGCAGGCAGACTGGTCCATGCTGCCCAGCCAAGGTGTCACAGCCCAAGGCTGCAGCCCCAGCTGGCTCCAGGCTGACATCACCCCTGCCCTGATGGAGCTGTGCCAATTGACACCAGCTGAGGATGATCCCTGGAGAGCCTGACTGCCATCAGCCATGGTGGCTGCTCTTACCCAGCAGGACCTCTCACTGCTGCCATGCCAGCCCCCAAGACAGAATTGTGCTCCAAAAATTGATAAATACTCCAAAAAAAGATTCAGATTAGCATCTGGATGATATTCAATTGCACCTGTATTGTAACCACCTAAAAATGACTTTATGAAATTTAGTCCACATAGATCCCCCCAAAATCTCACTTTTGTTTAAGAAAGCATTTGTATTTTCTCCTAAAATCCCTGTCTCAAAGCTTTTGTGATTATAAGAGGAATTTAATATTTCCTTTAGAGTGGAACAAAGCAAAATAAGGAAGATTTTCCTGCTGACTGTGTCATAGAAGAAAAAAAATATTTAACCAAAGCACAACTACATCAAATTTAATAAGCCCACGTCTAAAAGCCTTGGACCATTAAATGAGTTATACTTGTGACTAAACTTTATCCTCCAAATTTTCAGAAATTAGGAGAAAGGCAAGAGCAACCATGATGAAACAACATTTAAACTGACGCATCCTTAGTGCTTTTAGTGGATTTTATTTCTCCCTAAATTCCACTCCCAAGCACTCCTTCAGCACGCACTGTGGAGACAAAGTGAAAATCCTGATGTACTGCTTTGGAAAAGCTTGGTTAGAACATTTCAGGGATATGCAGGTTCAAACAGTGTGCACACCAACAGCAGATCTCTGCAGTCATAGAGGAGCTGAAAACCCAACTGTGATCTCCAACAGCTCACAACAATTTCTGCCAACACCACTTGTTACTCTCCAGAACAGAAAAACCCCACATGGTTTGTAAGCAATGCTTAACTCCAAAAGATGGAAAAGGAATAACTGCAGTAAGGATCTACAAGACATGAGCAGAAATATTCCCATTCTCAGATTCCCACCTCTCACACTCCCTGCAGCAGCTCACCCAGAACACCAGGATCATGTGGCAGCTCCTAGAGAGTTAAGGTCCATGTGTTTTCTCAAATTCACATCCACCAACCACAAAAATGATCAGGAAAACCTAACACAGCTTTGTAGAAAGCGTGTACATCACAGCAAGACAAGAATTCAGGCATTGCTCCTCTGCACAGGGCAGTACAAAGAACTCTGACAAGATGATGATTGTAAATATTCTCTGCAGCTGCATCTTTGTCCCCAGAGATGCAGGAAGAGCACCCAAAGAGAAACAGAGACACTGCAAGTTGCCAAGATCCTTTTGGAAGCTGCCAGTTGCCATCAGCTTCTCAGCCTCAGGCCTTGCTCTTGCTGATGGCAATGAAGTTCATTTAAACCTAGACTTAAAAAGAGGTAAATCTGGATTTCTGAATTGCTTTTGATACAAATGCTGCAGTGAAATGCATAAGAGCCTCCTACTGGTCAGCTGAGATCATTCTGCTGCTCTGAATGGTGTCAGGTTGTCTCTTCTTTACAGGCTTCAGATGAAATTTACTGACAGGTAATTTATTCCTTAATCTTTCCTCTAAGAGAATCAAAACTTGCCACAGTCTTTCCCATGCAACCTCACGGGAAGGCTCCAGCACACAGGAGAACAGGAATCCTTGGGAAGCTGTGGTTCAACAAAAACCTCTCCCATCACCTGGGGATCAGCACCAGCACAGCAAGCTTTCCCTGCAGGGAGGGACTGGATGAACACAGGACCACAGCAAGGAGAGAAACTGAAACTGGACCACAGAACTGAGTGAAACTGAAGCAAGGACAAAGAGCCCTGAAGAGAGCTCAATCCTGGGCACACCAAGGTTTAAAAGCAAAATGTCACCTGGTGGTAAATAAAGAAACATCCACAGCTCTCACCTGGTGGAAAAATACTAAAGATGGTACATCCCATCCCCAAACTCTGAGCTCCTCAGTGCAACTGCAGTTCATTTGCATTGTGGAGCCAATCACTCTGCACTGCTACAGGAGATAAGGCAGGTGTGAAACTCAAACCCAGCATCTGCATATCTGATCGACCATGAGAGAGTTAGCTATTGATTACATGGAGATTATTATTTTACCACTTATCATTACAATGTTCTATTACATTATCATCCTCTCTCCCTCCTCCCAGTCAATAAAACATTGTAACCTAATCGTGCTGTAGAGTAAAACCTGTGCAGGGAAAGGAACAAAGGAACAGAACACCCTGGCATCTCTCTACTTAGATAAGAATATCTGAAATATTTTTTTTCTAAATCCGAGACATAAATATTACACAATTGAAGATCCTGCAGTTGATTATTGCCTACTGACTCTTTGTAAGCACATCTTTTGTTTCTCCCCTACTGGTGCTATAGCAGTTCTTATGTTTTGGGGTCAGGCTGACTTTTGACACTGAAAAAACTGTATTACTTAGCATCAAATCCACAGGATAGGGAAAAAAACATTAAAACAGCAACATATTACAAATGTATAGGTGCAAACAACACCAAAGCAGAACTTTCTCACACCACATTTTCCAGAATTAGCTTTGTTTGCCATTAACATATTGATTTATAGTCAATGTCTTCTCTGTGCTGTTCTGATTTAAACATCATTTTAATTTAACTACCCTTTTTTCCATGGGGATTTCTTGTTAAAATTCCATTCACAACACAGCAATTTCTCTAAATTACACTGATGTAGGGATGAACCGATCTTATCAGCACCATTGAACCAGCAGAGCTCTTCATACAGGGGTTTCATTATTTTTGCTGTGACATGACTTGCATCAAGCCTATTTACAAACACTGAACTGCTCTGAAGAAGACCAGCAGGCAGACAGGCTGGCACAAAGACTTGACAGCAGAGCCTCAAGCTCATGTCTCTGCATTAGTAAATAACAGGAAAGCAGACAAAGCAAAACACACAGCAGCACCAAGAAAAGATCAAGCAGTTAACCAGAAATTACAGAATTAGGGATGTACAATTACCAGATAAGCCAAACACTTTACAAATAAAAATATTCAATAACACAAACATCAGCCTTTTGCATGGACCCTCCTAAAAGAACAGAGGATTTTTCTCAGCAGAAACAAGAACTAAGGCCTCCACCAAGTGTTATTTAATATTCCCTTACAAGTTCAGATAGGCAAACTGCAGCAGTAGCCAGGAAGGAAGGGACCTCCTTTGATATCACAAAATGGGAAGATAGGGGGGTTTATATCTTGCAGCTTGTACAAAGTGATCTTGGACACCAGCAGAACAGAGTGCAGTGCCTTCCCCTGTGCTCCAGACGTGATGCTTCCTCTGCCTGTCAGTCAGGAATGAGATAATACAGAAAAGGACATTTGTTGGGGGCTTTGTTCATCCACTGCTGTTTCACACACACAGATTTTTTCCTCTACTTTTTTTTCTTTCTGCACTAAGAGTCAACCTTTTTCTTCCTTCAAAGCAAGAGGAAAGCCAAATCTTAGGTAGATACACAGAATATTCACTCAACCTCTGTCCTCCAATACTTCACAGCTGTCCTCTGTGGATGCCATGGGACAGAGACAAACAGCAAGCGTTTCCCACAGAGGCTTGTGAGAAATTTTAGGGAGTCAAAGATGTGATAACTTAAGTATAAACAATCTGCAGGCAGTGTTTTTCTGCTTTGCCTTTCTGTTCTTCTCAAGGACAGTGTGTGAGGAAGATGTTTTTGTTAGTTAGCCAACTGAACAGAACCTATCAGATCACTCAATAAAAACTGCATGGTTATTTTGAATAAAGCTCCTTTGTCTTTTCTGTGATCCTGCCTCTGTCTCACAGTCCTAGGGTGATGTTACGATGCTCGTATCCCCAATTGTGTGCTCTGTTAATGCTGGATATTAAATTCTGTGCCTTCAAGCCCTTGGAAGATGGACAGGACAGTCTCTCAGCCTCCCTCTCCTCCCATAAGTGCAATTCAAGATAAATAATACCACACAATTGCTCAAGAGGAAAGAAAAGGCAAAGCTTTAAAGGTCTATCAGTTCTCAGTACAAATCTGCCACTAGAGGAAAAGTCTTTCATCTTGTATGCAGGTGACATTTGAGAGACAGGTACACACCAGGCATGCAGGGTAAAGCTCGCCTCATTACATTTCAATTTTTGCCACTACTGACTGACAGTATCCAACTGTTTCTATGCTTAAACTCCAGACACCCAAATCAGCAGCAATTCCATAATATATGCTCCACTTAAAGGTCTACAAGTACTCCCACAGTCAAGCTAAGTCTGGCAGGAGTTGTGAACTTTCTCTTTTTCATCCCTAGTTTCACCTTGAAAGCAGCTGAACATCAATGAACTAAAAATATCATAATCCCTTCTATTTTCTGTATACATCATGAAGATTGAGAGGCCATTAAATAAAAATTGTCAATATGACTAAAAGAGCTGTGTTAAGTAATGCAGAAAACCGACCACATAAAAACATCTTGCAATTCTGATCAATAGCAATTTCCCCTTGTATGTTTAGCCATCAATGTTTTTATTGAAAAAGACCTTTCTTTAAGATGTTCAGTTTCCAGTAGAGAAAAGAGTGTAGTTATTTTTAGTAAAGTGTAAACAAATCTCATTTACTAGACATAAGAGCCTAAAAAGGAATTTGAAGGTTGGTTGCAGTAAGATCTAAGATGAACAGTCATGTTAACTCTGTAAGACAATTAGGCTGAGACTCATTCTCATCTTCCAAATTCCACTGAAATTACCATTCCTCTTGAAATCCTTGATAGCTCCAACAGATGATGAATTCTGAGTTGCTGTGGGATTTTAGAAGTGACCCTGACATCCATCAGCCTGCACCCTGCTCAGCACTTCTCTTCCAACTCTGTCTGCAGTGCCTGAACCAGTCATGGGCATTCACCACACACCTTGATTATGCCCCAGATTAAACAGAATGGGCTGAACAGATACCTGCTATTTACTAGAGCAAAGTGTGTTAAAGGATTTCCCTTGTCTGAGAAATACTCTGCAGTTTCAAATACAAGGATAGCAAAAAGTGATGTTTTTTAAGAGTACCTTGGCATCCTGCAGTAAAACGAGTCTGTCAGCAAATCAAAGTCAACACTGAACTTCAAAGTAGCTGTGTACTTCAACAGAACAGAAATAGCATTTATTTACATTGGTACATAAAACAAGCATCTCAGGCTTGTTGGAGGCATTTTAGCATCATTTAATAGAGGCACTTGGCAATCTTAGCATTTTGCAATGTGTTAACAGTGCTTAGTAGATCCTTAAAAAGACAAATCTAAACTATTAATATTTTATGCGCCAAGATTTTCAGAAGTCTTTGGGGCTATTGATTACTGAAACCCATTAAGTGCTATTTTGATCCTAAATAGCTGAGATATCTGCAAAGAGGCTGAAGCTAAGTGGGAATGGCTATTTTGAGAGCAGGCAGTTTTCTGGCACCTATCATTACTTACCATGAAGTTTTCACTTTAGAACCACTAATCAGTAAACAATAGCTGTTGGGGCAGTTCTGTCCACTTTTATCTCTTTTTGTTTTCTCCTCCTGATTCCAACATGTGTGATCTAGTTCTTACCAGGAGCACAGACCAAAAGACAGCCATAAAATTTCTGGCATGAGTTTTCTAACTATGTCATTCCTGCTTACACTTCTAGAAATGGCTGAAGATGAGACTAAGCTTGCTTTCAACAGCAAAAACAGATCACACCACAACAGGGATGAAGAAAGAGGGAGTAGCCTAATTATATTTTGTCTACCAATTCTTTAATGTTTACTTTTAAAAGAAAATGATTCCTGGTTGCTACACAAGACAATCTGCAATCTTACATATAATTTTACCAGCACAAGAAATGGGACTCAATTTCCCTACCAAAAAAACCCAAAAGCACAAACAAACCAACCAGCCATCCTAAAAAAGACACTAATAGTGAGATCAGGTTAGGATTGCAAAAACCCAGAGCACAAAACTGTGTTACAGAAACTTTAATGTGAAGGATCTCCTCTGAAGCTGGCTCAATCTGTGCCACTGAAAGGCAGAGGAGAACGCTCTGCAATGTGGTGCAAGCAGAGGTGGTAACCCCACACCACCTTAAAAAAAAGAATCTAAAAATCCAAACCAAAACCAGAGAGAAAATGGCTTACTCCTGATTATTGATTCTGCTACAACTGGATTTGTTTTGTTTTATGCAACAGAGTGAACTGATATAGCAAGCAGTATGTATCTCAGTAAGATCAGTATTCAAAAGGTAAAAAAGAAGGTCACTTCATAGTCACCATTTATCAGAGTAAAGCAAAAAAAGCAGTGTATTGCTACAGCAAAATAACATCACTTATTTCTGTACCAGGCTACAAAAGACCTTGATTTTCTGTAGGTGATGTATTTCAGTAGCAAGGCTGAGGATTCTGTTTATCCTCCACTTGAGGTTTAGTCACAGCACAACACGCATTTCAAACACCTTCACAAAGTGATTGATGAGACAAAATTCAAAACCTTAACCCTCAAAAAACAGATAAAATGCTTACTGGCTTAAAAACTACCACAGCAGCCCAGAAGCTGCCTCCATGACAAGGAGCACAAACAAACCAACATTTCCTTTTTCCCCACCCAGCTCAGAGGTGCCTCAGATCCTACTGGGAATATTAACACAGCAGTATTTACAGCTGCTCCACCTGTACACACACAAATATGGCAATTTTTGTTTTACCATCACCTTTCAGAACAACTGTTTGCCTGTGTCCTGCTCACAGCTGACTCATCTCATTGATCTCACTGCACTGTAACACTGACAATGACTCAGTCCCATTGTGCTTTGGACTTCTCATTAAAAAACTGAGTTAATTAATGCAAAACAAACTACTCAGGAAGCCTCCAGTTTATAAGGTTAAAAACAAGGACTGGAAAAGGCTTTTTTCTGGCTGGGCTTGAGGTGGAATAAAGGGACAGCATTGACACCAACTATGTTTATTGACGTTCTAAGCACACCTACAAGCACCCCCAGGAACAAAGAGGAGGCTGCATTTTGAAAGCACTTTTAATCCTTGTTAATGATAATTGAGTTATTACATGCATATATTAAATTAAACAAATCAGGGCCCACGAAGCAAAGACAAACTGGTCTAGCCTCCATCCCCATGAAACCTCAGGTATAATTAGCACCATGGGACTTCCCTAGCTCTCAATTTCTTCTCCCAGAAGGGCAGGGTGCTGCTCTTTTTAAAACAGTGTGTAACAGAACGTTTGAAATATGTTCTGACCAAAGACATCACCTTTAATACTCTGAAAGTGCTAAGCATTGATTTCTAATAAATTCCTAAAGGAGGGAAAAAAAACCCAAATTTTCATCAAAAAAGATCAGGAAGACCCACACGCTTTCCACCAAATCCATAAGGACTGAGACAGCAATAAGAGAAAGGAAATTGAGAGTAATTTCTTGTACAGGATTGCTGTTTTGCTTGACACACAGGAAGCAGGGAAATACTATTTATGACACCAACAGGAAAGAAGAGAATTTTTAATGCAGGTACTATTGCTATTTTCACTTCTATTAATATAATGGACATAAATTTGAGACCTTTAATGATTCACTAAATCCCACAAAAGGAGGCAGCCTACTGCTCCCAGCAGCAGTGCTTCCCTAGAGCTTGTGCCAAGCTGTTAAGAGAGCAACAAATCCAAGTGCTTTATAAATATTTCTGCAGGACTGTAAATACCCAGCTCAGTGGGGAATACCTGTGTACACACAGGAAATACCAAAGCTAATGCAATATAAATAGGAGATAAAAACCCCTTGTGTTACCCAGAACTGCTCTGCCTCAAATGCTCTCCCAGGTGTCCACTGTGCATCTGCTCTGCACAATTCCATGTTAGATACAGGGAACTTCATTTAGAGTACCCCCAATGCTGAGCCCAGCTTCTGACCACACTGCCTGCTTTAAGATTATTTGGGAATCATGGGGAGGGTGTAGAAAAAATAGTCAGAGAGCTGTTCTGTGCTGCAAAGGGGTCCCTTCATTCAGATTTCTGCAATACCAACACCATGGACCACTGACCATCACCTCACAGCAGGGACCACACAACAGGATGCAGCAGGACTTTGCATTTCCAGTATTACAGCCCTTGTTTGCAGGTCATTCTCACCTTAACCTCTAGCTCCAAAACCACTGATTATTTACAGTCCTTCCCTGACACCTGTAGTGTTAATATTTTTATTCACAAGCTATTGCTAACATCTTCCAACTTATCATCTCCTCAATCAGCCATCCTACATTTTAGATGTAATTCACTACATGGAAATAGCTGTTCTGAGTGATACACTTTTATCTATTTGTGTTTACACAAAGGACTGTTCATTTCACATGCAGGATCCAACACACAGATAACACTTACTGCAGAGGCATAGCTGGGAAAACTCACCAAATAAAGGACCTTGGGATGCCTGTGCTGGTTTTCTCTGGAGCAGAGTTAATTTTCCTCACAGCAGCCGATACGGAGGTTTGGATTTGTGCTGGGAACTGTGCTGACAACACAGGGATGTTTGAGTGAGCATCTCCTGCACAGAGTCAAGCTCTTCCTGCTCCTCCTGCCACTCCGAGCAGGCTGGGGGGACACAAAGCTGGGAAGGGAGACAGGGGGGACAGCTGATCCCAGCTGAGCCAAGGGACCTTTTGGTGTCATGCTCAGCATATGGAGCTGAGGGGCACATTCGGAGTGATGCCAGACAGAAGCAAAATTTTTCTTAAGAAGAAAAACTCAGAAGTAGAGCACTTACCCTGCTTTAAACCACTGTGGTACAAACAGACATGCCAAATGTTTCCCAAATTCATCATTCAACCCACACTGGAAAGATTATTAAACACACAAAAGGTGCACCAGCCCAGTTCAGACTTGGATGTTCAGTCACAAAAGATAAACTGTAGATAAACCTTGGACTTGTCCATTTCCTACAAGGTTAATCCCTGTTCCACACCCCCATTCATAGGGTTAGCTATCTGAAAAGTAGCAGTCTCATCTAAAAGAGACATCCAGGAGGGAATTGGTTTCCGATTTTCCCCTGGAAATAGGAAATCCTTCCCAGAAGGGGCCAGACCAAGTGTCAGTCCCTGCTGGGGCTGCAGTAAGTGCAGAGCTGCCAGAGGTACTGTGAGAACACTGCAAACACAGGCACCCAAAACTGCAGCAGCAATCAAATAAATGACTCATGCACACAACAACAAAAAATAAATTCAGAACAGCCTTTGGAGCTCCCCTTGAACACCAGACAGATCTTGCATGAGCAGTGAGTCAACGTTACAGACAACAAGCTTCATACAAAAACGTGTGCCAGAACAAGTCACCCACACTGTGACTGTTGCCGTTTCCTTCCAGGTTTCCCCATCTTTCCAAACAGGAATCTATTTTTTTTTTTAATTTACAAGAAGAGCAAACACACCCCATTAGCAAAGCTATCAATGACATCATGAGTTTGCTTCCACAGCCCATAATTATGTGTACAACAGAGCACAGGCTAGCACCAAGAACAGGAGGTCATGGATTGCAGCTTTTATACTTTTGGCACCATAGGCAAGGACAATACTGGGGAAAAGACCTACCCAGCAAACCCTGAACAACCTCAACACGAAAAACCCCAAACCAGCATCAGCAGGAAGAGACAAGTAACTGCCTGAAAATAGGAAAAAAAGTTACTGAAATAACATTATTGACTTTGAATTGCCTACAGCAAGAAAGACCCACTCCAAAGACACTCCCCCCTTAGTCACTGTAAGTGCATTTATATAAACAAACTTCACAATTTGATTGGTCATCTGTGAGCACTATAATGAGACTTATTTTAACCTTTTAAACTTTGGGTTTACTCTTCATCACTGAGAACGTGTCTGAGCTTAATCTGAAGTGAATATTAGCCCTAAGCCTCCAATTCCACTGCCACACTCTCAGTAATACAGCTGGTGTAAAACACAAGGGGCTAATTCTGTATGGAAGGAAATGTCAAAAAGGCACCAACTTTTGGGAGGTGACAGCCCAAACACCCCACTGCGCCACCTAAATTATGAGTACAACTCAACAGGCAGTCACTGCACATCACCCACTGCGATGCTTCACAAAGGTGGGCTCCATTCCACACACCAATCCTTAGACCTTACACACAATTAATGGGAAAACAAAGCCTCTGCACAGAAGAAATATAAAAACCAGCATTGGGGATACTAGAGTTTCTTAATTTTTGGACAGGACTGGGAGCAAACTGAGCATTTTCTATTTTTAAGACATAGCACTTGTCACTTCATTGTACTTGTGGCCTACACGACTGTCCATGACTATCTTCCCTCAAAAAGATTTTCAAGTACAAATTTAAATGGCAAAAGTGCTATTTTCATTGCAATAACCTTTAAAAGAAGTAGGTACTTAATAACAGAGCAACTGTCCAATCTTCTAGTGACACTGGAATGAGGAAGCAGCAAGCTGCAATTTGTTGGGGTTTTTTTTAAAGCTCATTATTTCTTCCAGTATTTGGAACAGCTGGCAAAAGTAATAATTTGGCAAGGTCTGTCAAGGAATTTTTTAAAAAGTGTATTTGCTATGGTAGATTACATACTATAAACCAAAATGAAGGGCCAAAACATACAAATATTTATGAAAGAACAGGGGGTTTCAGAGTTTCAAATTGTGCAGTAAA
>JAHXMQ010012340.1:59622305-59637957 GCA_020466415.1 Ammodramus savannarum pratensis
TTTGCTGTGACTCTCAGTCTGGCCCGTGTTCCAAGGCCTTTCCAAGCATTTTAAGGGCCTTGCTGGCTGCCAGCTCCCCTGGAAGATGGCATTGCTGCCAATGTGTGACCCAACTAACATTTTTTATACCAGTACAACAGGGGTGAGAAATTAAGCCAAACTGCTTCTTTGGCAAATCCAGGTAGTGTTTTAGTGTGGTATGAGATGGTTTATAATACATTACTTAGAAACTCTGCCTCTACTGTAACATTTTTATGTTTAGAAAAATCTTCTTTTAAAAATATGTGGCTAGAGGTAGTAAAGAAGATTAGAACAGCCTTGTCTGTGATAAAGGAAAATTTCAATTCAACAGGACTGCTGTAAAGGCCCTTATTTATTTTTCTCAGCAGTTGCATTCACTCGCTTGCCTGCAGCTTTAGTTGTTGTGGAGGTTTTCCTCTGTAAATTCTTCAAAGTGATGGATTTTCTCTTTGAAAGAATGCTTGACTGTAGAAAACTACAGAAGTGTAAGCTTTTTTTTTTTCCCTGTGCACATGTGATGCTTTGAGCTTTGAAAAGACGTGTGTACTGCCACCTCTTTTGTTAATTTGCATGCCAGGAGCCGAAAAATTTGCATTACTGGCTTCATGCTCTGCAACTGAAAGCAAGGACAGTGATCTCGCACTCTTTGCAGTTAAAGGTCATCTGAAATACATGTTCCTCTCTGGCTCAGACTAGTGAGACATTCAGCATTTCATTAATCAAAGAAGCACAAGGCTTATTTTTATTGATTAAATGCTATGGTTGTAACAAGAAGCACTAGTGCACAAGGTGTTGCACACATGCACCCTCCCCAGTGCTTACCATTCAGACAAAGGGCAAGAGAAAGCCAGCAGGATTTTAATCTCTGTTTTAGAAGCAGAAAGCCATGGCACAGAGCTGATGAGGAGAATTTGCCAAGATCACATCTCCCAACTGAATCAGCATCTTAACCACAAGCTATTCCTGCTCTTGTTGGTTCTTATCCTCTTGATGTATTCCAGCTTCTTAGATAGGGGAAAGTAATCATGTATAAAGTTACAGCCTTGGACTCTAAAAAGATAATGATCAAAGTCCAAGTTCTCATGGGACATTAGCATAGAAATAATTCTCTTATTTAAGAGTCCGTACACAACCAAAGGTAACAGCAGTTGTCCTGTAAAAATCAGCAACAAAGCCCTTTAAATGCTCACCTTCAGTGCAGGGATCATGTCAGTCAAATCCCAGTACAATTCCCATGAAAAAGCTGTTCAGTATTTTCACAGAAAGCAGAGGATGGCGGGGTGGGGGCAGCAGTGGGACTCGTGGCTCCTCAATTTGCCAGCTCTCTGTCATGCCAGCTCACCGTGGGATCTGTGGCAGCACTCCAGGCTCCCACAGGATAGAGTCTACATGCCAGCCATGCAATGTGAATGTGTTCAATCAAAGGCTGCCTTTTACCCCCAGTTCTGTAGAAGCTGTGCTAAGCCAGCCCTTCCCTTGGTCGGAGCTCAGAGGCAGCAGGAGCTCGGTGCCCGGTGCCCCTGGCACTGGCCATGCTTGGAGCTGATCTCAGCCTGCACAGCAGACCTGGCCCAAAGCATTTCAGCACCATTGCAGTACGAGCCTTCCTCAGTGCTGTGGCAGCTGTGGTGCCTAAACCCACCCCTTGCCATGAGCATTTAGAAATACGAGGCTTCCTCTGCAAGGGCCTTTTTCCTGACACTGCTAAATGTCAGAGAAAGTTCAGCTCTAACACATTAAAAGATGCCTTCAAATGCTGAATGTTATTCATACTCTCAAAGAACTAGTTTTTATTTCAAGTGAAAAATGTTTCATAATTAGAAAACAAAACATTCGCGAAGAGCTACATGCAACCCATCATCTGAAGAATTTAAATCATTTAGCTTCAGATAATTCAGCTTTGATCCATAGACTGTAAGAGCCAACGTTTCCTGGGGTGTTTTCACAGACTTTTGAGGACAATGTTGAGTTCATTTGTCTGTGTTTCTGCTGCAGGGTCTGGTAAAACATTCTGTCACAAAAGTGATGGCTGCAATGGTAGGAGCGTTTAGATAGCAAAAAACCAGGGATGGTAAACTAAAATAGCAAAGCTTTTATTAATTTTTCAGGCTCCCTTATGTACCTTTTAGCTTTTGGCTGTAGCTAATCAATTTGAATGTTCATATAAGTTCCCACTTTAGGCAATGAATCCTTAAAAATGTCTTATTTTGCATTTTTAAGATGTTATTGTGTAATGCATGTACATTAAGAAAAGTTTTTGCTTTTGCAGATAGAATGCATCTTTAGAATCCATTTTGCCTCTCTCACACCCAACATAACCTTTGAAAGATTAACTCTTGAGATAGCTAATAGGTTTCCTTTAGGCAGCCAGGTCCTGTCACTCTTTATTGTATTCTTTGGCATGAGGGGATTGGTTTTCCTTTTTAAATAGGAAAGATTTCTTTAATTAACATTTAGGTTTGGAAGATGAAATCAAGTGCTGATCAATTGAATGCAACAGGTATATAATATCCTCAAAGCTGTTTCACTCATTTACCTCTCCTGTGATCTGAAAACCATTTAGACTAAAGGGAAAGTTCAAACACTAAATTTAAACAACAGCTTTGAGAGAAAAAAAAACAGCTGTTCTCTAAGAATTATGTCCCCTTTACTTGTTAAAAGGTGGGCTCCTGGACCTTCTTGGTAAGAAATATTTGGTAAGAAATATTTCTTTGATGAGAAATATCCTCACTCATGGCTCCTAAAGAGCCTGATGGATCCCAAAGACTGAGAATTTATTTCACAGTGCCTTATATTTCAGTGTAAATATTCTAGGACAGCCCTCTGTCCACTGTTCTTACTGTTGGTTCACATCTCTGTCATCCCCAAAGTTGTCAGTGTGTATTTCCATGGTTAGAATGTTTATTTCTTCAGAGTAACTGGCTCCCTCCATGGACAGACAGCATCTTCCGTGGTCACTCATTACTGTAATGAAACACCTTTGCAAACATTAAGTTGGGATTGTGCTGAGCTGTATTTTGGATTTGTGCTGAACACCCAATAATACAGATATTAATAGTAATACTGATAATACAGAGATCTTTTTCCTTTTTGTCCTTTTTCTCCTCACAGATTTCAAGCTTTGAGCTCTGTTTTGCTTGAACAGGACACCTTCAGAGTGCCTGGGGAGAGCTGCATTCAAACGAGTTCTCCAGAGCACATTTTCTGTGCTTCCTTTTATCTGAATGAGATGTGCCCCACAAGTCAGTCACATTTGCTGCAAAGGGCCCTAGACTGTGTACAAACATGTTTAATGAAGCTGAATACTGCAAGCATAAGCAGCAAAAATATTTTGTTTACTTAACATTTATACACACTCAAGTAAAAGCTTGTTATGTTTGGTTGGCTAAGCTTGTTTTCAAAAGGGACCTAGAAGGCTGAAAAAGTTAAATAAATCAACATATGCATAACAACACAACCAGTCATATTAGCATTCTAGTTAAGTCAATGATTAATTCTTCTTTGAGGATGAAGTGGTGGTAAAACAACCCTAGCCTAATATCTAGTAGCAATATTACAGTCAACTCAAAATGCCAGATTATATCAACACATGCCTGTGTAATAGAGGAGAAACTTTTAGTCCTGAAGTTTAAAGAGAAATCTGAATAACCATATGCTTATTTGAGTATTTAAATATAGGCTGAAACTAGCTGCTCTCCACCACTGGCTTGTAGATATCTGCTCTGTCTGCACATAAAGAGGTCAGTAAACTTTCCTACTGACTTTAAATGGCTGAACTGGAAGAGCAGGATAATGTCACAGCAGCAGCAGAAAGGGGAATTCTGAAATACACTGGCTCTTGTCAGAAATGAATATGACCTCCAATGGGAAGGTGAGAGACACTACAACAGTATCTGTTTGAAAACACGACTGGCTGCTCTGTCTTGGACAATCTGGGTGTCTGGAATGTTGTAGCTGAGCATTGAATGGTGAGGTTTTTCCCTGCTGATGAAGGGTTCTCCATCCTGTTTGTCAGGAAAGAGTGCAGTACCACGGAGCATTGCCCAGCCAGGGGCTGTAGGATCAGCCCTGGAGAGAAAACTGAAACCTCCTGCAGCAGGTCAGTCCTTCCATGCTGGCTCAGAAACAGAGCCTTTCCTCTTGGAGACATTGGGAGATGGTGTGGGATGCTATGGGGCCTCAGTAAATGTGTGTATTGCAGTAAAAGGTGTCTGTACTGTGTGAGTGACCCTGCCCCATTCCAGTTACTGTAAATGGCTGCAGCTGGGATGTCCTTAACTGGGGGCAGCTGTGGCTAATGAGGATAACTGGGATAAAAGGGGCTGGGGTGGCCAGGGACAGCCCTGGGGGAGCCCTGATGGAGAGGCAGGAGCAGCACTGCTGTGAGGGGCTGTGTGTGAGAAAACCACCCACAAGGTATGGGGCTCTAGAAATGTGATAACAACAATGTGAATACAACAGGATGCCTCGTGTGGATTGAGAGGGTGGTCACAAATGCCTGGAAAAAGCAGCTTTCCACAGATTTTAGTTAGTGGCTACAGCCAAGAGGGAATTTTTTATCCAGCAGGCCCAGAAAATGGGACTTCCAATATCCAAACCAAGAAGTTGAGGTGGCAACCCTTATTTCCTTGCTCTGACTCTGTCCTTAAATATGTGTACCCCAAGGTTCCCAAAAGGCTTAATTTACAGTTCCCTGAGGCTTATCCAGAGTTCTGACCCAGCTCTCCCCTCTGTCCAATCTTCTTCCTAGGGAAAAAGAAGTTGCTGAGATTGACCTGGACAGTCTTACAGCCTCAGAGATGGAAACAGAGGCAGCTGAGTTAATGCATGACCCAGTGGCTCCAGATAGAGGTTGGTAGGCAAATATATTCTATGCCTGGGTAAATCACTGAGAAACCTGATCTGATGTCCTTGCTTGGAGCAAAAGTTTGGACTAGAGATCTTCTGAGGCCATTCTAACCTGAGTTATCCAATGGTCCTGTGAAAATGAGGAATCTGTTTTACAGAAACCAGGGCAGATCTCAGGGAGAGAAGATGGTTCCCATTTAGAAAACAAATTATGTGTTTTGAAAAGATCGTGTTAGGCCAATTATTTTACAGTCTGAAGCCATATAAACCTGACAGAGGAACTTCTGTTTTCCTATTGTGAGCCTATAGAGAGAGCAGTGTGAATCTTTCAGCATCGATGCAGTCCCACAAAATTCAGCTGGATATAACTAGGACCAAATTTTTAATTGGGAAAGCACAGAATAGAAGATTAAAAACATTGCTAACAAGTTTTTACACTAACTTTGTTAATATGAAAAAGATTATTTTAAAAATTTGCAACCTCATGTTATCTGTACATCAAAGGAGAATGTATTTGCCTTGATTCTAAGGTAAGTTTATATGATTATAAAGATCTTTGTGAACAGGTGAGGTAAAAAAGAGGGAGGTTGTGAGTTCACATTTTTGCTTTAATATTTCCCACTTCTATACTCTCTTTTATCTAAGGATTTCAAAGCACTCTATGGACATTAATGAATTAAGCCTCACAGCAGTCCTGAGAGAAAAGGTAATGATTTAAAGATTGAAATTCAAAGAGATGAATGGATATAAATGGGAAATAGCCTTCTTAAAATATCATATACTATTCAGACCATATGGAAAATCCCCTGTTTTCCTCTTTCTATCTATCCTATGTGCCTTCAAGGCAATTCACAGTACTGGGAAAATTGGTAAGAAGTGTTTACAACTGTTTATATACAGACAGATTGGATGCAATGACAACATGATAGCAGAAATAAACAGGGACTAGATCAGACTGAAAAAAAGTGTTGTTTTGAACATGTGAACTTAATTTTGGCCTTTAGAGAGAACAGATTTTACAGAACACTTTTGTACTGAAATTACCACGTTCAGGACTGCATGAGGCCACTTAGCCAAGACAGCAGAGTTGGAGAGATGCTCTCCTGCTCAGAATCAAATCCAGTCTCTGGGCACAGAGGGCACAGCAGGGAAAGGAGTCCTGCCTCTCACTGCAATGCACAATACACAGGACATTGAAATGCACTTACCTCTTTCATGGCCAGCTGCCTTCCTGTGCCTTTGCCTACCTGAGCAGGTTTGTATGTGAATAACTCTATGGACAGCTGGCAGAGTTCATCCCAAAGGATGCAGTGATGAAAACAGCAGCTTTGAGAAAGGAGTGAAGCCTTTGGTGCACAGGGACATGGGACTTCAGGAGGTCTGTGAAATCTTGCAACTTTTCTCTCCCTTTTATGTTTCCATTGGTCACAGATGCATTTTCCTCTCAAGCCCATGTGCAGTTCTCCAAGCTGTAAAAATTCACAAGCAGGACCCACAGGGGAAGTGCCTTGTATCTTCCAAGGAGAATATGTCCTGTAATCCTGTAATGAGAGATCCCTCTTGATGTACAGCTTTCATTCAATGCAAGAGTCAGCAGTCATGCTAAGGGCATGTAATTTCCCAACTCAGTTCTTGCTGTCCTGAGGCACAAGGAAATTAACCTCTTTGCAATTCAATTTTTTTTCCAAATTGTTTTTTTTTTTTTTAATTCATACTTTGAACAAAGCTAGAAACTGGGAAATATCTGCTTACAGAGAAAACAGCTTCACATCAATCAAGAAAACCTGCAATTACCAGTGAAAGCTCATTTCACACTCTATAAAAAGCAAACAAGACCTAAGCTATAATACATGTGTATTATCCTTTATTTACAATTATAATAATCAAGCTTCAAGATAAACTTCTAGGAGCAATTCTTCTTTCCTGATGGAGGGCATCTATCCCTCTGAAACTTGTCTAAGGTCTTAGGAAGTAAAAGCAGATGTACCCAGTCATGCCAAAATGCAGTTTTGCTCAAAGTCCTATCCCTAGCAGAGCTCAGTAACCCAAGTCTGTGAGTTTTTTACCTAGAGTGTGATCAAATGCAGGAACAGGTTGCTGATGTGGCTGAACTGGATGAACTCCAGAGATGCCTCCCACCCTCACACTCAGTGAAGTACCCTTGGATAGCAAATAGTTGTGTGTTGCAGAAGGTGCAGACTCAAAGAATTTGTGTTCTTTCTGGCTTGAACCAGAACTTGAAACTTCAACTTCTGCAGCCCAAGCTCTTGTAGCCTGTAGGGCTGACTGCTGTTAGGCCAGAAAGTCACAAAACCTGAGTCATTCTCCACAGCTTCACAATTCAGACACTCCCCCAATATGTGCATACGACAATCACCTGATATGTTTATCTTTAATTGGCATGAACAAGAAAACTGTCTTTGAAATAGGGGCTGTTCCAGCAAAAAGGTCTCCTTGTTTTTCCCCCCCAAAACCTTTTGTGTAGCAGGTGTTTGTGCACCAGCAGTTTGTCATCAACAGAAGCTGAATTTTTCAGCTACAAAAGTACAAGCAAAAACTTGAACTGAAGTTGTAATGCCTGGTAATGAATATAAGATCAAAACAATCTCTTTGCTCCTGCAGTATATAGATTATAAGTAGGCAAAATAATACATAGAGAAGGAAAGAAATAGAAGCTTTTTAGAGGTCTGCAGAATTCAAGCACTCAAACTGGGCTTCACCACAAAAATCTTGGCTGCTGGGTAACTCTGTGACCCTATGGTAGCACACACATATAACAACTAAAATGCACATCAAAGACAGTTTTAATCAGATTTTGAAGAATAAAGGTAACATGTTTGGTCCCAAGACAGGTTAGCTGGGTATTGAGTTGTTCTCTTGTTCACTCCTGCTGCTGTCAAATCCACCTGCTATGGTCTTTCCCTTTTTTTGTAAACTGTAAAATCATCAATTGTTGCTAGTTATCACACCTTGTCCTTCTTAAACACCATATAATCAAATTTTCATTTCAGTTAACAGGAACTGTCTCTGTTTGTGAGTACCTGCTCCCATGCTAATTGAATCAGTTCAAGCAGTTACAGAAAATTCAAGCCCCTCTGAGTATTAACCAGAATTTCCTGGAGTGCCAAACCAACCTAACACATTTATTTTACACTGGCAGTCCTAACCTGTGGCACCTTTAAATGCAGAAGATACGAGGGGGGAGGGAAGAACAGCTGGAGGTGCACCCCAGCTGGGAAACGTGCCCTGAACAGCTCTGTGTATGAACCAGGAGCCACAGCCTGAGCTGGGCCTGCCCTCTGCAGAGCTCATCACCCTGTGCCTCAGGGAACATCTCTCTGCCCTCTCATACCCTGCTAAAGCTGAACAAGAGTAGGAAAAACCCTAGAGAACCTCAGAGTCCAAGGTAGCCACAACTGGATGATGTTTGTTTTGGCTAAGTTCTTCTTTACAGTCAATGTCTCCTAGGCTTTTTGAAGGAAGGAATCCCTTTCTTTCTTGAAGATTGAAATAAAATGAATACCAATAAAAGGTCCCTATATTTCTTTGGTAATTTCACTTGAAATTTAACTGCTACTGCTTATACCTCGTAGGGGCAGAAATTTCTCTGTGGGAACTGCATGCAGAGGCCAGTTTCCTGAAAACAAAAGTAATCCATACCCTAAACTGCTGGATCAATCCTGTAAGTACCATCATGCTTGCCTTCCCCGCTTCCCAACTTAATTTGTTCATTTATTCCTGTTTAATTTTATTATTTTTCTGTCTGGGTGGGGGAGAGGGGGAGTGGAGCAAAGAATGTTATGACTATTGACCTGAGACAGTCTCCTGGAAATAATCTAACAGCAGGGAACAGCAAGTCCTTTTCAAAACCAACGAAGCAAAAAAATGCTCTTGACCAAGCTATTGTGAGAGATTTGAGGAAGGGGAGGGGGGAAATTATGAAAAAGAAGAAAAAGATGGGACAAAGCTGCACCTCAGACTCGTACTCACTATCTCCTTTAGAAGAAGCCCACATATTTCAGAGGCCATCACTTTTATGGGATCTCTGTTGTAACTGCCCTTGTTCCAGAGAGATGCTGTTTTAGCAGCAGTCAGATGTCATGCTGAGGTTTGTGAGTGCAGGGGTTTGCTCACCCTGTGCAGTGCTCCACAGCCCTGGATTTTCCTTCATCTGTCCCTCCTCACAACGGTCCGTGGTGGCTGGGAAAGACACGACAATATTTCTGTAGAGCTAACATCTGTTCATGTCCTTCTTCAGGGGAGCTCCATGGATCCTCACTGCCTGAGACATGACCATTCTGAGTCTCCACATGTTTATTTAAATGCATTTTAACTGGGCATAGCTAATAGGAACAAACAAACAACAAACCATATTCCCAGTCCCAATGAGATCAGCAGCACTGCCAGGACCATGTTCCCTGTGGAATGATGGCCTTGAGGGTGAGGAGGACCTTGCTCAGATATGTTTGGTTACTTGAAGATGCTACTGCCCGTCCCAGCTGGGCCAAGCAGTACAGCAAAGTTGGTCCTAGGAGCACACATAGTACAGATAATAACAATCTGCTTTCTACAGAAAACCCTTTTGTTTTAGAATTATAATGGACAATACTGGTATGTTGTTCAATCTGTTCCTAACAGTAGTTAAAAATATAACAAAGTACCTATAAAAGTTCTCAAATAAACTCACATTCTTAAAGAACTTCAGAAGAACTGTAAGTGATGGTTGTGTGAGAGAAACTTCCCTCTCAGGATTGGTTTTGTAGGTGTTTAATGATCTTTGGTTCTTTTTGCTGATCCTTCATTCTTTTTGTGCATGTGCACAGGCACATGGAATGCCTTCTCACTCAAACACAAAACCCTTGATGTTAATTCATCTTTTGAGCTAATCCATTCCCACTGAAAGCCAAGAGATGGAAATTATTATTGTTGGGGATGACAGCTGGGGCCCCTTCAGGATCCCATAGCAGTGGGTTTGACTTTCCTGATTCCTCATCATTTTGCCCAGATCAGGCCCACTAATCTAAACTATACATAACCAAAGGGAGGTTGCTGTTTGTGAGCATTAGCAAGTCCAAAACTGAAGCTGTGTATGAAGCCTGGCTGTTATTTATGGTGTTTGTTGTGAAACAGACACTGGTTTCCCACCAGTTCATAAAGGAGGGTGAAGTCCTGCTCTGAACTGTCAGAAATCATCTATTCTTTTTACTCAGATGTAGCCAGCACTCACACAGAGAAACTTTGTAAGTTAGCACATATTTCCATTGTTAACTAAGATATCACACTTTGGGATTCTTTCTCTAAGGACAAATTCCATGCTTATTTCAAGAAGTAAAAACCAAAACAGAAGAGGTAGGTTTTAAGAACTTTATATAGTTATCTATAAAAGAACTTTCCTCCACTGTATCAAAGGCAGATGTTCTGCAGAAACACCAGCACTGATGTGCAGGGAAAAAATCTGAACTTTTGAAGAAATAGTGAGGATACTTTTCCCCATGTTTAGATATCAAATAAATATCCAAGGAAATGTAATGAAAAAAAGAAAAGAAAAAGAAAAAGCCTAAACAAAAAAGCCACAACCACCTTTTGGAAGGAAAGCAAGCATGTGTAATGGAAGCCCAAAGGGTAATATATTCAGAAGCTGTAAGTGCTGAAAATGAAGGCTGAGAATGAGAGCAGCTCTTCAGCCATAACTCTCCTGTCACCAACATAAAGCTATAATCTCTTTTTCCTATGTTCTCATTATTACCCAAGCACTGAGTGTCAGTTAAGAAGATGTAAGAGAGCAGGAATTTTCAGTGGGGTGGAAATCTTTCATCACCTGTTTCCTTATGTACAGCAATGTTACAATTTTGTCCTGGCTTTTAACTGATCTTGGGCTTGCTGCTGCTGTGACAACCTTCTAAGGAGGCAGAATGTGAAATGAAATGATACTGTTACACTCTAATAGACTGAAAGGACTTTCTAAACCCAAAACAGCAGTTTCAATATTAACCCTGGAAGGGTTGAAGCCCACATCTGTGATGAAATTGTGAAAGAAGAAGCAGCAAATATGCTAGCAACCAGGAAGAGACACCACTTCAAGCTTCTGGTAGGTAAAATGCAACTGCCTGGAGTCAAAGAATTCATTTACTTGCAGATTTTCTCATTAGTACTAGAAGGAATATTATATTTTTACCTATTTTACAGAAGATGAAATAGAAGCATTGCAAAGGGAAATGATTTATGAAAGAGGTTCTCCTCATCCACCATCTGTCATTCTTTCATAATATAGCTCCTGTAACAATAGTCTCAGAGGTGTTCAAAACACTGTTTAGGAATAAAATATTAATCAGAGCAAGAAAGAAAACAAAATATATCCATGAGTTAGCAGCCAATTTCAACCTGTTGTTTCTTTCACAGCGTAACCAGATGTCTACAAGGTTTCAGAGCTCAGGCAGATTATGGATTTCAGTAGGATACCTGACTTTTGAACTGACCAGAGAAGAAATTTGGATTCACTGTATTCATTTACTTCCCTTGGGGTGAAAAGACTGTTTGGCTGCAATCCCTAGGATGTGTACAACATTTCTTTCCTTTTCAAAAGGATGCAGGAAATTATAAATATTGAGGTACTTTAATTTAAATAGCATTTGTTCTCTGCTTCCATGAGACATAAATGTACTTGACCAGAAGGGAATAAAGTGGCTTTTCCTGTCCTAGAAGGATACAAAGTTGAGCTCACACAAAAATTTGTAGCTCAAAATGAACCATGCTCAAACAGACAAAAGTAGAAATTGTCTTTGGGGGTAACTTCTTACCAAGTTTTTATGTTCAGGGTCTTCTACTTTGTTTAGTAAGACCTAACACAGGACAATCCATTATATTTTACTGCAGATACTAGATTTTTCATCCACTATTTAGGACCCTAGTGCACAAGAACTAATACCTCATTGACAAAAACTCTGTTTACTCAGCAAACTTATTTGGTGCCTTTTACATGGCTCTTAAAGGGACAAGGGCCCCTTTCTTCTCCATCCCTCTCCCTACAACTGGAGAAATCATTAATACAGCAGAACATCTTCAAAAATAAGTTCTTCTGTATGGGGAGAGCTCTTTGCGTAGCTGAGGGGATGAAACAACCCAGTGCTTATTTAACCACAAACATTTTCTTAAGAAACAGCCCAGACCATCGTGTTCAAGTTTTCAATCCGTGTGTGTCATCACTCACACAAGGAAAATTACATTGCACCTCTTTGAGAGAAAGTGATTTAAAAGTATCAACAGTAGAGTCTCAAGTATGTTATCAGCAAAGATGTAACTGCTTGTTATACACTAATCAACCCTACACAGGGCTTGGGGTTGGGTTTGTTTTAGTTAACAGTAAAATTAGGAAGTAAAATTGAGCACCCAAGGTATTCTGGTGCCAGAGTTTCTCTGCTGTCTCCTCTGCAGGTAACAGGCAATAAAATGCTTTGGTACCCACAAGGAGAGCACTCAGGGCTGCAGTGGTGCATCCATGCGTTGGGTGTTGTGTTCCAGTTCCTCAGTTTCACACTGTGCTAGAGGCACGCAGTGACAGCAATTTCAATTACTCACATCTGAATCAATGCTGGTGAGCCTGAACTGCAGCACTTGGATGTGCCCTTCTGATGTGGGGAGAGTATCCTTTTGGATGCTCCAATGCTGTCTGGTTATCCTCACTTTGAAGGCTTTCTGCATCCTACAGAGACAGGTTAAAGCAGGAACACAACAGGCACATTGCTTACTACAAATTGTGTAAGTGTGGTAGCTTTTCTGAACAAAGAAAAGGCATTTATTGCCTTAACCTTAGGAGAAATGAAATGCATCCCCTGGTGCCATAACTAATGACAGGAAGCAATGTTCTAAGGTACTAAGTGGTTGCTCTATTTATTCATCACCATGGAAATTACATGTTAGCTTGCTACACAAATGCATTCACATCCATAAATCACAAGCAACTCAGCAAAGTTTCCTGCAGCACAGTTAGCTCATTTTGGGGCCTTGTCAGTTCTGCTGGCATCAGCCCCGTTGCCTCATGAGAACATGGGCATCAGTCCAAAGGATCATCCAGGGAAGCACAGTCATGCAGTGCATTACTGCAGCAGCTAACTAGTGTAGACTTCCAGCCTGGAGCCATTTCTGCATGAATACAGGTCTGAGCTAACACAGCCTGAGCTAAACTCGCTCTTATCTCACCCAGAAAGAGCTGAGTGGCCAGCAAGTCCTAGCTCCAGGACTAGTTTCTGTGTTACATTATGATCAGGAAAAGTAACAGCCATAATCAGTGTTTAATGGTCATCTATCCTCTCCCATATTCCCCTTGCTCCAGGAAAACAAAGAAACATTGAAACATGTCTGCTGCTGGAGTTCACTCAACATTTCTATAATTATCCCTGCTGAGAAACTCATTTTAGAGAGGGTTGGGGTTTTTTTCCACGGAGAAGGGAAAACAGATTAATTCCTTGGCAACAAAATTCTAATTAATCAAAAATGTGGCTCTATTCATATTTAGCTTCTTCATTACAATAAAATATCAATGTTTACAGCTGAAATTATAGTCTTGATTCAATGCAGAATCAGGTGGCTCTCAAGATTGAATTATAAAAATAAAAATTAGGTTTATTGACTCCGTACGAGTGTTTATCTTGATCTGTGATTCGCTGATTCCAGACAGAAATGAACAACTGCAGAAACCTGCTTGTGTGCAGCCCACCAGCCTGTCCCGCACCCTGGCAAACCCTCCCCACAGACTGGCTCTGGACCTGCTCAGCCTCATTCCAGCATTAGCTGAAGGAAAACAAAACCTGCAAGAGCAATCTGGCCTGAGTGTAAAGGCCATTTTCTAGTACTGCCACCAAGGGAATTGGTGTGATTTTTGTACACAAAACCTCCATCCTGCCTTTTCCAATACAGAAGCAGCTTCCCATGCCAACATCAATCCATAGTGGGACTGCATTTCCTTTGGGAGCACGACTCTGCTCTCTGAATAGGGAGCTTTTGTCTTTTCATAACTTTTTCATAACTGAATGGACCTGACCCTGCTTCCACCCAAATCTCCTGCTCTAATCAGGACTGATTCATGCATTTAATTGCCTGAAACTTGTCTGTCAATGCTTGTTTGTGCATACTGTAAATTCCAAAGGAAAATATTGAGCTTTGCTTACCTGAAGGTGTCTCTCTTTGACCACGTGCTCAGATCAAATCCAGCTGTTGAGATCTGAACTAAAAAGAAGCAGTGGTGCTGACTTCCACGGATTTGCTGAATCTGTTCTTCCACAGATTTGTTGAATGTGGAGAAACAGAGAGAGGTGTCTGAACCTTGCAATTCACCCCCCCCCCATCCCCAAGATAAAAAGCACTTCAGAATTTACCTTTTCTTAATGTAAAGGCAGTAATTAAAATAGATTTAGAAAGCAATGGGTATCTAGGCTAAATGAATGAAGAGGACATATTCTTGTTACTACAAGCTCACGAGATGGTAAAAAACTGAGCTCTTAACACACTCAGTTAGCTGAACCCTCACCCTCCCAGGCCTCTGTAATTTTGATAAGCAGCACTGTCTCTCCCTCAGGATTTTTTAGTCTACACCATCTTCTAGAATAAACTCCCTCTGCACCATCCCACAGAATCCATCTAGGGAAATCCTCCCTAGTAAGACAGCTGAAGTTCTTCTCCACACAGGGACGTTGGAACTTCTCTGTCCTGTTTGCTTAGGACAGCCCTAAGCACAGGAGGACATTCTTCTGTTGAAGCTCTGTCACTTGTAGAACATAACTGACTTTTTATTAGGCCAGAGAAAGAAAAACATTGCAATGAAAAATGAGGGAATCCACCTGCCATTCTTCTCTGTGCTGAACAGGTATTTTGTGTGGAGTAATCACTGAAGGCATCAGGAGTACATTCTCACAGATGAAGGTGCTGTGACACATTCTAATTCTTTTTCACTCTTTGGCCCAATAAATGTCTGCTTATCGATACTGCAGAAAGTTTAAAGTAATCCCAGGCACAGCCAGAGGCAGAGGAATGAGAATGGAATGGGCTTGGCTGGGAGGAAGGGACTCAGTGCCTAAAGTCCCCAGTCAACTCAAGAGAGCAAGGATTCCAGGATGCCCAAGGCCATCTTTCCAATAAGCACCTGCTTGCTGGAAAATCCATCCTTGTGTATTTTGTGGTGGTGAACATCATATGAAAACAGACTTTTTATTTCAGCTGATGCTCCTGGATGCTGCTGTAACTGGGACAAGAAACAGCAGGAGGAAAGAAAGAGGTGTGAAACCATCTGGTGGCTGTCCCAGCCTGGTGACAAACCACACTTTGCAGAGCACCATTTCAGTGCCACAGAGTTCTCTCAAGAGGAGCTTCCCTTCGTTAAACAAACACTGGGGCATTCCTGGCTGGTGAGGATGCCCAGGGAGGATGGAGAGTCCTTGGGAAAGGTGTCTGCCTGCTGTGAACAGCCCATTGTCATCATGTGGGAGCTCAGCCTGCCCGGTGCCTTTGCAGGCCCTGCCATTTAATGGACACTCTCCATTGTGGCTGAGCACTGCACTGAATGATGCTCTGCAGAGCCCAGTGCCTTCCCAGGCCCTGCCATTCAATGGGCACTCTCCATTGTGGCTGAGCACTGCAATGAATGATGCTCAGCCTGCCCAGTGACTTTGCAGGCCCTGCCATTTCAATGGGCACTCTCCATTGGGTGAACACTGCACTGAATGATGCTCTGCAGAGCCCAGTGACTTTGCAGGCCCTGCCATTTAATGGGCACTCTCCATTGGGTGAACAC
>JAHXMQ010012340.1:59649024-59683979 GCA_020466415.1 Ammodramus savannarum pratensis
CTGTCCCCGCAGATGTGGAGCGCAGGCGCATCTACGACATCGTGAACGTGCTGGAGAGCCTGCACATGGTGAGCCGCCTGGCCAGGAACAGATACGTGTGGCACGGGCGCCACAACCTGCCCCAGACCCTGCAGGCCCTGAAGAAGGTGGGCGAGGACAACAAGTACATACAGCAAATCCAGATGATCAAGAGACGAGAGTATGAGCATGAATTCGACCCCGACGGTGAAAGGAATGAAGAAATGGCAAGTTCTTTTGGCTCAAGTGAGCAGTCAGAAATGTCTTTTGTCGAGCTCCCAGGAGTGGAATTTCGTGCTGGTAATAATTCTCTATAATGCCAAGAATAATATGTACTTGAAGTGATAAATTTCTATGAACATGGGAAAAAACCATTTAATAGCCTTCTTTTTATTTTCCTGAGGTGGTGCTGCCTCAAAGGCACCACAACTGTTTGTAGTGACAAAAAGTGCTCTGCACTCTTTCACTTGTCTTATTCCTTCAGTTCTTGTAATTTGTTTCTACATCAGGTGAAACTAACAAATACACCAACATATAATTCAATTGCCATTACCACTGAATTGTTATAGAAACCAGGAGTTACTACTGAATGTTATAGAAACTTGAAGCATAAATTACTCAATTGGTTTTATTAATTTAGCTTTGATTCATGGAAGAAATGTTAATTAAGGGTTAAGCATCTTTAAGAGTAGAAGTTGTCAGACAATGGGAAGGGTGTATGTGGGATACATCACTGTCTGTTCTTTGTAGTTAGACTTGGTATCCACCCAGTGATTCATTTCTTGTCACATAGAAACTGATTCTGGAGTCAGCATTGGCCCTGGTCTCTGTGTTATCCTCACAATTATTATTACTGACAATTTCTTCAGTGTTTGTTTGTAGCTGGTGTGTCCCTGAATACTTTAATCCTTTTTCCTGTCTGCTGCAGCATCAGTGAACGGCAGGAAATACAAGTCCTTACGAGTGATGAGTCAGAAATTTGTGATGCTGTTTCTGGTGTCAACACCTCAAATAGTGAGCCTTGAAGTTGCTGCTAAAATCCTGATTGGAGAAGATCAGTTAGAAGACTTAGATAAAAGCAAGTTTAAAAGTAAGTACAACAGCCAAGTGTAAGCTAAATGAATTATCCCAGTACTATTTCACATAAGGAAAAATACTGTCTGATTTTTCCTGCCACAAATGTTTATTTGAGCCTCCAAAAACTCACTAAACACCTTCTGCATTTTATAATTTTTGTATGGCTATTGATGCACCATGCCCACCTGAGAGGAAAAGTCCATTAAATCCTCCCTTCTGAAGTATTGTCACAAGCCTCCATATTAGGAACAATTTCTCTTTCCTCAAGCAGCCTGTCAAAGTTTTCAGCATCATTTCACCAAAGATGCCCCAGAATCATGCAAAATCTGTGTTCTGCCCCGTAAATAACTTGGTAGAAATCTAAAGAAATTCTGTAAAAGTCCTGTGATCAACTTGCATGTCAGAGGAAGTGAAACCTTTGCTCTAACTGCCAATTATTTCTTCATTCTTTTGCCCTTCTCTCAGTTCCCTGCACGCTTCTTCCCCTTCCTCTCCATTCAAATGAATGCTATTTCTAGGTCTAGGTCAGTAGACGTGTAATAATTAAAAATGTGCTGCTTTTGAGGGATAGTTGTGGGTTTCATTGAAAATTAGACTCTCCCTTAATTCTCAGATTCCTTTGCTTGTTTGGGTTATTTTTTGTGTTGGTTTTGAGGTTTTTTTGGTGGAATTGTGTCTGTGTGAATACTGATCCTTGCTGGTTTCAGTTCATTATTTCCTTTCCACTGCCTCACAGCAGCATAGAGATGGTGGGTGGCTACTCAGTAGGGTTTTTTCTTGCTTTTATTCTTCCATAAGAAGAGCCTGTCTCACAATAAAAGCATTTTCAGGGCGTTCCATCTGTCCCCCTGTATTTCAAGTATCAATTTTTACCGAGTTTTACCACGTTCTTGGTTATGAAGCCAAAACTTCCATGGCCTAAGGGCATTCCCTTTGCTCTAGAACTCACCTGTAGTTTGACTTGTAGCTGAAACTTTTCCCTAACAGCTCAACCTAGAGGCAGGGAAGATGTGCAGGATGGTTATACTCTGGATTTCAGTGTCTCTGCCCTCCAGTTCCCATCCTTGCCATTGCATGTGTGCCTGCCTTTTAATCTACTTACATTTACTACAGGGTTTCTGTAGGTTTGATCATTACACAGAAATCCACTGGTTTTGAAAACGTTCTTTTTTCCATATTTCGCATAATAAACTTTGCAGTGTCTTCTAGATCTGTATCTATGTCTTCTATTTTACATGTAAACTTTGTATCACAATATTATTTCATTGTATAAATACCTGTTCCACTGAATTGTTCTTTTGATTGTTCCAAAAGCTTTTTCCTTTTAGCTGCTTAAAGGGTGTTACAACATTTCTTTATCTGATACATGCTACTTGTTAATTGCTACACTTTCCATTTATTTCTTTTATTTCAGCCAAAATTAGAAGACTTTATGACATAGCAAATGTTCTCAGCAGCCTTAAGCTTATCAAAAAAGTTCATGTTACAGAGGAGAGAGGCAGAAAACCAGCGTTCAAGTGGACAGGACCTGAGGTCTTGCCAAATACTCAGGGTAGGTGTACGTGTCATTTCCTTTTGTTCTGCTGATGATATTGATTGTTTTTTTCATTTTCTCTGCTAGAAATGTTTGACCAAAAGACAGAATAACTAAGCAGAAAATCTTTTACTAGTCACATCACTGTCCTTATTGCCACAGCAACCAGCTTGTATTTGCACCCAGTGGATGTTCAGCTATTGAGATTCTTGAATTTCCATGTTTGCTGCTGTTGGTACTTTAAGAATTATAAGCCAGGCTCAAATAATTGCTTTTAATTACTGAATCTGCATATGATACATCCTTTCTTCTTTTTTCTGTTTTCCAGATATAAAACTTGAAGCCACTTCTACAACCTGTTCCCCACCTATTTCAGAATCCATCACTTCCAAAGAGCAGTGCTCAAAAGCCCTTTTTCCTTCCAAAGGAAAGCAAAACTTCACTCGGCATTCATCTCTAATAAAATTAGTCAAGAGTATAGAGAATGACAGAAGGAAGATCCAGTCTGCTCCAACCAGCCCAGTTAAAATAAGTGCCAGTATGTATCTTTTCATCATTTTTCTTTTAGAAACTTTTTTTTCTTTGTTTTTAAGTCAGATGTAGTCTTGCATTAAATATTTGGGTTTGCCCTCTTCTCACAGGACATGTAGATGTGTGGGTGGTGCCTCCTTTCAAAAAATGCATCTTAAAAGCTGTCAAAAATGCAGAAATGGCTACAAACCTTCTGCTTGTCTAGAATCACTGAGTATTGGATCTTCTCTGAACCTGCTTGGTTGTAGAAACTGCTTTGGATCATACAACATAAGCAGTTGTGTATTCCAAAACATGGCCGGACAATTACCTGGCCCTGTTCATGTTCTTGCTGGGGATCCTCTCTGGGGCCTTCAACATTTGTTTGATGTGAGCTGATGTCCAGTTGATCCAGTCACATCTGGGCTGAGTTTGAGGATAAGTTATCTTATTAAATGTTACACTACATAGTGCAGTTTCCTCAAGTTAAAGTTAGATTTTTGCTTTGAATTGATGAACTCGCTGTTTTGATTTGTTGTTCTTCTCCTCCAACCAGGTACTTATCAAAGTTTACCAGTTTTCCCAAATACAATAGCCCAGTTTCCAGCCATCACTAAACATCAGCTGGAAGGACAATCCAAGTAAGTTTGTACAAGTTTACAGGTGAGAACAAGTTAAAGTTATGCTCAGTTTGAGTAGGGCAATAGCCTGCAAAAACCAGTAACCTTGAGTAGTGCAGGCTAGTTGTTAATTTATTTTCTCTTTAGCGGATGGAGAAGTACAGGTTTATGTTAACTCTATACTACAGAAGATAATGTGTCAGAGCAGAATTGAACCCATGTGGGCTGTGTGTGTCTGTTTTTGCTGAAGGGCAGCAGAGGAGGTGCAGATGCAGCGTGCGCTGTCCTCGCCCGAGGCTGTGCCCAAGGCCGAGCCCCCGCAGCCGCCAGCCCTGAGCCAGCCCCTGGGGCCGTGCCCTGCCAGCCACAGCTCGGTGTCCCCGGTGATCCTCCCTCACCCCCAGTCTGGGGTCTCGTACGCCTTCTACCTGCACCCCTCCCAAGCCCACACCGTGACCACCTACAGCCCCGGCTTCATGCTGCAGCCGCTGCCCTGCGCCAGCGTCACGGGAGTGAAGAGCAGCAGCTCCAAAATACTGAATGTAATAACCACCGAGGAAGGGGACGCTCAGAGGGGTCCGGATGAGCCCACAAAGTCCTTGGCAGCTGAAGAAAGACCTGACACGAAATCAGAAACTTCATCTCAGCGGTGCCTGAAAAGATCACAAGCACTACCAGAGAGTAATTTAATTAAAAGGCGCAAAAGTGATGAGGAAAGCCTTGATACTTCTTTGGTAAGTTAAATTAGTTTTAAAATGCCATTTTATGGCTTAGTGGTGTTGCCACCCACTCATTTTCAAAGTGAAGCAGGAGCCTGCCAGTGAGTGTAGGCGTTGTAAATAACATCAGGCTTGAAGAGATGGGGTTTCATTTGTTAATGTTTGAGGGGGCTGGGGTTTGCATCTGAGAAGACAAAGTGTACAGGTGTAGAGAAAATAAAGCAGCTCACAAAACACTATATCAAAACTTACCTATTGGTAAAAGATTTTGGTGTAGGTCAGGTTGAGAGCAAGGTTGGGAGCAAGAGATCTTCAAGGTCCCTTGAATTCTAGGGTTCTGTAAACTTGCTGGCATCCCTTCTTGGCTTCAGAGGTGTTAGGAGGGAAAGTGGATGTGTAAAAGTCACTGGACAGGGAACATGCCAAAATCCTGATGCCTTCTAAATATTCCCACCCCGTGTTGGTTTGTTGTAGGCACAATAGAACAGCACGTGAAGAGAATAAGAGGTTCAGATAAAGTTGATGTATATGGAGAGACTGGGGCTGGATTGCTTTCTACTCCTCAGCTGCTGATTGTTTCAGCATCTCTGTAAATTATAAATCTGCTGTAAATGTGACTTGCTGAAACAGCCATCATATGTTATTGGTGTGTTATGACAGTGCATGCTGTTCAACATCCACCAGCTGGGAAGAAACAAGATGTGATAATGTGGACCTGGCTGTCCTAGGGACCAGAAATTCTTAAAGTACAAACTTGGGAATGAGGAGGAAGTAAAAAGCTTTCTTTCCAGTTTTTAAGAAGGTATAACCACTGTTGGAGGGTTCTAATTGAGATCATTAAGCCTTAAAACACCTGCCTTTCTTTTTGTATGTGCTTTCTTCAAAGGGAGAATCCACTAAGAATGAAAAACCACCATCCAATAGCTCACAAACAAATCATGAAATGGACAATGTCCAGGAAGAGAGACAGAATGAAACCAAAACAGATCAAAACATTGCAAGTTGCTGTGACCAATGTACAAAAGAAAATATTCCAGAAGATGAAGATAAAGTCAAGACAAAACAAGACATACCTGTGGCATTTGCCATTCCTGCTCCTGAGGTAAGATTTGTCTTGCATTCCCTGGGAAAACACTACATGGAGTCTCTGCAAAAGGAACAAAACTACAACAAACTACACCTACAGAGGTTGTCTTTGCCTGAACTCACTTCAGTGTGCTTTTAAAACCTTATTTTGTAGGAATGTAGGATTTCTGTTTCTGCATTTAGTACACACAAAAGAGGACACAAAGGGGCTTTCAGGCTTCCATTGGAATGAAGGTCACACTGAGGAGCTAAGGGCAATGATGAGATCCCTTATCTCCCCCATCCTTGCTTTGCACATGCTTACTGTCAGATGCTTGGAAACAGAATGACAGGAAACTCTCTTCATCAGCAAAATTCAGTGTTCTGCAGTTAGGACTGATTGCTGTAGGGAACCTGAACAGTTCTGTTGACAAGAACAGAATATGTAAATGCAAAAGTTTTGCCATCCAATGTTTGTTTTATGAAAAATACAATCCAAGAATGAGGTGATGTGATGATTTACTGGGTCCAGAATGTTTCTTCTGCAAAAAATAGTCTTCAGTATCAGGGTTTCTTTTCCATCTGGTCAAATTGCACTGTGTTAATCCCAGGTGGATTTCCAGCTCCCCACCAAGAGTATCAGCTGGAAATGGAGCCAGCTGACTTGTGTGTGGTTTTAATTGAAAGAGCATGTCCTTGAGTCTGTTGTGTCTCTTTCCAGACAGAAAATAGTACAGGCATGGGATATGGCATCCTGGGGACATGGAGGATAAAGAATAAGAACAAGGCAAGGGAAGGTTGCAGTTTTGGAGAAGAGTTTTGGGGTTTGTTTATTCCATGTTTGGGCTAAAGATGTGCTGTCTCTTTCTCCCTCAGACTTTTTTTCCATCTGGTTACCTTATTCCTCTGACTCACTGCACCCATGGCACCAAGGCAGAGTGCTCCACTAAGGAGAAGGCTGGGGTGTGCTCTGTGCAGCACACAGCCTACAGCTCTCCCATCACTGGTGAGTGCTGGGGAATCAGGCACGGGGCGGGAGCAGCTTGTCCCAATCCCTGTCAACACCTGATGTTTCTGTTCCAGGTGTCATTCCAATGCCAGCCTCAGAACTGAAGACAGTCAATATCCCTGCTTTTCACATAACCCCCTTGAACATAATGCTGTCACCCAATTCCATAGCTGCTGCACCTGTACTGAGCAACTCGTGCCTCAGCTCGAGCAGCACCAGCTCTGCCCCAAACCCCAGCTCTTCAGCTCTCAACTTCATGCTGCAGCACATAGGACTGATCCCTGCTGGTGTGCAAGTTCCTGCAAATCCCGTTCTACAGCACGTGCCAGTCTCTTCCCAATCAGAAAATGTCAGCCACAGCTCAGGGAGCACAAGTGTGCAAGAAGGGAAGGTGAGTTAAAACATTGCAGCTCCACCGCGGTGGGTTGAGTGGGAAATGCAGTGCAATAATTCCCTTACAGCAGGTAAAATTTATAAATAAACATTTCTTTTTGATCTTCAGAAATCAGCACTGCCCAAAAAGAGCTAGCAGTGAAGGCCAGCCTAAGTACAGTAGAGATGAGAGGTTAGCAAGGAAGATAAGTGACTTATTTGTGGTGGAAGTGGAGCCAGCTGGAAGATGACAAGATGTGAAGAAACAACTGTTTTAGAGGGAGGATTTTACATATCTGAGAGATATTTTAATAATCACAAACTGACATTGTGCTTATAAAAAATTGTTCCTTTGTTATTTTCTTTCCTTCCTGTTACTTCCCTACTCTACCCTCAAGTTCTTGTGTGTAATAATAGCTATTCTTTTAATAGGATAGCACTGTACAGGATTTTAAATATCTTTTTCCCCCCACAGGAAGTTTCTCTGTATATTTTATGTAATACTGTATTGCCTAATATCTGTTTGTGTTAAAGAAGAAGGGGATTAGTAAAACCATATTTTTGTGTATTTAAATATATATGTAAAGGAATGCAGGCATACCCTTCTCAGTAAAAAGTTCCGTTTTTAAATTTCAGGGGGAAAAAAAGTTTGCTAACATCCTGCAGAAACTTAGAAGTAGAATTTACCTTTTATTCCCCCATAAATGAAAGTAACTTTGTCTTTTCCCTTCAGTTCCTCCAGCCCAAGGAGCCTCAGGAGCCTCAGGCAGTCACAGAGAACTTTTTCCGCACACCAGGAGGGCCCAACACAGAACCTGCACTATCTGCCAGCTCAGATGGCACCCAGAGAACCTCTCAAGGACCTTTATATATTCCTCAACGAAAACTTGAAGTTTCAGAAGACTAATTTTGGGATAGGGAATTTCTGATTGTGTTAGCAGGCAAGATTGCTGGTAACACACTGCACACATCTGGCATTGTATGATGGACAATGGTTTGGACGTGTATTGCCACGACCTCAATGCTGGAATAGCCTTAATTGATGCTTTAGAAAATAAAACTGACTCTTAAGGAGAAAGTTAATGCCTAATAAATTTTTCCAAAAGGCGTACCTGAAGTATTTAACAGCAGAGTTATGTATCTAGTGGGGGTTTTTGTGAGTGTGTGTTGATTTCTTCTATGCAAAGTAAGCTGAAATTGTCTTTGTACAGAAAGGTACAGTCTATCAGTCAGTACAGATTTTGCACCAAAAACAAAAAGTACTGTGAGTGTGTAAATATTTTATGTCTTAGCAAAAAGGCCACAGCTAAAATGTTTTGCTTCTGTGTTTAATAATGCTCTTTTGTAAAGTTAGTAAGAAGCACAAAAAAAACCTCCCAAATTTTCTTAATCATTTTTTATATAAGTTAAGAATTATTTATACTGTATTTTTAAATTGATTTGTTCAGATTAAACTTACGTAAAACTCTACAGTGACTTTTTCTGTTTGATCAGATTAGAGTACCCAAGTTACATATTGCATATGCATATATTGCATATTCACTGGCATCTCAATTCTTTTTCTGTCAGGCAAGGGTTGCAGTGTTCTGAAGGAAGGGGGGAAAATGGTGTTTAGTGAAAAAGTGAATTAAATAACTCAGTGTCACTTCTGGACTCTTATCAGTAGATACTACAGCTCCTAAAAACATGGCAGAACATCAGGTCAGTCACACAGGAACGTGTGTCCAATGGCACAGAAGTTTCAAACAGGTTCAATCACACCACTTGAATGTAAATATGGGCAGCAATGTCTCATGTACACTGAAGGAAGAAAGATGAAGACTCCTCATACAGTTCACACTCAGATAACAACTAATAGCTGACATATTGAATAAAAACACAGAGTATCTGCCCTCCCAGGTGAAATGTGCCTGGCAGACCAACCTGGGATAGAAGAAATGGTAGCAAACCCCAAGAGTCAGGCCTGGACTGCACAAAAAGCATAATTAAAACAGCTACCACAGTAAAACAAACTCATCTGCTCTTTAATAGTGCAAAGTTCTAGTACAAAATACACCTGACAGAATATTTCACTGTTGAAATATTCCTAAATGAGGGGGAAAGAAGAATAAAAGCTGGAAGAGGGAAGAACTCTCACTGGAGCACTGAGTAGATTTGTCTATTCCAATGAGATAGCAGGTGTAAGGAAGATCAGTTATCAACTTCATTCTGGAACATAAAGGCAAAGGTTTTAGAAATTTGCATTACTCAGCAGAAACAAAGCACCCCTTTCATTTCTGAGCACCACAGCTGGCAGACTAAGAAACTGCAGTACTTGGGCTTGGTGCAATGGTCTTGTCACACATGGTGCTGAGAAAGCTGAGCACGTTTTGGAAAGCTGAGCGTGTTTTCTGACATTCTGCCCAGTGTACCTTGGCTTACAATCCTTACAGGGGCACACAGAAATTACAGAGTTTACAATCCTTATAGGGGCACACAGAAATTACAGAAATTGCAATCCTTACAGGGGCACACAGAAATTACAGAGTTTACAATCCTTACAGGGGCACACAGAAATTACAGAGTTTACAATCCTTACAGGGGCACACAGAAATTACACAGCAGCACAGAAATCAGGCAGCACCCAACACCAGGAAATCTAAAAGTTCATCACTTGCATTTTCCCCTTAAATCCTCTGCCAAAACCAAAGGGAAAATACATTCTGGGGCAAAATCTTTCTTCACAGAGTTCCCAGCAGCTGGGTATGGCACAAATCCATCCAAGTACATGATCTATAAAATAGGAGTGAACATTACAGCAGGTTCACCCCTCTCAAATGCCAGGGGTCCCAATGTAAGTCACCAAGGGTGCAAACACAAAGATTTAAGAAGCTTCTCAGTGCTTCCCATGTGTTCCAAGAGGGGGTTCAGGCCTGCCCCTCCTTGCTGCCCTCTTACAAGGAGCCCTCACAGCACACACTGCTCCGTCCCCTCTGCATTTGGCTTTGTCTGATATTGAATAGTTCCATCAACTGTATGGGGAGAACCACCCAGAACAGAGGGAGCCCAGCTCCTCTGCTCAGGAAACAAACAGCCCTTCCATTTTACACCAAGGACCTGCCTCTGCACTATAAAATCTGTGCCAGACTCAACAGCAAACACATTTATAGGTTCCCAAGAGTTTCCTCAGCAGCCTCACCTAACAGACCCCTAAATTCTAAAGTCTGATGTGGATTTGGCATCTAATTTTCTTATGCTCCCATGAAAGTCCCCAAGTTGAGACTTTCAGCTTGAGGGTTCTGGTGTTTAGCCCCTGGGATGGGCCCTTTCATACACAGCAAAGTCCATGATCCTGAACAAAGTTGCTAAATTCAGGCATCTGCTCAGAAAAATGAGAATTAGCTTCTAAACCTCAAAAGCTCTTAAAATAAAGCCCTGTAAAAAAGTTCTCACTTTACTGCCCACATCCCTAACACACCTGCAGCCTCATCCATTTCCAAGAGGGTCAGTCAAGCATGGCAAAGATAACTGCAATAATTACACAGGCTAAATATTACACATATTATCTACTCACCTTAATGCCTAAAACCAGTAAAAAATGAAAGATTTAGTAAAAGCATAATCCCCTGTATCCTAGAAGGCAAAGCATTTGTATCCCTCAAACCATGAACTGTAGAATGAAACACTATTTAGTTTAAAACTGTTGTTTTCCTGGAGGTGCCACAAACAAGTATTGTTATTTTAAACAATTATTTTGGTAAATTACTTTTGGCAATATTAATAACGAGATCGTCACTTCAAGGACTGTTATTTTATGATTCACATTTAAGCAATGCAACTATAAAACTTTAATCTTTATTTCTGATTCGTTGGGCTGCAGTCAGGAATGTCCTTTAGGTGTAATCCGAGGGGCTGCATTGTTGTCCACCTACTCACAAGCAGACACCAGGGGACGAAATGCCAGGCTTTTGTCAGAGGCTATTTTCAGCTTGCTGATAGCAGTGGCATTGCTCAGATCCCTGAAACTGTCCCTGCCCTCCCCTCGCAGCCCGTGGGGCTGGCACAAGGGGTCACTGCATTTAAAGGGAGCAGGAGCCCCTCCTGCTCAGCCCTTTGGGACACAGGAGAGAAGGAGAAATTCCAGCGGCTCCGGTGAGTAGAGTCCCACGGGTTCGGCCAAAAAGGGTTTGGGTGTTCTTTTGTTCCTAACAGATGACAGGAGCGATTTGTTGCCTGACAAAGAAAACCACTTCTGTAGGTACAGTACAGAAATGAGTCCTACAGAGCAGTGGTTTAGGTCTGGGTAGCCAGCAGAGAGAGAGATTCTCCTGGCTCAGCCAGGGGAGCAGGAGCAGGGCTGGGGGATCCATCCTCACCAGAGCACTCCTTTGGACCAGGCAAGATGGGGAACAGAACTTTCAGAACGTTTAAATATTTCCTTACAAAGCTACAGAATTATTTGTCTGCAGACAGTCAGTCTTTGGAAAGCGCATGTACACAGCACACAAATTTGTGTGCTTCCATAATGGTAACCCAGAAATAAAAAACCAAAACAAATCCCCCAAAACCTTCAACGTATTTAAACCTGGGGACCAATTGGTTTCATACCAAATAAGAAGAAAACTTCTGTGCAGACCTGACAAGAAATGGCTAGCTAAGAATGCAGGATGAAAGAATTATTCCCAAATCCATCATTCTAGCATTCTGAGAGAGCATGATTGGCCAAATCTTCAGAAAAAAATTTCAAATACATACCTACCTACCTACATACATACATACATACATACATACACACATATGTGTTTTTACTATGAAATTTTTCTGCCTAAAGGTGAAAGTATTTCAGAGAACGAAGCCCTGCACATAGATAAAATAATTCTGTGTCTTATCTCATTCATCACAGTGCTATTTAAAAGTCTGCAACAGTTTTGCCTGGCACTTAAAGAACTTGGTGCAGGGATAAGCATTTAGAGAAGGATCTTGTGGAAGGAGTAGTGAAAGCTGATAGCCCAGGATTAGGCCTGGAAAACTGAATGTGCCATTTGTGGAGCAGGATGGAGCTTTCCACAGCCACAGGGATCAGACTGAGCCATGAATGCCAATGTGCAAGCATGTGAGTGTGGGGTGTGCTTGGTTTCTAAGTCAGAATGAAGTACCTTGTTCTACTGTCAGATACTGCATTTTTTGGAGATGCAATCTTAAATTTCTGGAAAAATGTGCATCGAGGACGTTTCAAAGGAAATGTAGCATCACTAGGCTAGAAAATAAGAGAAAAAGTGGAAGAAAAGAGATGAAGGCAAGGGAATGGGGCACCATCAGCTCTCAGCAATGCACGTGTGCTTCACATCAAGTCAGTTAAAATCTTGTTTCAAAGTGCCACATGTAACTTAGCATGACCAGTGTCAATGAAAAAAATCAATACTTACTTTCCAGTGTTGGAATTCCCATACCTTGACCTCTCTGTGGTGCTTTACTGCAGGTGTAAGGGGAAAATGCTGGTTATTCTGAGATCATGGTGGAAGCTCAGTGTATGACACTGACTAATAACATTTACCTGTAGCCACAGCCTGCTGAGTGCATTGGAATGTCAGAAATGTGATTACAAACACATAACAAGATCACATCTCCATCAAATGAGCTCAGGCTTCAAGCACAAGCCTTCCCCCTGCTGTGAATATCTCCTGCTGAGGGAGGAGCGTGTTCCACAAGGGGCTGCATGGTGACAGAAGCACCTCCAGGCTGTTGAGATGCATCTCAGACACAGACACATCAAAAGAAACCCTCACCGAGAGTGTCAGCTGCAGAGAAAAACCACAGCAGCATTTTACTGCTGTTATATAAAGGAGGACACATCTTGTTATCCACGGTGCTGGTGGGGCGAGCAGCACCAGGGAGGACAAATGGGTCATGGTGGTCACAGGACAGAGTTGTGATTAGACACCACAGTGAAGGTCTGGCTGCACTGGCATTCCCACAGCCTTCAGCTGGGAAACCCATTTCAAATGTGGCCTTGATTCTTTGCATTTCAGTGTAGGCAGCCATGTGTGAGTTTTGTATTTCTATTGCTCGTGAGTTAGGTAAGGAATCAAGGAATGAGTTTTCTCATCCTCTGAGTCTAGACCAGGCAGCTTGGCTGGGACCAAAATGCAGAGGGATGCAAGGCACACCCTGCCCACCACTCCCACTCAGCACTTGTGCTGCCTGTGGTCACAAAGACCAACACTGCCCATCCTGTTTGTCCCCTTCACAGCCATCCTGCAGCACATGTGGCAGAGAGATGACCCTGCCAGCCACACAACACAGCTCTGCAGCCCATTCAGATATGACCTGAGCTCTAGGCTGCCAAAGGCATGAGCACATAGACGGGAAAACCTTGTGTTTAGCAAGGAAGCACCAGAATTAATTCCAA
Source organism: Ammodramus savannarum pratensis (assembly GCA_020466415.1). Lineage (NCBI taxonomy): Eukaryota > Metazoa > Chordata > Aves > Passeriformes > Passerellidae > Ammodramus > Ammodramus savannarum. The sequence continues at coordinate 59,662,337 of JAHXMQ010012340.1, forward strand.
TTAATCCATTAATTAATTACATTTTTCACCTGCAGCACAGAAAGGCATTAGCACTGCCTTTTACTCCCCCGCATTTCATCAGGCCCGCACTGCATCCACCACCCATTTAGATCAATGGACCAAAACACATTTTTGGATTTTACCCTTATCAATGGCACTTTGATTAGAGAGAGGCCCTCTGTGGCAGTGGTGTGACACCCAGATTTGCACAGTGTGACTAAGAGCCCAAAAGAAGACAGCTCACAACTGTGCAGAGCATTCCAACGCTTCAAAGGCTTCCCTGCTTACAGAGTGCTGATACAGCTCTGAGCAATGGGAGGCACGAATCCTTGGCTGCACATCTGATGCATGAATTCTGCTCCACGTAGAAGCTGCATTCTGAGGAGTGACACAAGCTGGGAACAGCATCTGAGCAAGGCCAAGAACACTCCTGCAGCCTAAGAGCACCCTGAATGCCCACACGTGGCAGCTGGCACTCAGGGGTTTCTGTGTCACACATTGCCTACCTTCAGGATCAGTCTGCTCCACCTGACCACCAGAATATAACAAGTACCATGTGATGAGCAGACATGAAAAGCTAACCAGATCAAGACAACAAAGTTCAGGCAATTTCACGGGGGTTTAGACACTGACACCCAATGAAATTATGGGAAGTGGAGATTTTGGATCTACTTTTTTCTGATGACAAATGGGAGACCGAGCTCTATTTCTGTTGAAGGGATGGAGCTTTCCCCACTGTACCATTTAGGTGAGTACCAAACTGTGCGTGCCACAGCCCTGTGGAGATTCCCTTCTCGTGGTGCCCCTGCAGCACCCCAGGGAGGGCAGGAGCTCCAGAGGATGAGCAGAGCCCAGGCAGGAGGAGCCCAGGCAGGAGGAGCCCAGATGTGCCCAGGCAGGAGGAGCCCAGATGTGCCCGGTCCCTCACCCAGCTGTTCCTCCAGCAGCACGGGCACTGTGGATGCACTGCTGGTCTCACACCAGCACCCTTACAGAAATATTAATTTCTGCCATGCCTTTCTTCTTTCTCCCACAGCTTCCCATCAGGTGAGGCCAAAACACCATGGAAAATGTGCATGCATGCCCAGTCATGTTCCTATAATTGGCCTCAGGAACAACGGTCCTTCTAAGAGCTCTTGACAGCACAAGGCTCACTATCACACTTTATCAGACTTTTTCAGAGATTATTTTTTCCCCTTCAGCTGATGATGTAATTGCAGTTACTTTCCAGCAGCTATCCTTGCTGCTGCAGTTTTGGAGGCTTGGTGTGCCTTTGGGGAGACCTGAGAGAGAGGAAGCAGCTTTACAGAGAGCAGAGGTGCAAACCACTCTCTCCCAGTGCTGCCCCAGCTGGGAAGGGATCCCACTGCAAACCTGATTCGGAAGGGAACACTGTAGACACAAAAATCTCATTTTCATTTTCAAGGAAGTGGCACAAAACTGTTTTTTATCCACAGTTGCTCTTCCTTCTTTTAAAATATTTGAAGTGTCATTTGAATTGTTTTCATATGAGAAAGAAGAAATGGCACCAATGCAAAAGTGCTTTAAAAGCAGAAGAAAATGTAGAATGGCAGAGTGAGAATAAGATTTTACCTACATGAAAGATTCCTTTATCTCACATTTAAAAGAACCTGAAAAACCAATTTAACAGTGCTGTTCAGTGAAGGCTTCACTGAGTGAGAGAGATCAAATTCATCATTTGTTCATTCATCATTCATCATTGTACATTGGACTCATGTCCAATGTAAATATATAGTAAAATGTTAGTCTAAAATGCAACTAATTGAAAATACCAGCTCTGTTACATTACTGCTGTGATAAATTCCCCTCTCTCTATCACCTGACCTCAGAAGAAAATTCTGAGGTAGCAGGCCTGATTCAGCCTTCAAAATCCTCCTCTCAGTTGCCTTTTGGTGAATTTAATCTAACACAAATAGCACCAGCAGGCTTCAAAATAACTATAATGAGAAGGTGACTGGTTTTCCAAGAAGGAGGAGGAAGGCCCGTGCCGTGCCAGGAGCTTGGAACAACCCGATAATTTGGGGTGCAGGTGACGGGATGACGTCCCAGTCTCTGCAGAAACGATGACTCCAACAGGAGAGCAGAGGGGCAGGCTGGGTCTGGGGCTGTTCCAGGGTGTGACAGCACAGCCTCGGGGAAAAGCACCGAGCCTGGCACCGGGAGAGCCGGGCCGGGCCCTGGGCCGGGCCCTGCCCTCCTGCTGACCTTGGCGAGGCCCTCAGGCCTGAGGGAACAGAAACCACGGCCCTTTCCTCTGATGGCTGGATTGTAAACGCAGCTGACAAAGGAAAAAGGCCACACCTTGAGCACCTCAGGAACCCGACCATTGTTACTGTACAGTGGCTGTGCAGCACAGAGATCTCACTCTGTTTCATGAGGGACTCAGAAAAGATCGTGTTGGAGTGCAGCAAAGGGCAGCGTTGACAGAAAATGACTGATGGAAAACAAACCCAGATCCTCTTTTCCAGAGTGATCCTAGCACCTTTGCACTGGAACACCTCACATTCATTTCACATGTTTAACATCACAATACATCAAGCTAAGGAATATCCTTTTTTACGAGAGAATCACAGGGATTTGGGCTGTCCCTGTCCCCAAAGCACCAAGGCAGCACCCTCACTTCTGCTACCACACAGGTATGAAGCGTATTCCAAGTGTGCAGTAGCAGTTGACTGGAGAAGGAAGAAAAAAAAATTTTTAAGTCAAGCTGCTCCATTTAAAAGAATCCATATTTGCTGTTGCATTTATTGATGTAATTTGATTTCCTAGGTTAACCCTGCAGACCAGGATGCCGAACTGGGGCGGAGGAGCCAAGTGTGGGGCCTGTGAAAAGACCGTGTACCACGCTGAGGAAATCCAGTGCAATGGAAGGAGTTTCCACAAGTCATGCTTCCTCTGCAGTAAGCTGGGCTGAATGGTTTAACATCTCAACACCCCCACAGCTCTGTGTAACTCTTGCATTAAAGCCAAACACTTATTTCTGTATTACCTGGCAGGCAGTTCTGCTGCCTTTTACCTGGAGCAATGTGCCTCTTGGTCTCCTGGCTTTCCTTTGTCCAAGCATGAGATGGATTTTGTCAGGGACACGAAGGTGCTGCAGAATCCATCTCCAGGACTCCCTTCCTTCTGTCCCACCGTGTGGCACACCACAGGTTTGCTTCAGGTTAAAAAGCCCAGCAGAACTGAACAAGCAGCACCCATCAGACAGAAGGATGATTACTTCTTTAATTTCAGGAGAGGATTACTTTCACAGTGAATCCTGGCATTAATTTGATTCACACCGAAAAGCTGAAGGACCCTAGTGCCACCAGAACCTGCCACCAACACTCTGCATGTTCCTCAGCCTCCCTCCCTGTTCCACATATTCCCATTTCACTTACTCCTTCCCTCCACACTCCTCTGTGACGTTTGGCTTACAGGAATTTTGCTTTCTCTGCAGAAGAGGCAGAAATTTGTAAAAAAAAAATTAATTTCAGAGAGAAGGAACCAATTCAGCTCTGTTTGCCCTGTGTGGAGAGGGAGAGAGCAAACAATTTGCTAAGAACTAAAGACAGCTGAAGAGTTTATCTCGCAGAAAATACTCGGGATTGGTTCCTGTGCAGTACGACTCCCAGTGTGACAGTTTAGGAGCCACCGAATCCAATTTTCTCCCTCCCTTTCTGGAGGGATAGAGACTTCTTATTTGGAGGCATCAGACTAATTTTACAGGCTTAGCTGATACAGAGCAGCTCTTTGCAAATGAAACCAAAGGACACACCTGAGCTGTCTCTGCCTTTCGCCAGCTGCCCCAAAAGTGATGCCTAAAAGTCCAAATGATGCCTAAAAGTCCAAATGGTGCCTTTAGTGAGCCTAAAAGGCCAAGTAAGAAAGGACTCCCTGAAAAAATTCTCAGTCAACTGACAACCTTCAGCCAATTCTTACAGAATGGCAAAAGGAAAATCTCAGTCTCAACTAAAACTTTCTTAACGCTTCCATGTTCTGCCTACAACAATAATTAGTAAATAAAAATAAAGATCTGCCCTAATATAGCATAGTTATGAATATTTCTCAAGTGTAGTCTTCATTCTTAGTACAGCTGAATTATTTTCTTTTAGTGATTCATAATAAACAACTTACATTCATTAGCTCTATCAAATATTTGGTTTGTTGTGGGGCTTTTCTTGGTTGGTTGGGGTGTATTTTGTTGTGGGGGGTTTTTTGTTTGTTTGGTTGGTTGGGGTTTTTTAAATGTTCTTTTATTTGCCCCATGTTTTAAGTCTGAATTAATTATTAATAGGTTAGATACTAAAAATAGTATTCCCATCAGAAATATGTTTAAGGTCAAAACCTAAAGATGCATCTAAATTGCCCAGCTGGCATATAAAAGGTATGTTAATTGGCTTTACTTCCCCCCATGATTCACATACAGTGTTCAGTAGCTCTGGATGCCTCAGGATCGTGTATCACATTCATGGGCTTTTCTATGAACCATTTATAGGATCTCATTTCTCAACAGAAGGAAACCAGTTCTCCCCAGCCTAAACTTGGGCATGGAAACAGTTAGTTTAGCTGCCCTTTTGTATATTTCTGTATAAATGTATAGAAACTTTTGTGTATTTCTATATAAAACTATTTCAAATACATCCTCTATTTCACACTGTATTTGACCAGGTAAACAAAGCACATCAGTATTTTGACAGGTCTCAGGACCTGCTGGCAATGACAGGTCTCAGAGCAGGATCTGCTGGCAGATGACATTATGTTATCTCAACAATTGCACTTCAAGAGCTTTTGCTCCATCTGTCGTGGTGAATTGATACCCTCTCCCCAAGGCACCAGAAATAGAAACACTATCTGCTGCCAGAGTTTCCATCACCCCTGAACTCCCTCAGCAAATACAATTATCATCTCAAAGCCAGAGTGCAGTACAGAAGTGCCTCACTCTACTTGTTAACTATAAAGGTCTTTGCAAATTATTTCTCCCTCCATGCCACACAGGGAGGAGGAAAGCCACAAGGATCACCAGAGAGCTGGGGATGTATAACTAACTGTACTGCCCCTTCACAGCAACCTGCTCTGGGGGTTGGAGCTGCGTGATCTTCTGAGTCCCTTCCAGCCCAAACCAGTCCAGGAGTCTACAATTAAGGGTGCAGAGGTTCCAGGTTGTACATTCCCTGTGGTGGATAAATTGGATTCAGAGGAGGACATTTAAAGTAAACATGGGGGAAAGGGGCTCATCAAACCCTCAGGTAGCTCCTCCAGAGCTTGCACTTCAGGCCACTTTCAATACCTCTGTATTTCACAGCTTCCTGTTGCAAATGTGAACTCAGCAATTTTGTTTCCCAAGCTCTCAATAGCCCATGACTGGAATGCCTTCTGCAGAGTAACCATTTGTTCTAGGGAACCTGGAGACAAAGTTCTTGCCTATTTTTTCCCCATTTCTAATCAACCACTGTCCAACAGTGAACAGTTTGTGAGAAGTACTGAAACAGTAATTTTTTAGCATTCTGGAAAGCCCTGGTTTTCAAGAGAGACTCTGCATCAAAACACCTTCCTCCCTCTCTGTGGGGTGGAGGCTGTCTCACACCGAGCTCCCCGAGGGGTGCAGCAAACACAGGCAGACAATCCTCACTAAGCACTGAGGAGTGCAGCTACTGTATTTTTTCCCCATTCTTTATCAGAGGACATAACTTGTAATTTGTATTTGTATTCCCTGATGAAAGCTGGGCATTCCCATGACACCTTCTGTCCAAAAGGCTGCCAGACCTTCCTCAGTGAGCTAGCTAAGCTGTCACTGTCTGTACCAAAGATGATTTGTGGGAGCACAGTTTGGGAATGGCTGCAGCCACACTCCTGTCAGAGCTTTGCCCTGGTGCCACAGCCCCAACAAACAAATAGTGATAAAAACCCCAACGTGTCCTGTCTGGCTCCAGACAGGAGTCGATGTTAAACCCTCTCTCAGACACACACCACGTCAGAACAGCCTGGGCTGAGCTCAGAAAGCCACCACAGACTCAGAGCAAATACTCTGAAAAGGCCAGATCAATGTCCCTGCAACCTTCTTTCCCCCCTTTTTCAAGGTTTGGGAGTTCAGGATGCCCAATTTCAATCCCAAGCCCATTTTAAGCGTCACAGATCTGGATTTCCCTGGGGTTACAGGATAACTTCAGAGCAGCAAAAGAAGAACAGGTTATGTGCACACACACACACCTCCCCCTTACTTCAGCAACAGCTCAGGCAAGTTTTTTACTGACAGGTTTCCTACTGACTGGCTCCTTTCCCCACATTTTTAAAGCTAAACAAAAAGAAATATTAACTGCAATTATTTTAATTCAAAATTGAGAGGCAAATGCTGATACGTGCCTTTCTCTCCCTGTTCTCAGTGGCTTGCAGGAAGGCTCTGGACAGCACCACAGTGGCAGCTCACGAGTCTGAAATCTACTGCAAAACCTGTTATGGGAGGAAATACGGCCCCAAAGGGGTTGGCTTTGGGCAGGGGGCCGGATGCCTCAGCACGGACACCGGAGAGCACCTGGGCCTGAACCTGCAGCAGTGAGTCAATCCCCAGCTCCTGTCCTGGCCCTTCTTGTCCCTCACCAGGGGCTTTATGTATTTCATTCTGTTTCCATAACAACATCCAGCATAAGGAGCAGAGCAGACTTTCCTACACCCTTTCCTTACACAGACACTGTAATTTACAGTTTTTAATGATGCTCAATCTCTTTAGGCCTCCTTTACAAATTATACCCTCCTTCAATAGGTAATTATTCTGTAGAAGTAGCCTTTATATGCCACCACACATGTAAATATTCACTGCATTTGTAATCTGCCATTTGTAGCACAGTGGTAAAGTCACACTGGCCACAGAAAAAGATTTTTCTTTTTCCTGTTAGAGGCTAAAATATATTTAACATTTTACTCTTAGAGAAATAATCACACTACCCCATACTGCTAGTGCTCCTCTAAATGGGGGCAATAACATTTCTAACATTTCTCAATGGGGGAAATAACATTCTCCTCCCTGTGGTTGTAATAACACTTAGAAACACACTGAGAATGTGTTTGAACAAAAAGAATTCTAAGGGGATACCATCTTCCAAAAGCACGTAATTAGCTCTGACAGTTCATTTTTATAGGATTTTCCTGCAATTCTCAAAGTTGCACATTTCTACATCAACAATGCTTCTTCCTCCCTCTGGTGGTCTACTATAAAGAAACCAATTAACCAATATGCTGTGCAGGAAATAAAAGCTTAAGCAATGTATTTAACTGTAGCTCCTTGTGCTGTACAAATCCATTATGGGCAGAGCTCTGCACCCAAAACTGCTGCATCCTTGGATAAAATGAACTGTTTCAGTCCAGCTATCTGACAATTGAGGAATCGTTCTGTCAAAGGCTTTATGCACAAAGACCAGAAATAAAATCAAAGCTACTTTTCTGATGTCCTTTTGACCCCAGGCCAGGTGAGAACCCCAATTCCCTGTCCAAATGTTTCACTGCCTAATGAAACTATGGCATGCAAAACCTGCATTTTTATTTTAAGTTTGATGAGTACCAGCAGATAACCAGTTACAAAGACTAGAGACATCTTTTCCTTTTATTTTCCCTGTTGCCTCTCAATGAGAGAAAATTGGTTTTTACTTCAGTTTTCATTACATATAATCTTTTGTGCTCGTGGCTGCTGCCAGCTCCACATATTTAGCCCAGAACAGGTAATACCAGAGCTTATAGTACAGCTTCTCAATCATACAACACAGAATTCAATAGAATACTTCAATTTTCTTCTTTTTTTGTCCCCTTTTGCATGTCAGAGATGAGCAATTTAGTATTTTTTATGCCTTACTAAGAAAATAATTTAATCCTTTTTCTAAAGAAGATAACATTTCTAAGCAGCTTTAAACACTTCTGTTTTAGGGGGTCACCAAAGCCTGCTCGCCCCTCAACACCAACGAATGCTTCAAAGTTTGCCAAAAAGATGGTGGATGTGGATAAATGTCCCCGTTGTGGCAAATCAGTGTATGCTGCAGAAAAGATCATGGGAGGAGGAAAAGTAAGTAGTGACTTCAGCACTAGGAAAAAACCCCACAAACTTATAATGGTGAGAAACTACAGCTAAAGGTCCTCAATAATTTAAATTTTCGTTCATAAAGAAAACACGAGTATGAATTTGCAAATTGCTACGACAGGTTTAAAATCTTGTACTTTTTGCAAATATTTTCCAACTTTTTGCTTCTTGTTGATGTCTGAGGACCGAGCACAGATTACTGTACAAGCTGGCTCTTCCTCTATCTCTGGGTATATCTATCAACATTTATGTGTAGTGGCAATTGAAGATATCTTAGACAGCGTAACTGAGAAAAGGCTAACCCAGAATGACTGAAAATGGAAGCCACAAGATGTACAAGTGAATGTTAACCCTTGCACACCACACAAAGCAGTTTTTGTTCCTTGCCTTGCTCAGCCCTGGCACAAGAGCTGCTTCCGCTGCGCCATTTGTGGGAAGAGCTTGGAGTCCACCAACGTCACGGACAAGGATGGAGAGCTCTACTGCAAAGGTGAGAGCTGCAGAGTCCAGCTAGAGTCAGCCTCCCTAGACCTGGGATTGCCGTTGTGATTTACCTTGCTGCACACTAACACTCCCAGGAAATTTCATTTCTGTGCTTTCTTAACAACCTCCTGAAAGCAAAGGGCTGTGGTAACACTGCAGCTGCAGCTTCTACTATTAACATTAAATTTTAAATGTTACAGATGGGACAACCTCTCAAACCTGTCAGACCTTCCAACAGAGCACTGGTCATATCTGCTGGGCAGGCTCTTGTACCTACACATTCTTACTCACTAAAATAAAAAATCCACACAGATTCAGATCTTTCGTCCTCCAAATCAGAATTCCTACCAATAAAGTTTTAAAGATATTTCCACTGCATTGGTAGCACAGAAGATGATGCAAAAATAGTAAATTACACATCTAGATGTTCTTCTCAGACTCACAAAGTTCACAGAACTCAGTTGACTCCTAGGAATAGCTTTAGGGAAAAAGGTGAGTGATGCTTTTATATACAAAGCTAAACTTTATAGAGAACCCTAAAGAAGAACGCTGGAGCTCTGTGACTTTGGGCACAGTCTGTTAACCACAAGTGGATCAAATTGGCATCTTTGGAGAAATATGCTCACCATCACCACTTAGAATTGTGATAAACAACTGTGCACACATTAACCAATGAAGAGTTCAAATGGAATTACTTAAATGCCCATCAATAGTTTCTGGATAATGCTCCAGTCCTTCTTAAAAACCTCTGGCTTACTTTGTATCAGACCAAGTTTTACTGAGCATTTTCAGACAGGAAAGCAGCTTTAATGAAACTATTACTTAGATTTGAAAAAATAGATAATTTCTTATCTTTCTTTGAGTCACCAGATGCAACTTCTGTGTACTTCAAATATGTAATACCAGCTTCACTACTAAGACCTGGATAAACTTATGGGAAATAGTGTATTTCAGATTTCCTTCCTTTTATCAACTTAAATTTGGTAATTTAAAAATGAAAACCAAAAGATATTCACCTCTGAGAGCCTTCAGAGTCCCATTTACCTCCCACTCCTTGTTTTGCAGTTTGCTATGCAAAGAACTTTGGTCCCAAAGGAATTGGGTTTGGTGGCCTCACCCAAGTGGAAAAGAAAGAGTGTGAATGAGAAGAAATGGATGCAACAGACTCAAACTGCTGTTGATGACACCAAGTGACAGCTGTCAACTAAAACATTAAACAACACACATTGCTAAGTACCTAGGGCATTTGATTAGGATTTTCCTCCTTGCAGGAAAAAATACTGAGTTGTATCTTAAGAAATTCTTAGATTAGATTAAAAAGATACAATGAGAACACTAGACTCATGTTTGTGTTTAGTATATAAAGACAAGGACCCTCATGGAACATTATTGCTTCTTAAACTAGTACTTGTTACACTTTAGACTGGAATTTTAGACTCATAGTGCCCCTTTATGATGGAGATCCCTTCTGGAGCAAGGGCCCAGGTGCTCCCAGTTAGATTGTATTTTCTTCTTTTCACAATGTTAACCTGTCTGTATTTCCACCAGTCTCCTAGCTGAGTCTCAACTATGCTGGCAACTGTGTTAGAACAAGTAGCTGTAATTTGCTTTGAGACAACTAAAAAGGATTTGAAATTCTCTTTCTCTGAGGGAGGTGTTTCTAAAAAAACCCAACATTTTCTCAGGATATAGTGGTGTAAAGTTTTGTCTGTTTTCAAGCTACAATAAAGTACTTACTGCTTCACATTATCTTTATTTGTATTTGCTTGTGCTTACACATTCTACAATGCTTCAGATAAATGGATTTCACCAAGATGGATGAAACCCCTCACAAGAACTGCATTTCACTACAGTACTTACAGTCTATTCCAGATGGTATCTGGCTTTAATTTCCTGATCTTGAACTCTTTTCCTGCTGGCTTTCATTGTTACCTACTTTGACTTACATTCCTATCACACTGTACAGCTGGCCCCTCCTTTTCTTGGGAACGTGGCTGACATCAGCTGTTACAGATGCAGTGGGGAACAATTCCCTCTTTTTATGTGCATGGCTCTCTTCCATCATAAACTCGCCCATTTTCATACCCTAACAGGGCATATGGATGTGAAAAACACAAGACAAAGGGTCAGGCTCCTTGTTATGGTTTTGTGCCCATCCACTCTTAAATACCTCACTGGCCACAAATCCCCTGAGTCTATTTCAATCTGCAAAAATACACTCACAAGTATGAAAGCTCTATTTTATTACATGTAAACTCTTCAAATACAAAGACATAATAGAGATTTTCACAGCATCAGCAATAAAATTACAATATTACAATTATATTAAGTTTTTAAACATGAACGTTCACCTTAATTTTCAAATTTAATTGTCTTTTGTTCCCAGAAAAGTAAAGGAAATGTTACCAACATAAATTTTGAAATTCTGCCCCAAAAATTTACCTTTAAAAATATATATATTTGTGTCATCTCTTCACATAAAATTTTAAATAGTTTCAGCTCAAACTATATATACACAGACACACAGTGACTGTTCCATCTACAAATCTGCTGTATCTTATGTAAGTTTAATATTTGAAACAATAATAAAGACCAAAAACAAGCAGCTTCAGAAGAATTTGTAGAAATTAACGAAATATCTAGTTTTATTTAGCTTTCAGCTCAATCATTTTAGAAATTAAGCAAAATCTTACACAGAATGAACAGTTTTCTCTTTTGCTGGATGAAAAAGTTTGTATTGCTTGGTCCAGTCAATTAAGTTGGGTTTGAACATACCAAAGCAACTGCACTGAAAAAAGTCTGCAAGATTCTGGAAGCATCCAAGGCTGAAAAAAAGAGAAGAACATGCATTGATAAACCCAAGAAAAGAGGACTGCAGGCATGAAAAACACCCCTTCACCATGAGACAGCTCTTAAGATTTTAACCTGTCAAGGCAGACAGCTCAGGAAGAAGAAACAGCAGAGCTCTCAATGAAGCATTATTCCTTTGCTGAACTTTTTCATGTTTTACATTAACACATAAGAGTAGATGAAGCTGAACTCCAACAATGCCCCATAGTTAGTAAGATGCCATCTGCTAGTATACCTGAGGAAACAGGGAAACCTTGGTACTGATTTCTCTATTAATAGAGCTAACTACTGCAGGAGAAGTCAGAAAGAGAACTGAGGTATGAACTAGTCCCTTTCTGATCCTACACAACAGACACAGAGACTGATGAACAAACTCTTGGCCAGCACTCCCTCACCCCAAGAACAGTGGTTTTGCACTTATGAGGCAGTGAAGCCAATCAGTACTGAAGAGACAACACGTTTAAAACACTCTATTCATTAATACCCACTTGTAGGGAGTCCTCCTGAGTGAAACAGGATGCTTAGAGGATTTTCTCTGTACCAGGAGATTGACTCTTTCATGTGAGGTCAACCCCAAGAACACAATCTGATTGGAAAAAAAAACATAAGTAATGGTTACAACATGAATATCACAAATTAAAATCCTAGTGAGCAAAAGATAAGAAGGGAGTGGGGGAACAAATAAGTAACCAGTGCTACAGCTGATGACTGCAAAGTATGTCTTGAAATGTCACTGGGGCTGAAAGAACCTGGCAAGAACCAGCTCCCAGAGAAGGCAAGCCTAATTGGGATGTCTGTGAAGACTCTACTCTTCACAGATGTCTACAGAAGTGTAAGAGCTATCACAGTTAAGTACCAATCTCCTCAGATTTTTGTCTACATTCTACCACACAAAACGGCAGAAAAAGACACCTGGATCCACAAAGACACTAAATGCCATAAAGCAGTACATTTTCACATCACTGTGTATGAAAAACAGTAGTTAAACTGTTAAGTAGTTAATCCTCCCTATCTTTTTCCAGCATGACATCCCACTGTTTTGGACACTGCAAAAATCCAGCAATATACGTCTAAGATTGTGGAGATTTCTGTTTTTCAGGGTTTTTTTACTGAACAAGATGTAAAACAAGCCCTTAGCTCAGTGTGCTTAGCACATATTTCAAAGACAAGTGTTTCCTAAGAGCTGCTAAACAAGCTTTCACAGATGTTTTAAGACAGCTCTTCTCCATTTTGTTCATAGCCAAGCTTTTCTCTGATACAAACATAAACAAGAAATTTGACAAGATAAAATCCAGGCCATATATTTTTACATAGAAGTAGGATTTAATACAGTCTAATGACACATGGCTGAGCTCTGCCACAGAATTTTCAACTGCAGAATAATTGTGTTACTGAGATTTCATGCAGTTTTGGGGGCATTAATACCAGTTCTATTAGTCAAATAAATTTCTTGTCTTTAAATACAACTTTTTATAGGCTTGTAATTTTGAGCAGTAAACCCAGAGCTTAGTCATAGGATGATTTGCAGACTGTGATTCCACTTCCAACAGAGAAATGCTGAGTGCACAAGCTGAACCTGTGAAACTTCAAGCTCTGCCTTGAGATTTAAGAGAAGCACCTTGCTGTGCCATGAATCAGGGAGAGCAGGCACAGAGTTTTTATGGGAGCAGATCATCCAGGGAAGAGCTTTAATTTGACAAGAAGCACAAACTGAAGGAAAACGTTACCTGATAAAGCTGAACAGTGAGCCACAGAGAGGCCCACAGGGTGTGGAAACAAGCGAGTGAGGAGATGTAGGAAACCCAGGGAGAGCAGGACACGGTCTGGGTGAAGAACGTCCATGCTCCATCTTGATGGAAATTTGCTGCACAGTGCTTGGACCAATCTGACAAGACACACAATCAGGTAATTGTGTTTTTAAGCCCTTAAGAGCTGAGGAAAGATTATTTGCATGAAATTAATATTACATAGCAACATCCTCTAGAAATACCATGTTTCATCCACCCTGTTGCCACCTAAAAGCACCCACACAGATGTGTGAGTGCTTGCTGTTCTGGCTGCATAATCTTTACACTGTGTTCATGATCCACAGAAAAACATCCTTGTTTTTAAAGGTTGGTGCTATAGCAATTCATCCTCAGCAACTAAATTATGAGGGTTTTCCTCTCCTTTCCAATAAAATTTTTAATTTTACAAAGCAACAGTCCAGATTCATTACCAAACTAATATACTTTTTTTTTCTCTTCAGAATTAAACTACTTTAAAACCAAAAAGAAATGTCTGCATTTAGTATGGATATTTCCAAATTAAAAAGAAAAAATAATCAATCGAGCTTTTGCAATAATGTATTTACAAACTCATTCTCTGTTACAGCAAAGGGGATCCAGATTAGAACCCCTCACCTGACCTTCTGCCACATTTTCCTCTCTAACAAAAATGCTTCCCTATTTCCTCTCTAACTAAAATGCTTGCTGCTATTTCATTCTCCATTGGGTATCCCACTACAGCAGCATCTTTGTTCCTGCTCAACACAAATGGAATCAGGTATTTGACCAGAGACTCAGATGGGATGCATTTTCACTTGAGCTACAGGAACACCACTGCTGAAATAAGGTATCGCTTGTGCAGGTTGCACTTGCTGGAAATGAAATGCTGAAAAATAAAGACCACACAGAGATGGATTTGAAAGCTAAATAAAATTAAATTCATGGATACATACACTGAAGAGTTCCATAAAGAAGCCAGACACCAGTCAGTGTCAGGAAAAACAGGAACAACAGGTAGTAATAATGGTTCCCAATGCCTGAAATTGAGGGGAAAAAAAGGGAAAAAAATTAAAGTTGGACATTTTAAAATTCAGCAGTACTGGCATTTCTACTAAAGTTATCAGGAATAAAAAGAGTCAAAATCATTTCTTATTTTAACCTCTGCCACTCACAAGAGAGCTTGGCAAGGCTGATCTCTCTCTCAACTTTGTCCTGTAAGCCATCCCAATTTATATAATGGAGTTAGTTCTGATAAAGTCAACCAGGATTTGTCTCTCCTTCAGAGCATGCCTTCAGCTGTTTTAGTCTGGTGAGCCCTAATTAAGCAACCACAACTGCCTCCCATGCACAATAAAATTGCCTCATATACTGAGAAGTCTAAGCTATTAAATCTGCTGGACGTTGTGTGCTTCAGAATTGAAAACACACAGGGAAAAAGCCCTCGACCTCTGTCAGAAAAACTGTTACATGAAGATTTTTTTTTTTAATTACAGTGATATTGCTCAAAGCTTTGAGACAACACATCAGAAGGATGTCTCAGCACCTTGTAAATAGCAAACATTGCAAAAATAGCACTTAACACTAGGAAAAAGGCTGTTGGCAAAAGAAAGTGAAAAATATATCGTTAGAAATGTGAAGCTCTCACCTTCCTATCTTGAGCATCACCAGTAATAAGCCAGAATTGAAGAGAGAGGGTGAGAGGGAGGGACACAAGAAGATGGAAATGCCCTGCAGGGTTATCTCAGGGGCACAGCTGCCCCACTCAGAACTGTCCCCAGCAGTGACAAGGGGCAATGCAAGTTCAGGAGGACACACGAGCCCAGCCGCTTCCTGCAGCTCATTCTCCTCACCCACAGCTACTGCATTAAAATGTCAGACTGTGCACACTTGTCTGCTTCTTTTAGTATCTACTCCTGGACAGATTGTCCAAAAAAGTTTGTCTAATCCCTTTCTGAACCTGCTGACATCGCCTGTGTCTGCAAAGCCTTACAGCAGCAAGCTCCAAAATTTCCCTGCCTGCCATGTGGAGACATTTCTCCTCTACCAATTTTAAATCCCTAGTTCTATTATTACAAACTTAGCTAATAATTCTGCATTCACTTTAGCCACCACCTTAATTTTTTCCTTCCTTTTTTAAAGTCTCAATCATATTCCCTGTTCTTTCTCTCTCCAATGAAAGAGTTACAGATTGCATTGATGTGTGTTGTTAGGGTGACCACTCTAACAACCCCTAAATAATCTTATTTGCTTTTCCATCTTCCATCTGATTTCACTCTGGCACCTATCAGAGTCCTTCAGTACCAACAGGATACTCTTGTGCCATGTGTGCTCTCTCTTC
Organism: Ammodramus savannarum pratensis; assembly: GCA_020466415.1. NCBI lineage: Eukaryota > Metazoa > Chordata > Aves > Passeriformes > Passerellidae > Ammodramus > Ammodramus savannarum. The sequence goes on from JAHXMQ010012340.1 coordinate 59,677,839, forward strand.
AAGGGGATAAATGTTATCTCTGCAACTTGTAAAATATGTGGCATTTTCCAATTTGATAAACCAACACACTCTCACCTACACACTGTCCAGTCCACAGAGAATGCTGATCGTATCTGGCTACACAGGCTTGGCAAGCAAGGCAATGCACAGATCTCAGAGGCTTCCTTACCTAGGGGAGGATGAAGGAAAAGAACACACTCATAGCAGAAGCATCTACTTGGCTCAAAATGTACGGCATCATCTTACAGTTACCACCACAGTTTGCATAATTACTGTGTCATAGACCTCACAACACAGAACACCTATGAGAACCACACACCTTAATTAAAAAGAAAAAAGATTGGATTTTTAAAAATTAATATTAGAGTCCAAGGATCTCAAAGCATCACTTATCACCTTAAAAGAAATAAAGAAATCTAAGCAATACATAACAAACTACTTGTATAACATTTTAATGACAAGCAGTGAGGAAAAAGGATTTTTATTGAGTAAAAGGTAGGTTCACAAAAAATAGGTACAAAAGCCCTACTTACAAGACATGATGTGCAAAATGTTCTGAAGTCCAAGCACCCAGTTTCTGCAAGAGCTATAATGTTCTGAAAGATAAAGATTTCATGCTTGCATTTGGATAACTTTTCCATAGGTGCTATGAATATTTCTACATTAGGACTTCTGCAGTTTCTAAGTATTTTAAGTGCCAAGCATGAACAGGAGAAAGAACTCGCTATTTAAAGAGGTGCACAAGAAAAAACAAGCCAGCAAAGACTAATGTAGCTTCACTCACACAAGATCACTCAGAAAAGCATTTCGATGCTGTCAAAATTAATAAATGTGAATTAAATACTCCTTAAAAAGAGATGGCACCCCTCATCCAGTCAGCCAGACTTGAGGGAGATGAAGCCTGCTCCTTTACAAGGACACAACGTTTATGAGTCCTGTGGCAATATGTTAAAACTGCAGTTTATTCTCCCTGGCAATCGGAAGAAATACAACCTCAAAGAGAGCCGTGAGACCACAAAGAAAATGCTCTCCTTAACCCATAGGCTGGAGAGATCAGACATTAATTCTCTACTGACTGGCTGCCCGTGATTTCTCTTGGCTGCTATAAAACAGTTAGGAAATAGCACGCGAGCTGCACGATGTTCAAGCACAAAAAACATTATACACATCCTCAAAGCACATGACAGAATTTAAGTAATGCACATGACAGAATTTGAGTAATTACTAGCACATGATATATAGGAAAGCACTGTGACTATTTCTTTCTAACCATAGACAACTGAAACAGAAACCACGTAAAACTTCTATTTTTTATAAGTGAAGTCCTATGTGAATTCATATCACAGACAACACCAGTGGGTCTGTACAATCTTTGGCCAAAGCTCACATTTCAATGAGAAGACAGAGGCAAGGAAACTACAGCAGGACAAGGCAGATAAGGAAACAAGCAGTAGAAGGAGAAATTCTCCAAGATCTGTGCTGTTAAACAACATTGCTAAAACCTCTTTAAGGAAGAATATTTCACTGCTTTCCAGTTTAACAAAGCTGCACAAGCAACCACCAGAAGTTGCTGATACATGCTGCACAGCACCAGCCCTTCCATTTGTTTTTACAAAATCACCTACCTCCTTTCTTTCTTCTTCTGAAGTCTTTATATATCCAGGATCAGTACTCCAGGTTTTATAGAAATAATAGAGAAGACCCATCATGCTGAACACAACAGTGACTTTAAGAATTACATTTGTGTGTGTGGTATGTGATAATCAGGTTAAGGACTGTACATTCTTACAACTCATAACACCACTCTTTGTGAAACAAGCAAAACATTCTAAAATTAGTTAATACTACTTTACAAGCAAGACACAAGAAGGAAAAAAAATATTTTCACTTGTACAGTGGGATCCTCTCTGTCCTTCCAAGGCCATCTTATCAGAGAAATGGAATGTTCTGTGCAGTTTGAGTGCTGAAGAAGACTTTCACAGCTGTACAAACCTGCATCACAATATGGCTCCATGTCATCCTCCCTGGAAGTCTTCCAGACCTCTGCTTTTGAATATTTCAGAGATATGAAACAAATTTGATTTCTTTTTTCCCCTCTGGAGCTTTTGTACTTTATTTAAATAATATCAGTCAGACATGCAGAGCTATAAAGCTTCTGGCAGCTGTGAGATTCATTTGGCTGCTGCACCCACCCCTAACTCAAACAGGCTCTTACTCAGTCTTACCTTGTCCCATTCATTTCAGCCAAAAGCAACTAAATACACTCATTCAGAAAAATGTAGCTGAAAGCCATCCTGAAACTATTGTTGTCGCACAAAAAAAGCCCAAGCACACACTGCTAAACATTTCTGAAGGTAATGGGACATTGGAAACACCATTTTTACACCATGAACTAAAACCATCTGTGTATCAGATGACTGGGGAAGAAAAACATGTCAAGATTAACTGTCTCCACACAGCAACAGAGGAATGTGGAGTGAGACTAGTTTAATACAACTTAAAGTCAAGCACCAACCCTGAGAGCCCAGGCTGCTAAAGAACAGTCCCTGCTGCCACCAAGCACCACAGAGAGCTCAAGTCTGGATGGCATCTCCAGGGACTCCTCAGTCACTTCATCAACTCCAGGGAAAATAATATGGAAAAATCCAGGATGGCAACCTCAAAGTTGTTTTCTCTTATGAACTAACAACACTGCAAACAGTTCTAATTAAAATCAAGGTGAAAACTTATGAAATACTGGCACAAGCACCAGCTGAGTTTGTTACAATGCAGTTGCAGGGTGCAATTAAAGAAGTCAAAATGATGGTGTGTTTCTTGTGGATACTACTGGCCTATTTGCACTGGTATTGGTTTTTTGGAGCTCAGAGAAATCTTCAGTTAGAATGCCTGGACTTCCATTCAGTCCAAAGGAAATCTGACAGACAAATACAGCTAACTAAAACCCTGAAAACTTTTAAAACACTGTGACCAGCTCCAGAAGGAAAACACACTCCTGAGAGCAAGGGCTGGACAGTGAAATGGAAACCTATGCACTGGCCCATCTCACCAGGCTATCGTTAGTACTTCAAGAACACTGCTATGCTCACTATCTTCAGCAGCATCCAACTGAAATCCCTACCAGGGGAATTTTTCTTCCTTCTAACTTAGGTTACACCAATAAAACGAGCCTTAAACCTTCACAACAATTGAATAACATCATTTCCATTTATACAAGCATGTGTGTGAATCCCCAGCAGGAATACACTTGATCAGTTCATCAAAGTTAATCCTGATAATTCCATTAAGGACATCTTAACTGGGGACAGTACAAGAGAAAATGTAATTGAAAGGCTGAATTAAAAATTAATTAAAACTGTATAGCAATACATTGTAGCTGCTTTAGTACAAAATTATTTGCAGTTCTAAGTATCTTCCTAAAGGCTTTTTCACACAACTTAATCAATGAACAGATGCCCACTGTGTAACAAAGAACAGGGCACTGGAAAGAGAGCACAAACTACTAAATTGCTTTTGTACTCATCACTGAGAAGCCTCTTCAAAGCAAGTAAATGTCAGATAGAAATTAATTCACTGCATACTAAAGATTCAATGTAACCTGTGAATAAAGACAGGAGACTGCACAGTTTACTCTGCAGGAACACAAAGAAATTTCTTCTTTTTTTAGGGAGGTGGTGGTAGAGGATGCTGTTTTTAAAGGCAGGAGCATGAATGCCACCAACTGTCAAATGCTTATCATTTTAGCAAGAAGAGATGCTTTCAGCATTATTATTAAGATATGTGTAACCCAGTTACAGCACATGACAAAATACATCACTGTACCACAGTCTCAGTGAGGAAGATTAAAGAGTGATGTGTAGATGCTAACAGAAACCATTAGTTTTAGAACACCCTCATTCTGATATTGCAGTAACATATGAAATAGGTCAGGTTGTAAAGAAGAAAAAAATCTATAGACAAAAGAAGGAACAGAATTTTAGTCTGTGTTTAACTTTAAAGTCACTTTGCCCCTTCCCAATGGGATTAAACCAATCTTAGCAGAGATTAAGTCACATGGAATTATCTGGAACTTCTCATCACAGTTTGCACAACAGGTTTAGATTTACAGAATTGCATTTCCTGAGTATAAAGGATATCAGGCAGGAACCAGAAAAACCAGGTCATGGACATCCAAAAAACTGAACTTAGCAGAAATGCTGTGGGAAGGTATCTTAGATTCTTGAGCCCCACAAGTTGCCTGAAAGAACATTAAAAGAAATAAATATTTTTCAAAATATATTTGAAACATAGAATATACATAGATATAGAAAATACATAGAATATAAATAATCTGGTTTGTTAGTGCAAAAACTTCATGCACAGGGTTTATTTCAAGTTGCTCAAAGCAATCAAGAACTATCACTCAAAAGCATTCTTCATCCATACATATAGGGGGTTAACAATGCAAAAATTAAACTGAAGAGTGCTCTGCTCCAGCACAACGTTATATACCTGAGAAGTGCAGTAGGACTGGGTGAAAAGCCCCACCTCTGTCTATTTGCAAACTCATTTTGTGATAGAATATAGCAGGGAAAGTTGTGATAAAGGACATTTCCGAGCAGATATCTCAATGTCTACCAGATAGAGACCATCAGCAACACTCTGACAATAAAATTAGCTAACAGACTGGGTTTGGGTTTTTTTTCCAAATCCTTCAGTGACAAGAAACTATTATTGTGTGCACCTAAATAGATTAGATTATCATGGTCATTCATTCTAAAAAGTATATGCATTTAAATTCTCCACACATTGTAAACCATTTCTCAGGAGCTATCTTTTTTGTTAACTGAAACTAAACTTTGAAAAGAATTATGCATCAGATGCTTTTTAAAGTGTCTTTGCCAAGTAAGTCTATAAACAGAGAGAAAAGGCCACAAACCTCACAAACAGAGACATCACAAACAGCAGGCTGAGAAGCAAACCTCCTTTCAAAAGCCAAGAATCAGAACTTAGGTCCATGACGTATCCAATGGCCCACATGAACGTCAAGGAAGATGCTAACATCAGGAAGAGCTGTTAAAATTATTATTGTTAAAATATGACAAAGTACTCAAGCAGGTCTTACTTAAAAGTATTCATTTCATGTAATGACACATGCTGAAAGACTCACAATAAGATAGGACAAGGTGACACATCAACACATCAAAAGCAGGGGTGAGGTATGACATAAAATTCTCACCCAAACCACTCCAATGTGCTTTTAAAGAATTCCATTTTGTGCACCCAATCTCAGAAAGTACTCTCGTTAGAGTTAATTTGCATGTCACTCTAAACACAGCATGCTCTGGTTTTATTTCTGTTAGTTATTACTCAGGAAATTACCTCATATTTCTCTACTGTTTTCAGTAACCTGTTATTTCTCCTGTTTCTCATTTTTTCTTCCTCTTGTAGCATGTAAATCATGAAGGGATTCTGACTTTGGTAAGCAATGTCAAGCGGCCTCTCTCCCTTTAACAACAAATAGGGTTATTTATTTATTACTTTACATATGAACACTCTCACTTTTAACAAAAGCAAGAAATTAACATAGTTAAGACTAACTGGGTAGTTACTTTCCAGCCCCACCTCCCTCCCCACTATTTTTATAAGGTAAAGGTAAGCTGAATTCAGAGCGCTAACATGCTCAAATCAGAGCTTCATAGCTCTGAAAACTGATACTTGTAGCTGTTTATCTGTTGGACTGTTTCCAATAACATATCTATATAGTCATGGGAATCTATACTTTCAACATTTATGCTATCAGTTTCCACAAATATGAAATTGAAGCCTTTCATACGTGATAACCTTTTGAATGTACATACAGGCATTGCCAAACACCAGCTTTCACAGGAGGACATGCACTTCATTTGACTAGACACTAAGAAATGTATTTTTTGAAATCTGCCCAAGTCCTCATGACAATGTCTTTAAGTAGAAAACAGCCAAATGAAGAAATGAAACAGAAATTAAACAAGGTCCTGAGAAAATGAAACGAATTAAACACCCCAAGAAAATGAAACAAAAAAGGGGGAGGAAGCAGAATCAAGCCAAAGGACACAATCACTATTCAGTGAACACAAGGTGTGGCTGTTCATTTCACAAAAGTTGCAAAGAACCTCTGCATTC
>JAHXMQ010012341.1:0-18011 GCA_020466415.1 Ammodramus savannarum pratensis
TCTGGGCTGCAGGCACACGCTGTGGGGCAGGTGTTTTAGGAGGCCTCTTCCTCCTCTGACCTCTCCTTCCTCCCACTCTGGGTATTTTAGTTTTGGCGGCTCTGGTGTCGGTTTGAGGAGTAAGAACAGGTGTGACTGTTGGCTTCACACCCCTCACACCCAATCCACTGGCTGCAGTAGTGGCAGTGTCCTGTGCAGTGACAGACACCACTGTGGCATCACCTCTTTGCCTTGCACCGTGTTTCTTTTCCTCCTCCCTGAGGAATGCTGTGTTTTGATGGGTACCCACGGGCTGCTCCAATGGCATTTCCATGGTGGAGGGGGAGGACTGGGGTGTGTCTGGGCTAAATGGATTGATGATGGAACTGCTGGAGTTATTCAAGGTTGGTACATTTGATAAATAGTTCATATTCAGTTGGACACCTGTAGCCACATCTGTACTTCCTCTGGCAGACCCTGGCCTCCCAAAACTGTACCGGGGCTCCTTCATGCCTGGGACACGTCCTGGTCTGACAATTCGTCTCCGACCAGAAATTTTCCTTCGTCTTCCATGGTGCTGCTGGAGCGGGGCTGGATGGGTTGGAACGCCCTGGATAACCTGAATTTGCTGATGAGCAGTGAAAGTTGAGGCAGGTGGGTTAGGGGCTCCTCCTTTCTGCGTACTGTGAAAATAAATGGGGCCAAATTCAGAGCTTGGTGCATTGACTGTTGCCACAGGGACCTGGTCATGAGTTTGGGTGGAGACATTATCAATAGACTCAGTAAAAATATGTGACTTGTGTGCTGTGTTTTGGGGAGGTACAGCCTTGCTGGTGCCTGTAGCTTCTGTCGTGGGTGTCATGGATGCAGACTTTAGGTGCTGGTTATTACTTTCCCCAGAATACATTGACTTTTGCCCAGCAGGGAACAGTGTGGCTGTCCCACTTGGTACAGTTGGCTGTTTTACACCATTTGCTGATATTTGACTCAAATCGGATCCTTCCCATGAGTCTGTAGGTTTGGGAAGTGTTTGCAGCCTGTTGCTGGCAGGTGCCCCAGGGTGTGTAGGAGGTGAGGGCAGGGGAGTTATTGGCTCTGTGGGCAGGAGGGAGGTGCTCCAGGCAGGAGAGGGATTCTCAGTCCCCTTGGGCCCTGCAGTGATCGTGAGCTCTGTTGCTCTGCCCAGAGCAGGCACTGGGGATCTCTCAGTTGCTGCTATCATGAATTCTTCTTCTGGAGATACGAGATCACCAGATGTCTCCTCCTCATCCCCGGGTACCTCTGGGAGCCTCTGGGCTTGAACGGGTGGTTCTGTTGCAGCTTCTCCTCGTTTGTCTGCCACGGTCGCGTTCCTCTTTGTTTTCTCCAGCAGGGCTGCCCAGCGCTGTGGGTCAGCCCTCCTGCCCGAGGGAACAAACTGTCTCCTGTGTGCCCTGAAGCGCCGGCCCGTCCTGTCGGTGTGGGCCCACTGAGGCATGTTCCCGTGGCCGTGCCTGTGGTGTGTGCCCTGGCTGCTGCCTGCTGGTGCCACAGGTGCCCCGAGAGCCCCAAGGGAGCCTGCAGTGCCTGAGGGGTGTCTCTGTGCTGCAGCAGGGCGCAGCAGCTCATCGCCAGAGCCCTCTGCCCACTCTCCCACAGCTCCATGCCTTTCCTTCAGAGCGGTTCCATCCTGTCTCAGCAGCACTTGGAAAACCAAAAGATCGACCCCAAAGCGGTTGGCCGCCACGCATCGGAAGTAGCCCAGGTCTCGCTGCGTCACCCCTTGTATTCTCAAGGTGCCGTTGGCAAAAATGTGCTTGTTTCCAGCAGACTGGCGGAGGATTGTGTGCTCAGGCAGCACCCAGGTGACAGCAGGGTCTGGGGCAGCCGTGGCCGTGCAGGGCAGGAGCAGCGTGCTGCCCAGGGCAGCGGGCAGCTGGGCTCCGTTGGCACCGCCGTGTCCCACGTGGGGATCCAGCACCGTGATCCGGAACGTGAGCACGTCAGCGTCGCTGGGGTTGGTGCTGATGCAGTGGTAGAGCCCCGAGTCGAACACGTCAGCTGTCCTGAGCGTCAGCACCCCGCTCCTGAGGACCAGGATCCTGCCGTCCTCGCTGATGTGGGGAGCCCGCACCCTGCTGCCATCGGCCAGGATCCACCCCACGGCAGGAGCAGGCTGCCCGGCCGCCCGGCACCCCAGCTGCACCGTGCCCCCCACCAGCACCGTGTGCTCCGTCCGGGTGCTGTTGTCCCTGGCAATGAGGGCCCAGCCGGGGCTGTCCCGCTCCCTGTCCTGGCTGGGCAGGGCCACCCTGGCGTGCGTGGTGAAGCGCAGGTGCAGCGTGCTGAGCGTGGTGGCCGTCCTGTCCAGCTGCAGGGACACCTGCCTCTGCAGCAGCCACGCTGGCTCGGCCCGCAGCGCCGCCTCCACCCTGGTGAACAGCTCGTCCTTCTCGCTGTGCACCTGCCTGTACCTGTGCCCGACAGGAGGCTCCTCAGCTGTCCCCGCGGTTTGCTCCAGTGTCAAAGGAGAGCTGCTGTACAGGGCCAGGATGCTCCACAGCTGCTGGATGTGCCCATAATCAATGGCACACACCAGGAATGCTGAGAACGAGGCTTGGAGCACTCTGCTGGGGCCACTTTGGTCAAACGAGATGGGAGACATTTCTTTGGGTCTCTGGACATCGCAAACCAGGTTGCCTCGATTTCCTGCCTGGTCAGTCATATTCAAAACCACAGATCCTATGGGAGCCACCAAGTCCTTGGGAGACACAAAACTGAAATCCCCATCGTCTGGCACCGAGAGGTTCCTGGATTTCAGGGAGTCATCAATGACTGGCTTCGTGCAGGTGAAAGATGCAGAAGGGAGATCCACTAAACTCTTCCCATTGTGAGTTTTGGGGCTAGCACAGACCGGGCATTGCTGGACACCAGAACTTCTCTCTTTTCTGCACTTTATCACATCTGAAGGGAAGAAAACCTCAGTAAGTTTCTGTGCTACAAGTTTTAGTGTTAAAAATGACACATAGCTACTAACAAGAGAATAAAATAAAACCAAAGCTTGAAGTGACAAGTGAATGGCAGCAGCAGTGAAAGTCCCAGAGCCCCCTGAGTTCCTGAATTTCTTTTTAAAGAAGCAAGTGCAATGTGGCCCTTGCTCTTGCCAATTCCACAAAAGTTAGCTTGTTCCCTGTGGATTCTCCCAGTGCACAGAAGCTTTGGACTGGCCAAGGAGAATTCTCCATTAAGAAAAGCTGCACTTGGGAATGGCCACAAGATTGATTTGATCTGGGAAACGCAGTGGTGTTAATCTCTTTATCCTGATTACACACACCTACACAAATCCTACCTTCCAGTCCTTTCTGGGAGAATAAACAGATGAATAAAGGACAATTACCTGTATCAGGAAGAGCAGGGTGCTACAACAGGATTGAAGAACATGAACAAACACTTCAGCTCACCTGGTCTGTGCTGAGCCCACCCTGCCAGCCCCTGCAGGCTGCAGTCGCAGGACCAGGGGTTTCCATGCAGGTAAACGCTCTCGAGCTCGGACATGTAGGAGAACATCTCCTGTGGCAGTGAGGTCAGCGCATTGTCAGACAGAGAGATGTGCTTCAGGAAGGATATTCTGAATATTTGGCTGTAGCGCAGGGTCACAAAAGTGTCTGGGTGCAGCTGCTGAAGGAAATTTCCATCCAGGTGCACCAACCTCAAGGAAGTGAGTCCGTAGAAAACATTGGGATTCACAAATTCGATTTGATTGTGGTCCATATGCAGTCGTACCAAGCTGTTCAGGCCATAAAATACATCCTGCTGAAGCACTCTGACCTTGTTGTAACTCATTTTTAAGACCTGTTCATGAAAAAGTAGCAAATGCATACTATTAAGCCATGTTAAAGTTATAGGACCCCTAATAAATGCTGCTGAAGGTTTCTCTGTGCAGTGACAGTTCTTCACCAGCCCAGGAATGCCAGGTAACTGGAGTTTCTTTAAAGAACTGAAGTGTTTATATGCGGTGTAAAGTTTCTGCACAGTTTGGCCTTTTTTTCAGGAAGGCTAGAAAAGGACAGGATTGTACTGAAGGGAAAGGGAAATCTCAGTGGAAAAAAAAAAATCCTCCAAAAGCCCCAAACTGACTAACAAATTAACAATGACAGGTTTCCTTTTCCAGACAGAGCAGTTGGAGCTTTGCAATCTTTCTGCTCTGTAGGAAGAGTTTTGACTGCAGTTTCCTGCTAAGGCACAGCTGAGAGACATCTACCAAAGTGTTTGTTGTGCTCTACACCCTGTACCTGAGTGCCTGCCTGGGAAGGACAGACATTTCCCACCAGGATGCTGGATTCTGAAGGCTGTTGGCTTTCACATGAATAAGGTAAGAAGCAGGAAACTGGAATGCTGCAGAAGGCTGCTCTGTGGCTGCCTACCAGTATCACTGAGTTAAATCATAACCAAGTTAACACTGCTCATTCAGCTCTTACCTGCAGCGAGCGTAAATCCCTGAACGCCTTCTCAGGGACGGTGCTGATCTCATTGCTGTGCAGCATCAGCAGCTCCAGCTTCTCCAGGCCAGCAAAGTCCGTGGGGCTGAGCTTCCTCAGGCTGTTGTAGCTGCATGAGATGGGTTTAGTCAGCTCACAGCTTTTCAATCCAACCAACCCAAAACAAAAACACCACTTTTGGGAACGGCTGAAGGTGAGCAGCACTGCCCTTGCCAAGAGGAAGGTGAGTCATTCCTTCAGGTCACTTTTCCAGGACAGAATTCTCTGATGGTCAATTCCCAGTGGGTGGGGTGAGTGACAGCATGAAACACATCTGTCTGTGCTCACTGTGCCACCACCTCAGTGAACAGTTCCTTGTGTATTTCTGCAGACTCATCTGCATGGTTCGAAGGTTATGTGCATCAAAAGGGACGCACAGATCAGACAAATACTGCTGATGGGTCTCAAAATTTGATTTAGGAGACAGGACACTTGCTGGAAACTGCATGGAGGGGCCAGACAAGCCTGGGTGTGATCTATTCCTGCTCCTTTAACCACTCAGAGAATGGAGCCACCGTGGAGGCTGACATGGCCAGACAAGGGAAATTTCCCTTGAACTGAGCAGCTGAAAGCGTGGACCCTAATGTGGGACATTCTGAGTGACAGAATCACAGAACAGGCTGGATCTGAAGGGCCCCAGAAGGATCACTGAGTCCAGCCCTTAAGGGAATGGCTCTAACCCCCGACCTTGGTGTTGCATCACTGCAAAGTCTCTGCAGATTTTAACACCCGTGCTCCCTTTCCAGACCACCTTCTGAGCTCTGGACTATCCTTCCCCAGAGAGAAATCTATTTCGGCCTTCTTCCACGTTCTGTGCTACAGACACAACACATTCAGGTAACATAAAGGAAAGTTCAGTTCAAAACTTTCTGAAGTTCTCACTGTCCTGTGCTACATGCCCAGAATTTCTCCTTTCTGTGGGTGGTCTCGGACTCTGCAGGCTGTAATGCAGAACATTACAGACTCACCTATGGCTGTGGTTACATTTAGCCCCAAACCTGGACGGTCAATTAGTGCCGTGCACAGCGCTGAAGGGCAGGCAGGGCGCTCGGCGGCCGCGGCTCACGTACCCCAGGTTGATGCGCTGCACGTCGGGCGGGATGCGCGGGGGCGCGGCGCTCAGGTAGCGGAAGGTGCAGTGGAGCTCGGCGGAGCCGCGGCAGGCGCAGGGCCGGGGGCAGGCGCTGCCGGCCGGCAGGGTGGCCAGGCAGGCGGCCAGCAGCGGCCCCAGCCAGCGGGGCCCCCATGCCGTGCGCGGGGCCCGCATCGTGCGCGCTGCTACGCTGCCATCGCCGGCGGCTGCTGCGGGGCGAGCGGAACACGGGGCGAGCCGAGCCCAGCCGAGCCGCTCGGGTTAAGCCATCAGCAAAAAGGAATTCTTAACTTGAAAGGAAAACCCGCCCACGAACCAGCCCCCAGCTCTCGGGTTTCCCCTCAGTCGGTGTCGCGACCCACAGCGCTGTCATTTGAGGCTGCCCCGTGCGGTGTGCGGGGGCAGGAGGGCCGGGATCCCGCGGGGAGCCGGGGCAGGACAGCCGTGTGCCCCGGCCCCGTGTGCCCCGGCCCGGCTGTGCGAGCGCTCCCGGCCCCGCCGGCGGCTCATCCCCCGGAGGCGTCTCCACACGTCAGCTCCTTCCCATTCCGAGCAGAATTAACTCATTTCTCATCCCTCGCACAAACCCGCGCCGGCACCGGCCGCTCGCTCCCACCGGCGCCTCCCCACCTGCGCCTCGCCCTCCGGGGCCGGGCAGGGGCAAACCCGACACGGCCTCCTCCTCCTCGGGGCACCCCGGGCTGCCCCCAGCCCCATCGGCCGGTGCCACCCTCAGTTCGGGCTGGAGGACGTTCCCTCTGTCGGTGCTCCAGGGGCTTTTCTTGGCTCAGAGGTGCCTGTGACAGCCTCAAACCCGACTGACAGAGCCCTTCTGCTCAGAGTGTGTCATCCTAGGGCAAACCTCCTTCTAGGAGTCCGGCTGGAGATGTAAAGGCAGTACAAAGCTTTAGAGATAAGATAAAGGCTCAAATGTATTTTTAGAGCTTCTGAAATGGTTCAGATGAGCTCAAAATCGAATGTGAGCTGTGGGAGTTGGGGAGGGTTGGCTGGGATGGGGTGTTCTGTGTTAGAGCATCACTGGTGGGGTTTGCTGGCTGGTGTTTGCTGTCTCAGGGTTGGACAGCTCACCTTGATCCAGCACGGATCAAGGAACACTGCCCCACTCGTGTCACTGCACTGGGGTCCCACAAAAAGGAACAACGAGGGCTCAGCTGAGCCCTGCACTGAATCCTGAGAACAGGGAAATGTTAACAGCTCACACTGAGTTCTGTTCCCTGAGTGCCACAGAGGGTGACAGGCTGTTGTTAGCTGCCTTTTCTCCATCTCAATTACTGTCTGAAAAGCAAAGCATCAATTGCTCTCTTTCAGCTCATCAATTTTTTTCTTCTGGGAGACTGAGGTCAAGGCTTCTGGAGCGACACATTCCAATGCTGTGCTTCTGTGAGTTTAAAAACAAGGTAAAAGACATTTTAAAATTATTTGTACCAGTCTCCTTAATTTGTAGACATGGTAGACAAGGAACTGAAGCCACTTCTGAGAATATTTTCCAAAATCGCATATCTGAAAATCTGCATTAAAATAAAAACAAATGTTTTAAATGTACGTGGACCTTGTTGGTATTTTAAGAGCAGGGTTTTCATCTCAGGATGTGCTGTCTGTTGTCATTAGGCTGCAGCTCCCACTGCTGAGAGGCAGAGCATTGAATTACAGGAGATCCAGGGCTCTCCCTGCGGAAGGTGGCTGGGGAACATGTGGGATATTTCATTGTGATGTGGCTGGGATCTCCCTGGGAGCACAATGGTTGTACAAACCCCGGCTGAGCTCGCTGCCTTGCTGGCAGTCCTGGCCCGTGTCTGACTGTGAGACATTGGTTTAGCTGGAATTCATTACAAGGGAGAATGAAGGGAGCTTTTTGTGGAGTGAAACTATATTTTGGCAAGAAAGTGTGACTGAGTGTGAGCTCAGGAGTGCTGGGGAGGGGAAAGCTGAGTGAGGGAGCTGTTCGTGAACTGCATCTGCATAGCAAATTGTATGCACCAAAAATGGAATTTCACAATTTCAGCTCATTTTTCAGCAGTTCAGTTCCTAACGTTCCTTTCTGTGGAATACCCTGGCTTTGTCTGTGCCAGGAGGGCAGGCAGAGCTGCTCCACAGCTCATCTGTGAGGTTTGTGTGCTCCTGGGGCACTGTGGGCAGGGACAGTGGGCAGGGACAGTGGGCAGGTCAATAGAAATTCAATTAAAGAGGCAGCTTTGGAGAACACCACCCTGAATTATGTATCTGGGTTTTGTCTGATGATGTTTGGTTTTAAATTGGCTGTTCCATTGCAGGCATGGGCTGGTCCCTCCCTCATGCCCCTGTTCCCCTGTGGTGCTGTCCCTGCTGTTTCCCAGGCCAGCCCTGCAGGTGCCTCTGTTCCTGCATTCCCACTCTGCCCCCGTTTGTCCCTCCTTGTGCTCTCTCTTCTCTCCACGTTGTGCCAATTCTCCTCAAAGGCCCTGTGCAAAGTGTTTTCATGCTGTTCTTCTCCTTCACAGCTTCTCTCCCAGTGCCTGGTGGGTGGCTGGATGCCTTGGAAAGGAGCACAGGACCCTCCGAGTGCTGTGCGGGGGATTTTCACAATAACACACTCAGGTGCAGCTCTCCTGGGGCTCAGGGCACAGTCAGACATTCCAGCTCCTCTGTAATGAGCTGGACAGGCTCCCAGCAAAGCAGCCAGAGCCTCTGGAGGCAGGGTCAGTGCTTGGAGCTGCTGGTGCTTGGTGCTGACATTGCTTTGGGACAGTGGTGCTGTGTGTGTGGGCAGGGGGTGCTGAGCTCAGGGCACCAGGGCTGCCCTCCAGGAACCCCAGCAGCCCTCAGAGGAGTGCATGCTGTGAAGGGGAGTGGGCATGGCTGCCTCCCTGTGCCCTCCTGTGCCCAGCACATCCCTTCTGTCACTCAGCAGATTCCTTCTGTCAGCAGATTCCTCCTGCCCCCTGTGCTCCAGGTTCCTTCTGTCCCCCTGTGCTCACAGGAAAAGCCTGTGTGACCCTCGGTGTGCCCCAGGAAGGTCTGCTCTCCTCATCACTGCAGCAGGCCATCAGCCGGGTAATTCCGTGTTTGATGTGCTCCCCCAGGGCTTCCTGAGCTCTCGGGGAGAGCTTTCATCTCCTGTCAGGCACCTGCAGATCCGCTCCAGGCCCTCCTGCCAAAGCACTTCTGCAGGTGCAGCCTGCATGCTTCCAACACTCGTCTTTTACATTAGTGCAGTGGTTTGTTCACGGTTGGAATTGCAAAAGCAGCACTGAACCAGATTTTGGAGGTCTCTGTCTTGCTCTCTGCAGTTGTTTCGTGGGGGTGATTAATCAGGCATGTTCCTGTTTCTGGATGGCCACTATACATCATGGATTTACATCCTCAGGATAAGGCAGCAAGCCTACAAATCCATGGCTCCTATAACCTGTGGGTCTAATGCAGTAATTAAAGGGAAGTGTTCTGCAGTTCATTAACAAGAACCTGAACATCTCCCAGCAAACCAAAAGCTGATCTTTGCTGCACAGGTTTTGCTTGTTGTGGAATAACAATTTGTCATCTGCCGAAGATGGCCCTGCACACTGGTCTTTAATTCAGCTTTTAAATTGTTGACAAAACAAACAGAAACACCCAACAAAAACCCAACCAACCCCTGCCTTCACCCACAGAAGCCAAGAGAAACCTCTGGGGAAGGGAGATGAGGCATGGCTGTTTATTGCCAAGTTATGGGTCACAGTGTGTTTCTGAATTACATTTTATGCAGTTTATTCCCAGGTTACGCTCACAGTGTGTTTCTGTTGTATTTCCCAGTGACAATTAAATGAACAGTTTCGGGTAGAGCCCAGGTGTGAGCTGCTGCCCTCCCTGCCCATCACCTGTCCCAGCCCTGCTCCCAGGTGCCAGCAGGGCGAGGCTCAGGTGCCTCCTGCAGGCACAGCCCTATTTAGGTGCTGTTTAGGGCAGGCACAGGGGCAGAGCCCGTTTGGCTGGGCAGGGGCTCTGTGCTGTGCCTGAGACCCTGCTTTGGGGCTTGGGACTGGGAACCAGCAATGCAGGGTGTGAGAAGCCTCATGGATGTAGGAATTACTGCATGAGCCTGTAAAAGTCATGACTAGAAACTGAGAGCTCTTCTGTGCTGAACTGTGGGGAGAAGGGAGGCAAAGGTGCCAGTTTTGCAGGTAAGGAAGCATCAATGTTACCCTGGGGTTTTCATGTTGGCAGCACAGGGAGGAAGAGTGGTTTTCAGCTGGGGAATGTGGTTTGCTTGCTGAGCTCCCCATGGTGGGTCACACAGAGTTGGATTTACTCTCCTGGCAGACTTTCCTGCTGTGGCTGAGCCAGCAGACAGTCAGTGTGGGCTCTGGGGCTGTGTGTGCCACATGGGCAGGGCTGGGCTGGTGGAGAACTGGCACTGATGAGCTGATGAAGGCAGAGGGGATGCTCACCTGCTGGGCCATTTTAAAACCCCTGGTTCTAAGTGATGGAATAGCTCTTCTCTGGAATAGCATGTGAGGAATTGTTTGGGAGGAGAAGGCATGGAAAGTGTGATATGGATTGAAAAGTGAAAAGTGGAGACTTGTCACTTTCTCCTTTTTCTCCATTTGTATGCACAGCACAGCAGTTCTCCACCACTTTCAAGTAGCTGAGAGTTCCTAATTTAAAATCCTTTAAAAATTGTAATTCTCCTAATTGAAACAATGAGGTCATAGCTGGACAATGATCTCCTACTGTCTCTTGTGCCACTTTAGTCTTAACAATATTTTCCTATGGCTCCTTGAATGGCTCACAGGGGCTGCTGTGTGGCTGTTGGCTTCCAAAGCTCTGGAAGTGGCTGTGCCCTATGGCAAACTAAATTCTCATGAGCAGCTCTGCTTTGAGCTCTGGATGTGGGGTGGTTCAACATTTAAACCACGCTGGAGCTGTGGTGTCACTTATTAGAATTAATACGTTTATTTGTGTTGTGGTTTAAAGCGGATCACCACAGGCAAAATCGAGATGTGGCCAAAAAGCCACTTCACAAAGGTCTGCAGGTGAGGTTGTGAATCTGTGCTGGCCAGTTGTGCTCCAGCCCTGAGTGAGGCTGTGCAGTGCCTGTCTGTGTCTGTGCTCTGCTTCTCAGGCTGTGTCTGACCTCAAACCCCTGCAGAGGAGTCTCTGAGCTGTCACACAGAGCAATGTCACTCGGTGTTTTAAAATGGGAGTTTTTAAGGGTTTTTAAGAGCTGAAAATGCCTGGAGCCTGCTGGAGCAGGTGAATGCAGTGTGACAGGTGCCACATTTGATGGGCTCCCTCCTCGAGCAGGAGTGACCTGGGCAGTGTGAGGGGCATGAGCAGGGGCAGCCCTGCTGGACTGGAGTGGCCACTGTGCCATTCCCATAACCCAGTGAAGGTCCTGGCTGGGGCCTGGGCTGCTGCCTCACTGACTGCAAGGGAAGGGTGATTCTGAATTAATTACATCGCTAAAGGGATCTCCAGAGCATTTTGAGCTTTATCTTGCTGTGGTAGCTCTGAGCTATGGACGTGTTGGTAGTGGCACAGATCCAGGCCCCTGGGCCCAGAGGCTCAAACAAACATTTTTATCAGTGAAGTGAATTCCACTGCAATTCCAGGAAACCAGGGCCCAATCTGACCCACCAAGGAAGTGCATAGATGTCTATTTGTGAGAGCATTTATTTACCTGTGGAATGCTTTGTGGTGCCATTGCAGTGCCAGGTGTGGAGCAGGGCCTTGCCTGGCCCTGGGCTGACAGCTCTGCCCTGCCCAGGTGTGGGTGTGCCCTGGGGGCGGTGCCAGCTCTGACCCTGCCCAGGTGTGGGTGTGCCCTGGGGGAGGTGCCAACATTGCCCAGCCCCGCCCTGGCACCTGGCTGCAGGTGTGGGTGTGCCCTGGGGGCGGTGCCATCCCTGCCCTGCCCCACTGGCACATCCCTGGTGGTGCTGGGCACCCTCAGCAGTGCTGGATGGAGCAAAAGCTCTGGAACAAAAGGGGCTGGTGGGGGCAGAGCCTTTCCTGCCAGGTTCCCTGGGGCTGCTCTCGTGTTCCCTTTGGTTTGCAGTGGCTTTCAGACTCCTCCGTGTTTTGTTTTGTGTCGGGGCTGTTGGTCGGATCAAATGTCCTTTCCATTATGAATGTATGAGACTCTCCAGGGAGGAATGCTGCAGACTATTCCAGAGCACTGCTTTCTTCCAGCAGGCCTCCCGTGGCACATCCAGCTGCTGCTGCAGTCAGGAAATCCGATGCTTTTGTACATATCAAAGTGCAGCAAGCCTCCACTGCTTCACCCCGCCGCTTGCTCTGGTTCCTCGCCTCCCTGTTGCTGTTGGCACAGCCCTCAATGCAAATTCCATCATTGGGGGGCTCGGGGAAGGGGCAGAGTGTGGGGCAGGCCCTGTGCCAGGCTGGGGGGCACTGTGCTCCTCCCCTGGCATTTCAGGGCTGGAGATGCTGCAGGGACCCTCAGGGAGTCCTGGGTGAGCAGGGACCCTCTGGGGTTTGGGACCCTCAGGAACCCTCTGGGACCCTCTGGGGTTTGGGACCCTCAGGGACCCCCAGACAAGCAGGGACCCTCAGGCTCTGGGGTTTGGGATCCCTTGTGCTCAGCCCAGCGTGATCTGGTTTTATTTATCCTGTCAGGGATGTGGGGTAGAGAGCACTTGGAAGCGACTCGACAGCCGCTAAAATAAATGTTCTTGTCTGTTTATTCCTTGGCTTGCATCTGGAAATTAAATGTGCTGCATTAGGAATCTCAAACTCTGACTGTCTTCCTGAGTCTTTAATTGAAGACAGGTCAAGCCCAAAGCATGACTGACTTCTGTTGCTGCACCAGGACAAATCTCTGATTTTGGAGAGGCTGTGGGTGCCAGGCATTGCTGCTGTAGGCACAACACATCACTGCTGTACAGAAAAGCTTTGCTCTGATCAGGACATGGCAATGGCTCTGGTTTGGAATGGTTGGATCTCACAATAGGAAATAGATCAAGAAAGACTTTAATGCTGGTCTTGGTAAAACTACAGCAAATTGTGAATGCAGGCTGAGAGCTTTCTGTTTAAAGCTGGTATGTCTCTGCTAAAAACTGGTGAATTTTCCACAACAGTCAGCTTAATGCTGTGTTTTTTTACATAAAGAAAATTGTTGAATCAAGCTGAAAGGAATGTGTCCTTAATTCTTTCAGCAGTTCTTGAGCCACACGTTGAGCAGCTCTGCTCACAAGCCCCAGCACTGTTGTTCTTATTTCTACAACATTTGCCCCAATTTCCTGAGTGGAGCAGAGTGGAACTCAGGGCTGGGGGGTGTCACTGTGGGTGCAGCAGTGATTTCCAGGGGAGCTGAGCCCTGCAGGTGCTGGTGCTGTGCTGAGCCCTGTGGCTGCTCTGGGTCCAGCCCAGAGCTCTGTCCTGCTGATCTGGCCCTGCCAGCGGGGACTGGTGCAATTAAACAGCTTCTAAACCCCTGCCAGCATGTTAATAAACCTTGTTTGTGTGCAAAGCACTTGGACAACAACTCCAAGCACCGGATTTACTTGCAGTAAATGTTGGAATTAATCTCAGAAGATTTTCTGCGTTTGCAAACACGGCGCACATTAGTGCTGTGTTTCACAGCACAGCTCCAGGTTCCCTGCTGCAAGGGGTGGGTGGTGGCTCTGGAGCTGCTCCTGCCCCTCCTGTGCTCCCTGTGCCTGAGGAGCAGCCCAGGCAGGGCTGGGGGCAGCAGCCCAAAGCTGGGGAAGGGCTGCCCCAGTGCCCGCAGGTGGGAGAGCCCAGAGCTCACATGGGCAACACTGCTGCTTTCCCAGCCTTTGAACGAAATGTAGGCTTTCCTTTCCTAGAAAAGGACGTTCAGAATTCCCTTTTCAGTATAGGAATGAACAAGGACAGCTTGGCTTCCTTCCCTTTCTGGAAGACTCAGCTCATTTCTGAGTCCTTCCTGGAAAAACATTTTCTGATGTTGAAATTAGCCAAGAGCAGAGTTGCTGCCTGGGAGTAGTTAGCTGTAAATTCACATGCTCTTGGCCTCTGGTTCGCTTTATCTCCTTGTGTTCAGCAGAAAGCCTTTGGCTTTGTTCTGGCTTTGCTGACAATGTGAGGTCCAAAGCGACTGCCCTAGAAGGATGTTACAGCCCTGAGATTAACATTGTGTGTGTTGGGCAAAGCTGGCAGCCTCTGTGCCCCGCTGGTCATGGCATGGCACCATGTGTGAGTGAAAATTGGATTTTATTCCAGTTTGTGTCAGTCCCACTGCAGCACCAAGGGTCTGAGATTCCCAGTGGGAGCTGCAATTCCTGCAGGGGGGAGCAGGGATTAGACTGGGGGGATCAAGGACAAGAAGGATGGAGCAAGGACAGGGTGGGGGGGATCAGGGACAGGGTTGGGGGGATCAGGGACAGCGTGGGGGGGAACAGGGACAGGGTGTGGAGCTGCTGCAGACCCCAGCCCTCGGGAGCCCTGGTGCTGCTGGCTACTGGGGCTGCTGGAGCTCCAGGCTGTGCCAGGCTGCCTCCCAGGCTGCCTCCAAAGGGCTGCTCTGGCCCAGGAGCTGCACTCTGCTCCCTCCAGCCCTCTCTGGTCTCAGGAGAATAGGAAACATCTGGCAGAGAGGCCACGTAGCTGGGGTCTTTGCAGTGCAGATGCTTGGGGGAGTTGTGCACAAACACAGAGCTGGGGTTTCCTTTGAAGCCTCTGACGCTTTCCCTGTGCTGAGCTCTGCTCTGCCTGGCATTCTCCTGGGCAGGGGCTCTGCTGGCTTTCCCTGGTAATGCTGGCTCCAGTACAAAGCCCAGGGTGCCAAGGGCTCACCCTGTCCTGCTGGCAGCTTTCCCTCGTGATTCCATGCACAAAATACCTGGTTGGATGTGCATGGGCTGGATTCCATTTCTGGGTCACAGTGAGCAGGGATGGGGGGCCAAATTCTGATCCAGTGATGACGTGGGTAAACTCCCCCTGATTTCCAGAGACTGACTTGGCTGTGGAGGGCTGGCTTTGCAAACCCAAGTGCCTCTGACAAACACATTTGGCTCCCTTTCTGCCAGCACTCCATTATTTTTTCCCCAGCTCAGATGTTTATGCGAGTGCTTGCTGGCTCGAGAGGCTGGATGTGTCTGGTTGTATTTGAGGGGATAAATGAAGCTAAACACATCTGGCAAATGCCAGCAGCCCTGCTCAGCTGGGGGAGCCCTGCAGGGCCCTGGCACGCTGGGCTCAGCTCTGCTCCTCTGGTTCTCCTGGCAGGTTTCTTGTGGAGGTCCCACTGATGTGCACAAGGGTTTAACCCCCCTGAATGGTGTCCAGGGGAGCCTGAATCCAGCCAGGCTGTGGGGATGGCACTGAGCTTGTGGTGGCAGAAATGCTCAGAGACAAACCCCTCGTGTCACGTGGATAAATGGTTTTCTTTAGCATGAGAAGCACTGACATTAGTGGCACATGTCTGTAATGAGCAGTGCAGAGCAGATCTGGGGCCAGCACCTTTCCTGCAGAGCAGCATTGGGCCCGTGTGGTTTGTTTGTCCTGATATTATTCTGAGATAAGCAACTGCTGTGGTTTCAGCCCAGCCAAAGCCAGCACAGCAGTGTGTGTGTGTGACAGATTTTACCATTTATTCCCTGTATTAAGGAGACAATAAATTTTATCTGTATGGCCTTGAGAGGAGCAGCCACCTCAGTGAAATGTGCAGGAGGGGCACATGGTGGGAGAGCATAAAAGTGAGCATAAACACCTTCCCAAGCAGCTGTGCAGGAGCTGCCTGACCCTGCAGGGCTCTGAGAGCCCAGAGCAGCCCTGGAATGGGGCAGGGCTGGGGGGCTTTGCCCCCCACACCTCCCCTGCCATGGGGGCTCAGCAGCTCTGGGGCTGCACACAGGGATGGAGAGCTGCACCTCCATTGCTGCATTCCTCTCCTGGCTGGGCAGGGCATGGGGAGATTCTCTCTGTCCTCCTGGATGGACACGCTGTTCTTGGCTGGTTTATTCACCAGCATTATGAGCTGTAATTTTCTGTTAAAACCAAAGCACTCATGGAAACAGCAGCCAGCAGGGAGTCAAGGAATGCTGGATGTAACAGCTCTCACAGTCCTTAAGCCATTGCACTGAGCACTTTGACTCACTGGGGCTTCCTCCTCTCTGCTTCCTTGGGTATCAAATGCTGTCCTGGTTTTTCTTGCGGTTCCTTTTCTTGCAGGAGGTTTTCCTTCCTTTTCTCCCTCTTCCAGAAAAAACCTTTCCTGGTTTTTCTCCCTTTTCTCTTTTCTTGCAGGAGGTTTTCAGCTGCAGTTCCTTCCTATGGTCACTGCCACACATGCAGCATTCTGGGGGTGCCAGTGGGCATAGGGTGCCCTTTGCATGGGCATTGGGTGCCCTTTGCATGGGCATCTCCTGGGGCTCTGTCCCTGCCCCTCTGCCCTGTCCTGGTGCTCTGGAGCAAAGCCCAGAATACCAGGGAGATTTTCCTTCCTGAGCTGCTGTTACTGGATGGAAGGAGGGAGCCTTTTCCCCCTGCAGCAGCAGATTGTGTTTGAGTTGCTGCTGCTGGGCTGGGTCCCTCCTGGCACTGGGGGCTGCTCTGCCTGGGGAATTCTGCAATTCTGCCCCATTTCCCTGAGGCTGCTCTGCCTGGGGAATTCTGCAATTCTGCCCCTTTTCCCGAGGCTGCTCTGCTGGGTAATTCAGGAATTCTGCCCCATTTTCCCAAGGCTGCTCTGGCTGGGGAATTTGGGAATTCTGCCCCTTTTCCCTAAGGCTTCTCTGGCTGGGTAATTCTGGAATTCTGCCCCATTTTTCCCGAGGCTGTTCTGGCTGGGTAATTTGGGAATTCTGCCCCATTTTCCTTAAGGCTGCTCTGCTTGGGGAATTCGGGAATTCTTCCCCTTTTCCCTAAGACTGCTCTGGTGGGGAATTCAGGAATTCTGCCCCTTTCCCCAAGGCTGCTCTGCCTGGGGAATCCTGCAATTCTGCCCCTTCTCCCGAGGCTGCTCTGCCTGGGGAATTCGGGAATTCTGCCCCTTTTCCCCAAGGCTGCTCTGCTGGGTAATTCTGGAATTCTGCCCCATTTTCCCTAAGGCTTCTCTGCCTGGGGAATTCAGGAATTCTGCCCATTTTCCCCAGGGCTGCTCTGGCTGGGGAATCCTGGAGTTCTGTCCCTTTTCCTGAGGCTGCTCTGCTGGGTAATCCTGCAATTCTGCCCCTTTTCCCGAGGCTGAGCAGCCAGGCTGCCCCTGGGCTGTCAGCTTGGGAGCACCTCGGGATGAGCTGGCTCTGGCAGCGAGAGCCAGAATTTGTTCCTGGCCAGAAAGAATGCAGCCCATGGAAAAACCATAAAAGTTTCTGGTTGTGGCAGGATTACAGCAGGGCTGACAGTGAAAGTTCCTGCTTGGAGCAGCATTACAGCGGGAATGAAATTGCTCAGGAACTCAGAGTTTCCACTCAAATGCAGACATTGATAATTTCATGTTTGCCTCTTTGTGGCTTGAAGTCAACCTCCTCCTGAAGTTGATTTTTCTGTTTTGTAGAAGCTAAACCTTCTGTAATGCATTTTATAATTTTTAAAATCCTTTTTGTTGTAAAATTGTCCTGCTGCCTGGGTGGGTGTGCAGCTCCTGCAGCTCCTGCAGCACTCTGGGCATGGCTGCACTCAGTTAAATGCCACAGGAGAGTGCCCAGGCTGTCAGGGGCAAGAAACTCTGATTGCTGGGGCAAGAAACTCTGATTGCTGATTGCTGGGGTTGTTTAAAAAGCAGGGGCTGTGGGGGTTTAATCACCATTCAATCCTGAGGCTGTTTCTATGAATTCTGGTCAACCCTCTTGGCCAGTCCTTGGTAAAATCCCAGCAGAAATCTCAGTCCTGTTAATATTCTGATTGTTTTCCTCGGCTCTGTTGGCTGTTGGCACAGGCTGTGGGTTCTCTTGCAGCATTTTAATGGTTTTACACATGGGACAATGATGGGATGCACTTTCCAAAGTGCTTTTGTAGTGATGGGGCCACAAAGGGAGGCTTGCCCAGGAGCTGCAGGCACCAGCAGCCAGGTTTGCCCCTGTCCCCTGCTCTGTGCAGAGCCAGGAGTCCATTTCCATCCCTGCTTCACCTTCCCACAGGCAAAACACGCTCTTGGAGCTGATTTAATATTTGCAGAAGTGGTTTGAGAGCTATTTGCTTAGCTTGCACTATTATTATTAAAGACAGAAATGGTTTTTAAAGGTTTTAGTGAGTTATAATTGTAGATTTTCACTTCAAATCACCCAGTGGGAGCCCTGGGCTTTGTTCTGTAAATGGGGAAACCTGAGCTGCAGCAGTGATGGGCTCAGGGCTGTGGGTGCAATGCCTGGCTGGAGGCTGCCCCACAGAAAGGGAAACAGCCCCAGAGCATTTCCATCCTGCACATTCCATCATTGCATCCCTGCACCAGGGCAGTGCCTGGCTGGGTGCTGCCCCACAGAATGGGAAACAGTGTGGGAATCCAC
>JAHXMQ010012341.1:30637-40759 GCA_020466415.1 Ammodramus savannarum pratensis
TCCCCGCGGGTTCCTGCCAAGGGGAAGTGCTGTTGGCATCCTGGCAGCTCACACACAGACCCGCCTTGCCCTGGTCGTTAATGATTGAGGGAGAGGCGGCGCCGCGCGGATCGCAGAGCTGCGCTGGACCCGCGGCGAGGCAGCACGGCCCGGCCATGGCCATGGTAAGGCTCCACCGTGGGCACCTGCACGGGCACCCACGCTTCTGGGTGGGCTCCAACTGCTCCTCCTTCTCTCCTTAAACTGATCCATCAGCCTTTCCCTAACAACTTCCATCTGTCCATGCCGAACTTTCAATTACTGTCGCTATTTAAATTGCTGAGTCTGTGATGTGCTTTCTAGACTAGAATCTCACTAAGGTGTTGAGTTTGTCCTCAAGAACCGAGCAGACAGGGCTCAGCAGGTGAGGTCTGAGCAGAGTAAAGGCTCTCTGTAGCATTTCTGTCTCCTGGGGGGCACATTAAGTGTAGAGACTTGATGGAAATGGCTTTATGGGGTTTTTGCTCTGCCTCATCATCTCCCTTCAGAATGAAATACAGCTGATCTCTGCTTTGAGGACAGAGACCTGTGAACAGGTTCTTGACACCAAAACACCTTTGGAAATGCTTAACCTTAGCTTGAGTTCAGTTTTGATCTATTTCCCAGTTTCTGGCATGTGGTTTTCCCTGCTTTCCAGTTGTTTGCTGACACTTCATCCAAGGCTCTCACCAAAGGCTGTGTGTGTCCGTCCTGTGGCAGGGACAGGTGGCTTTGCTGAGGAGGGAGAGGAGTAAGCACTTGAGATGCTGCTCTATTTCCTTCCCTGGAGATGAAAGCATTTTTTAACCAGCCTTTAGAAAGAAGGAAAGTCCATGTGTGGTGCAGCTTTGAAGGAAGCTTTGGCAGAAGGCGCAGGAGATGTGCTCCATCCTCCGTGCCGTTCTGGTACCCAGTTTGCAGCACAGCTCACAAAGCGCTCGATTGAGGGCTGGGTTAATTTAACAAACACATCTCTCCTGGCTCCCCAGCCAGCTCTGAGCAGCGCTGCTGCCTCCATCCCTCACCAGCCCTGTCAGCAAACCCCTGGTGACGAGGCAGCACCCACGGGACTGGTGTTGGGTAACAGGGGCAGATGACTCCACGAGGCTCTGACAGGGCACCACGGGCTGGTTTCGCTTTCCTGGCCCCGGCACTGCCCTGGCTTTGGCCAAGCTGGCACTCTGGGACTGATGCCTTCATTCAGGTGATGCTCCCACTTTGAGTTCCTCACACAGGTCTTTGCTCAGGCGAGTTTTCATCTCCTTCTGTAACTGTGATCAGTGTCTGCAAGTACCAGTCCTGTGTGTGAGAGATATTTGAGGTCACATATCTACTTACCCTGTAGGCGGGAAGGAAATTACAGGCTGCATTCACTGATTACAGCAATGATATAACAATAACTGTGCTATGATCTTTTACTTGAGTTTGGTGTTTATTTTTTTTCTTGTGATTTTCCAGGCTGTGAACGAGACCAGTGGCCATCTTCCGACAAACAGAGTACTGGAAAAGTATTATCTCTCCACCATGTACAGCCTTGAGTTCATTATAGGTGCCCTCGGAAACATCATCGTGGTGTTTGGCTATGTTTTCTGCCTGAAAAAATGGAAAAGCGGCAACATCTACCTGTTCAATTTATCCATATCAGATTTGCTATTCCTGTGCACTCTGCCAAATCTGGTGAACAGCTACTCCAAAGATCAGTGGGCAGAGAGCCCCCTGTGCCACAGCAACAGATTCCTGCTGCACGCCAACCTGTACAGCAGCGTCCTGTTCCTCATGGTCATCAGCGTTGACCGCTACATGCTGATGAAGCACCCCTTCAGGGACCACGTCCTGCAGAAGAGGAACACGGCTGTGGTGGTGTCCGTGGCCGTGTGGATCGGGGTGATCCTGGAGCTGCTGCCCCTGCTGCATTTCCTGGAGCCTGTGACAGCTGCCAACAACTACAAGTGCCTGGACTACGCCAGCTCTGGGGACCCCATCACAAGCCTGGCCTACAGCATGTTCCTGACCGTCTTTGGCTTCCTCATTCCCCTCCTGACCATGGGCTGCTTCTACGTGAAGATGGTTTGTTTCCTGCAGAACAGGAGCGAGCAGATCCGCTCGGCGCTGACCCTGGAGAAGCCCCTGACGCTGGTGATCCTCACCGTGGTCACCTTCTCCCTGCTCTTCACCCCCTACCACGTCATGCGCAACGTGCGCATCGCCTCCCGCATCCCAGCCCTCAACGTCTCGGGGGGCACGCAGAGGGTCATCACCACGGCCTACATCATCACCAGGCCCTTTGCCTTCCTCAACAGCGCCATCAATCCTGTTTTTTATTTCCTGATGGGCGACCACTTCAGAGAGATGCTGATGGCCAAAACGAGACAGCTCCTGGGCAGGCTGACAGCCCCTGGGAAGTGAATGAGTGAGCAGTGCCCTTGTGGTGGGAGAGGTCTGGGGGGAAACTCTCTGAGGGAGAGCATTCAGCACTGTGCCATTGTTTTAGCTGACTTTATTTATGCCATAGGATAGGGATGAGCTGATTGTGTTCCTCTAAATGCACCTCGTGGTGCAGGAGATTCCTGCTGGCCAGGAGGGATGCTGTGCTCGCTCCCAAGGCCAGCAGTGGGGTGCCCCACAGCCCACTGACACTGCCATCAAAGGGACATCAGGGCAGCTCTCTGAGGGACAGCACGCTGCTCTCAGACAGCTGCTCTGTGAGCCATAACCTGGGCCTGGCCTGGGACAAACGTGCCTCCATGGGGCACCAGGACAGCCAGGCACGCTCACATGGGCACTCACACAGCCCTCACCAGGCTATGGAGCTGTCCTCCATATCCTCACTATAACTGTCCATAAGTGCTGTGGAACCCATAGCCTGAGGCAGAATTCAGGCCTCAGAGTTCAAACTTCATTAGCAGCTGCACTAATGAACCAGGAGCTAATGAGGAGCCAGTCCCTGCCTGATCCCTGCTCCACACAGAGCCCCAGCACCTCAGAGGGACTCAAAAACCTGCTGGGCTCTGGTCCTTCCCCCTTCTGGGACAGCCCTGGTTTGTACCTTTGATTAGTGCCAATCTCTAAAGCCTCCATGACTTCTATTTCCCTAAGCTAAGGAGTGAAACTTCTGATCATTACACAATTAACTGTGATGCTGCTGGTTTTGCAATTAAAAGTGTGATAAAAAAGAGAATATAAACCACCATGTTCAAGCTTCACATGCATGTTCCTCTCTGCCTAATTCTTCTACTCCTGAGTGGTACATGGAGAAATTTCAGTTAATAAAGCTCCAAAGCAGTGCCAGGTTCACCTGGGCTAAGCAGGACCAAGGTGGGTGCAGGTTCCCCCAGGCAGAGCCACACCTGGGCTGCAGGCACTGGCATCAGCACAGCTGGGCACAGGCTCTGGTTCTCATTCACACAGGGCTTTTTTGGTTTCATTTTGTTTTGTCTTTCCTTGTGTTGGGTGTGGACTGAAAATGCCTCCAGAACAGGAATTCAGCTGTGAGTCAGCCTGAAAACAGTCCAAGTATGTTTTAGTGGCGGTAAGCGACCTAAAAATAACTGTTCCTGGGAAGAGGGTGAGGGCAGGGCTGGGGCTGTCCCGGCCCCCCCAGCCCCACAGCCCTTTCCCAGGGCCAGACACGGGCTGGGCTCAGCTCCCCTTCAGTAGGAGCTGCAGGAGCCTGTGCTGGGAGGGAGCTCACAACCAGCTCCACACCACGAGAAAACACACGGATCCATGTCTTATTCATTCCAAACCACACCAAACCTCAGGTCCTCTGCAGCTTGGAATGTGTAAAATGTCCTGATGTGTTTTTCCTGACATTTAGAGGGAATTGCTCCCATCACCTTTTGCCCTGCACTGCCCAGCTCTGTGCTCAGCTGCCTCTGCTGCTTGCCCCAGCTCCCTGCAGTGCTCCGTGCCACACCAGCTGCTCTGCAGTGTGTTAATAATAATGATTTATAGGAGAAGAGCAAGGCTGCCCACACAGGGCTGTGGGCTCAGAGCAGTGCTGTGCCCTGGGCACCTGCAAGGGGCTGGCACCAGCACAGGGGCCCTGACCATGCCACTGCCACCCTGGCAATTCAGGGTTTAACTGCTCCTGTTGACAGTGATGAAGATACTAATTCAGCTGACTTGTGCTTGGTTTCAATTTGGTTTTCACTTTCTAAAAATACATGAGCTGAAAATAGTCTTCCTGCAGCCCGGGAGGAGCTTCACCCTCTGGGCAGCCTGTCCTGTGCCTGGTGAGGTGAGGGCAGCCCTGCAGCCCCCGAGGTCCCTGGGCAGCACCCAGGTGTGCAGGCACACTCATGGAAACACCCAGAGCTTCACCTGTTTGCTGCAGCAGATTTTGGGTCAGCAGGATCAGGATCTGAGCAGAGCACAGCAACACCTGGGGCACAGCACTGCAGGGATGCCAGAGCCAGGTGCCTGCAAGGCTCATTTTCCTGTCAGCTTTCTGTGTCTGATCGAGATTTTGACCCACATAAGTGAAGTGGAACGTTCAAGTGCTGCTTTGTTCATTCTTGCACTCTTGCCTCACTTCCTGACACAGCCACACAAGAGTCACAGGATGGAAGGTCTCACAAGAAACCGTCCAGATGAAGCAATTATTTTATAAATAAAGCAATCCAGCAGTTTGCCCGCTGCCTTTTGAAATAAATCCTGTGCTTTTGGCTTCTCCAAGGCTTGGTCTTAGGAATGCTTTTTCCTTCCCAGAGGCCTGCCCTGTCTGGTGAATGCTGTTTGGGGCAGACACAGCCCACGTGCTGCTGGCCCAAATCCTCCTTTCTGATGGGACAGTGGGGGCTGAGCTGGCACAGCCCAGCTGCCCAAACACCCTGGGGGGAGCAGGGAGCTGTAACCCCCCCAGGCAGGTGCTGGCAGTGCCCAGGTGAGGGCCCAGAGGAGGCAATGGGTCCCACCTGCCCCAGGAGCCCCACCAGACAGGATGTGGGGCCCCAAGGGTTAAACAGGGGCTGTGGTGCTGCTTTCCTGCCTGCACAAGGATCCTGTGCTGGCTGTGCTGGTGGGGGACACAAGGAAGGAGCAAGCTGAGCAGGTAAGAATGAGGTGACAATTCTCTAAAGTCTCTTTTATAACTGAAGTTACAGCAGAAAAGTTTACTGTAGATTGTAGCACTGCTTGGGGAAGCCTGGTTGGGTGATGTGCTGGAGAGAGAGCTCGTATGTGCATTGTGGTGTAGGGTGTGCTGGGACAGCCAGATGGAATCAGGATAAATAAAAAAAATAAAGGGACCCAGTTTGGTTTATGGGAAATGAGCAGCAACGTGAGGAGAGCTGCTGTGGGATAAGAGAGGCCTCTGCAGGTGGAGCAACTGAGAGGCAATGAGCAAAAACCAACCCTTTGAGCTGGGTTACAAGTGAAACCACTGGGAAATGTCCTTGTAAATGGAGGTAAGAGGAGGAGCTGTGAGCCCAGGAACCTGCCTGGAGCTGCTCTGGGCTCTGCAGGGACACATGGCAGGGACACAGCACCTCTGTCACAGCAGGGACACACAGCAGGGACACACAGCAGGGACACACAGCATTTCTGTCTCTGCAGGGACACACAGCATTTCTGTCTTTGGCTGGCCTGGCAAATGGCTTGGGCTGTGTGAATACTCCAAGAGGCTCCCCCCATCCTTGGAATGGTAGCTTTAAAAGCAATTGGGACTTTCTCTCTTTTTTTTCTTCAGGCAGCCCCCACACCTCCTTTGCCCTGATCAGCCCATGGGGAGGCTCAGAACAAACACGACCTCACCTGGTGGGCCGTGGGCTGCTCACATTGTCATTGAGTGGCTCCTGGCACTGGAGGGGTTTTCCACTCTCCCAAGGAAATGCAGCTCCTGGGTTTGCTCCCTGGCAGGTTTGCTAGCGGAAATCCTCCTCCTGCAGGAGCACAATGGCTGGGGGCTCTCCAGGGAAAACAAACACCATCCTGTTACAGCGCATTTCTGCAGAGGCCTGGATTTAAAAACCTCATGGATGAGCTTCAATTGCCATGATATTATATCTAGCAATACATTTTTGACAGGAGAGGAAGTACTTTATCACCCTAATGTTTATTTTTCTTTATGGTGTATGGGGATATTCTAGTTTCTGTGTATTTCAACCCAATATCTTTGCAGGGAATGTTTTAGCTATTGACTGCCCTAAGAAATGCTGGCTTCTCTGAGGTTTGTGTCCATAGTTCTGTCACAGAGAAATAAGGTTTCCCTGATCCCGGGGAGCAAATTACTTTCAGTGCCCATTTCTCTTTCAGGGTGTTTTTCCTTATTTCCTTTTAATTAGTTGTTGTGCATTTCAGGGCAATCATTACAAAATGTGGTGCTTTGTGCTGCTCATTGTGCTCCATTGAGGGAAATGTCACAGGAAGCTTTAGATGGCTTGGTTCCATAAAGCCCCTTTGGATGCAGGGGTGGGCTGTGCTCAGGAGGGGGCTGTGACCCCTGAGCCCATCCCTGCCCCATCCCTACCTCCCCTCAGTGCACCTCCTTCATCCCCATCCTCCATCCTCATCCTCCATCCTCATCCTCCATCCTCATCCTCCATCCTCATCCCGTGCGTGGAGCTGAGGAGCCAATGCTCTCTCCTCTGCTTTGATTTCTGTCATTTCCTAGAAGGATTTCAGTAGTAACCTCAAAGGATCTCAAAATGACTTTTCCTGTTCCCATCAGAGATTAATTCAGTCTTTGTTTTCTCCTGCCTGCAACACCTTTGGGCAGAGTGTTTGGTACAACTTGGCAAGGGAAGAAATAACATCAGAGTTGACCTTGTACCAAAATAAATACGGAGGAATTAATGTTTAGTTACAATTATCCTGTTCTCATTAACAGTTCCTCTGCTTGCTGTGACATACAAACTTCCAAGGGGTTTGGTGTGACTTTTGCCATATTTATGAAAGCAGCTTTTCCAGACCTGCTGCCTGTGTGAGGAAGGATAAGCCTGCTTGCCTCCTCAAACGCCTTTCAGACCACTCTGTGTAGTACCCAGTATTGCTTTATGCTGATAAAGATAAAAATAAACAGAGTTAAATGGTTCCTCTTAGCTACTTTATTCCTATATTGAATTATAGCAGAGAAATCAGTTTTTCTGAAAGCTGCTGCCTATCACTACAGTGATTCAGCCTGTTGTACTGATAGCATCGAATGTAAGTTTCTCCAAAAGTATTTCTTAGCATGACAGACTTGGTTTTGATTCCTTGGGCTCCTTACATCTCATTTTAAAGCAAGTTTCTGGTTCATGCCTGTAACATGCAGACTGTAAATCTGTTGAATGCACTCACTGTCTGGATGTGCCACTTCTTATTTAGTTTTCTCTCCTGCTGTAATAGTATCTTTCATATTTTTGTTTATATACTTTTCAAAAGCACAAAAGACAAAGGATGCCTTTTCACTAAAATAACCCAATTAAAATATGACCTAATGATTGATTATTTGCAATCTGATTTTTACGACACGTAACTATAGTCACTACTTAATTAGAAGGAGTGCATCTCCAAATACCGAGTTAGAGAAGGCAGCTGGTGTTTACAGAATGAGCTGATCATTAACCCCGGCCCTGGGGGTGTCACCCTGCATCCCAGTGTGCCCAGTGCTCCATTGGTCTGTACTGGGCACTGCTCAGGTTCTCTGTCCGTGGCATGGCAGGCTGTGGAGGGCTGGAATAGAGCCAGGAGCCCGGGCACTGCCCAGGGGATGGGAGCTCTGTGGACAGCTGTGTCACAGCACAGCAGATCGTGGCAGTTTGTGTCAGACAGAAGTGTGTGCTGCGTTCTGTCTGTCCTCTCTGGGGCTGTGCTTGTCACCTGCTCTGGTTACCTGGGGCCCATCATCCTGTTGGCAGTTCCTGAGCAATGTGTGATTACAGAAGAAAACCCTGGAATTGTCATCTTTGACCAGCCTTGATGAGAGCACGACAGAAACAACACTCTTGACACCTTCCTATATTTTTATTTGAATTATTTTGCTTTGGGCCTGACAGGACGGGGCTGGTGCATCCAGATGAGGGCTGTCAGCCAGAGAAGTTGCTCCAGTGTAGTAACGTCTTTATCTGTGTTGGTGAATTCCTCAGGCTGGGAAATGTGCAATAAAATGCTTGTTTGGAGGGTGTCTCACAGCAGAGGATGTGTCTGAAAGTAGGTCTCAACTAGGCCCGTGTGAATTAGCAGAGTCTTCTCAAAAAGTTGGGGACTGTGGTTTCCTGAAGGGACACAAAGATAGATTGGTTGGAGGAAACCTTTAGGCATCCCTTGAAAATGTGCCAAAAAGGCAATGCCTTCACCCAGGAGGGACATGGAGGGTCTTGGCTGTCCCACGCACCTGAGCATCCTCTCTGTGTCAGCATGCCCCGAGCCGAGCCGAGCCGAGCCGAGCCGAGCCGAGCCGAGCATGCCCCGAGCCGAGCCGAGCCGAGCCGTGCCGAGCATCCCCCGAGCCGAGCCGAGCCGAGCCGCTGTCCCGCTGGGAGGCTGCGGTCGGTGCAGCTCTGGGCTCTGGGCACACCCCGGGCTGTGATTCAGCCCTCCATGGCCGCACAGAAATTAAACCAGACTTTGAAATGCAATTTTCATGTCCTCCTCTGGCACAGGGGACTCGCTCCCTGTCACTGCCTGCTGGTCTGTGGCCGTGCTGGAGCACGGCTGGGTTATACAGAGCGGGGCTGTACAAAATGCTGTGTGTGCATTGTTGCTGTCCTTTGGAAACATCCCCATGGCTGGAATTGCTGTGGTCTGTGTGAAGGCAGACTCACCGTGTGCTGCCACTTGTGCCCCTTGGCAGTTTCACAGCAGAATACTTCTGAACGTGGCTGTTTTGGGTCACAGATGCACAAGTGCTCTGGAAGCAAAAGGGATACTTTGGTAAAACTCCATAACTTTCACCAGAGCAGCATTTCCTGCCCAGCAGCAGCCGTGCTTTGGGTTAAATATTGAGAGTAACTAGCAAGTTGGCTGTGGTTTTTCCCTGAAGAATTTCTCTGTTTCGAAATGTGGCTGTGAGTAAAGAATACAGTGGGAATGTCTTTAGTAGCATCACTTGCTTGGGATCTACCATTTGAAAGGGAAAAATGCCCAACAAAGCAAATAAGTGTCTGTTGTTTCACCTGCTGCACTTTGCATTTACATCTGAATTTCACTTTTGGGACTTACATGTTTTATTTTATTTTTGAGCCAACCTCCTCCTCCTTTGTGGCTGGACTCCAGCACTCCTTCCTGGGATGGAGCTCAGGGATGCTGAGATGCTCCCACTCCTGCCTTGGTGACACAATTCCTCACGGAAAATACAAAAGCTGCCTAAACTACACAAGAAGCTACAAAAGGGTCAGTTTATTATTATTTCACACAGAGGTTTAATATAAAAACAGGAGGATCTTGCTCCTCGTTCTTTATCAGGGGAGAGACCTTTGTTTCCAATCTGGATCTGTTTGACACGATATCCAGCAGGAAGGCAAAGCTGTTATCTCCAGTGCTGGGATGGAAATGAGGAGCATGGACACTTTATCTGCTAATGAGGGAGAGATGAGATTGTCCATATGTTTCCCACACTTCCTCTGATTCAGATAATCTTTTACAGATTAACCAGAGACCTCTTATTCTTTGCAAACAAAACAAAATGCTCCTGCCCCTGAAAACTTTAACGGCCGTTATTTTTCAAAACAAAGATGTGAACAAAATTTGGAAAAATAGTAAGAAGGACAGAGTGGGGCAATTGGTCAGACACTGTCAGCTTTAATGAGAAAGGATTAAAGCTCCTGCAATGCTGGGAACAGAAACCCCTTCAGCAGCACCATGACATGGGCTGGCCTTGCTGCCTTTCTGAAGGAATTCATTATTTTAATAATTGCAGCCTGAGAAAAACTTCAGGCTTTGGACTCTTCAAGAATAATAACAAAAAAAAAGGAAAAAAGCTGGGCAGCGCTGTAATCTGTGCCACCACCAGTGCTCACCCTGCACGTCTGGGGCTGATGACACATTTTATCTCAATTCAGAACCAACGTTATTACTCAGAACCTGAGTAATAACGTGCCAGCGAGTGTGTCTGTGATATTCAGTGAGCAGTTTCACCCATGCAGCAGAGCATGGAGACTCCCCCTGCTGCACGTCTGGCACCAT